>CM031861.1:27382051-27422147 GCA_018697195.1 Certhia americana | reverse complement strand
TGTACAAACTACATTGCTGAAAGTATAAGCTTCTCCTACTCCCGACAGCTGAAGTAGGAAAGATGACAACGACCACAGAAAATACCAGAAAAGCTCCTTATCATTTCGAAACCAGTAATGAGCAGGTTATATAAATATACTGGCCCACGAACGGAGTTGTAGATCAGAGCTGCGCAAGAACCATTAACTCTCTGTGAGGTGATACATCATTTCATTCTAAGAGGGGGGACTGTCACTCTCATATGAGCGCATAAAAGGAGGTAAAGGGCCATTCCGAACGGTGGGCCTGCGATTTTTAACCTTCGTGACCGATCCCCCGAGCCGGAGTGGGGCGATGCTCGCCGGGCCTCCGCAAGCCCATCCCCCGCACGCTGTTGCTCATCCGATCCCTCTTGCTCCCGCAGGACGGGTCACGAACCCGGCCGGGCTGTTCTTTGTGCAGCCTGGCGAGCTGCCGACACGCACTGAGGAACCGGGCCAATGACACAGAACAGGGTCGGAAAAGTGAGACGGCCCCGTGCTCACCGGGGGGGCCCTTTCCCCCTTACAACTCCCGGCTGCCACGACTGGGTCTGCTAAGCAAGCATTGCCCAAAAAGATCGTCCCGGAAGCCCAGCCGAACTTATACGCGCCACCAAGCCGCAGCTGAGAACGGGTCAGAGGGTTTCGGTTGGGAGCCCCCATAGTTCCCGGAAACCCAATACGATCACCAGGAAACGCAAGGCACGGCAGAGCGATACAAAGCGACCGGGAGAGTTTCCAGCGAACGGGGGGGACCTCAGACGGAACCATGGCAGGGATTCAAGGATAGGAACGAGACAGGCAGGCAACAGCAGGCAGCACAGGGGAGAATCCAACATGAAGCGGAGTCGCCACGGGGGTAGATACTCGGGCCAAGCGGCTAGCTGTTCCCAGCAGGGGACAAGTCACGGTGCACGCGTGGAACGTCAAGCAAGGCTCCACCTGCGCAGGGAACCCGCTGCACCCGCACTCCGGGAAATCGCGAACCGCCCACACCGCCCGCCCGCCGGGGCGGGGAACGGCGGGAGACCAATACATACGCCATTTTCCCGGCCTCCGTTACGCACGTGCCACGGCGTACCCCTAGGCCCCCTTCTATCCCCGCCAGGCACTATCAGGCTTCCAACCCGACTCCGGCGCACACCCCCCCTCCTGCCGGATCCAACACCGGAGCCCAGCGGGGTTTTGGCACGGCCCGTCGAGGCCGCCCGAGGCTCTGGACCAGCCGGCTTGCCGCAGGCGAAGGCCCCTTTCCGAGCATTCGACCGGCCCACTGGCGGTTGCCCCACATGCTGACCGGCAGCCGACTCCCTCCGGGCGCCTCATCCGCCGAACGCGCCACCCGAGCAGCGAAGCCGCACGCCGGCCGCTCCGACACCCCGCCCCACGGCCGGTTCAGCTCCCGCCCCACCGCAGACGTCAAAAGCATTACCCACGGACGAAAATTGGCCAAGCCGCAACGAAGTCGGCCTGCGGATTGGTGTCGTATGAGCCGCCCGTTAAAAGAATGGCACAGCACAATCTCGCCCCACATGGTCCCGGGTGGTTTTATCAAGCTCATAGGAGTTTGCAGCGCAATCCCATATATCGCGTCCCCCCGGTTCCTGGATTTGCTGACAGCTGGTTGGGAAACGGCCTTTTTCAACCTGTTTTCTTTCATGTTGTATATTTACATTTTGTGCCAGGATTGGCTGCCCGAGGTGCCACTGCGGCGCTGGGCCTTCCCTCCCGCGGGGCTCGGCTGCGCGGCGCGGCGGGAAGGCGGCGGCCGCTGCCGGGCCGGGGTCAGGGTGAGGGCCGGGGTACCCCCCGGCTCTCGGGGATCCCCCGGCTCTCGGGCACTACCCGGGTCTCAGGAACACCCCGGCCGGTGTCCCGCTGATGCGCCAAGGGAGGATGCGCCTTCCACCGCCCGTCTCCGGTTCGGTTCAGCCGGGGTTCTTGTCTCTTCACGGCTGCGGCGATGGTGCAGCCCCAGCGCCCCCTTGGTTTCCCCCCCGGTAAACCACATGTGGTGACTGACACCTTCCCTGGGGGCTGCAGTGAGACGTGCTGCTAATGCTAGCTCTTCAGAAACCGCGATGTCCTACATTAACCAGAGGCCAGGCTTGCAGGAAAAACATGAGCAGGCTCCTTTAATCTCCACGACTCTTTCTGAGAACCGCAATATTCTCGGGATAGCCTTTCTTCGGCCCAAGATGCACTAGTATGCCTCCATTTTCGAAGTGGAGTTAGTAGCAGGTGCTGAATTCAGCAGGGAGGCTGCGTTTCAAGGGGAGGTTACCCAGGGGAATCCTCTGGAGCAGCTCCCTTACGGGTGCTTGCACATACGGGGCTTGGCCTGAACGCGTTAACGGGAATGCCTATTTCCAACAGCTGCCTCCTCTCACCAGACTTGCAAGCAGCTACTTCATCCAAAATGCAAGCCAGAACAGTTCCCGGTGCATTCAACTGAAAGAAAAAAAAAAAAATTGAAGGTAATTGAAATGCAAAGATTACATGATGTTTCTCTGCATTATTATATTCTCCCTGCATACACCATCCCCCTTATTCCTCTTTGTTTCTGAATCAAGCGAAGAAACCGAGCAACAAAGAACATGGGCCATAATGTTGGCTGGCAAACATCCAGAAAACAAAGCAACTGAATTCACTGGGAATTTCAGAGCATCATGTGCAAAAATCATTTACCAAGTTTACATAGGAAGTGCTCAGAAGTATGAGTATGATACTGACTCCGAGTTTCAGACTGATGCTCTGACCCCCGAGTCACCCTTTGTTTATAAATTAAGCTGAGAAGATGCAGGGGTTCTCTTTACATCTTTTTGCATAGCCCTTTGCTTTCCAAGGAAAGCAAAATCAAGGCAGAGAGCTGCATTCCATCTCAAATATTCAAAAATTACTAGAGGATAAGACATTTCTACCAGACCTAAGTTTTCTTCTGATTTCATGAAAACATTCCTGACTTAACATTGCTCTTAAAATACTGCATTCCCAGTACCTTCAGTGTAACACTTTGTCTTATTCAGAGTTTCTGGATTTCTGACAGAAATTTTTGTAAGGCATGGTGCCTTTAATTTCTTACAAAAACTTCATTCCAAATGAACAATTCCCATATTATCGAGAAACTCTACTTCCAAGTGAAAAGTACAAAGGAAAAGGCCAGGACAGGCTGTTGTAAATAAGATCCAATGTATGCTTCAGCTATTTATAGCTTTTACAAATATTTATTAGATAGCTAAATTCATTTGTTGTCATTACTGCTTCTCTGCTCAGCTGACAACTTGACCTCCCCATATGGTGGTTGGTGACTGAAGGAAAAGGGGCTGTGGTGGGAAAGGAGAGGAAGATGACCCTAGAGGTCACTTAGCTGGACATACTGAGCATCCAGCATAGCAAGCTGCACATTCACAGTGCTGTGCTGCGGGTCCAAGGCACGTTCTGTGTACTCTGTCTTCCCACAGCATTTCCATGGGAGGGGTGAAATAATTTCTCTGAGGTCTGATACAGGAAGCAATGCCTCAAATGCTTTGATCCTCATGGAAAAAAAAAAGAATACTATGCAAGATGCTTCATAGCATTCACAAGAAACCAAACCAAATTTGCCCCTTATCACCCTTTCTTTAAAACTGGGAACAGGGCCCCGTGTGCATTACAAGGATTAATGGGCCTGACTGTTCCTGTCATGCCCACTGACTCCTGTCAGCTGTGCCTTCCTAAGCAAGATCCTTCCTGGACTCAGTGGGACAGCAGGAGAGTATGCTATTCCCTAAGGACCTGAGAGTATATTACACACACATTCATGACAATGCAAACTCCTTTATCTCCACTGCAGACACCCAGAGGCTTAACATGGTTCTTCCCTATTGGTTATCTAAAATAAAGTCAGTGATTAAATCTCCCTTCTCTAATCACACCATAATATTATCCCTTCTAGGAACAAGCCATATCAGTATAAATACTACTACATATGCATTTTTATGCTCACCAAGAGGAATTCCATCTTTTTGGCAATATATATGAAACAATAGGAGCACGTGTATCTGGATGAGCACAGGAAATGTTCAGAAATACTTCTATAAGGTGCCATATTGGCTAGTAGCAACAAATACTTACTATGGGAAGCAAATAAGCAAATACTACAGGGGTTTTCTCCTGTCACGCTCTGAGCAGATCTGAACCAATATGGTTGCTATACCAAGGCATTCTGGTTGCATAGTATTTTCAATCTTGGTAGTGCTACATCTGAGGTGAGCAAGCAATTTCAGAGTACTTCAGGAAAACTTCAGTATAGGAAACAAAAGGTAAAATCTTTTTGCAAGGTTTCTGACTAGAAGCTTACAGGAGAAGCAAATGTTGAATAGTGCCACCCTATGTTAGCACAGCTATATGTTAATCTTGAAATAGCAGGCATAAATGTATTTAATAAGCAAAGCTATGCAGTTGCTATCATTAGTACAGAAAGGATATGAAGAGCAAGAATCCTTTAAAACCTGTCTTCCATGGAAAAGCATCAGCCAAAAAGCTTGTCAAGAGCCATGGTCCGTGCATATCAAAAGGATATTCTCTAGCACAAGATATGTGATTTAGGCAGGAAGTTTCTGCACTTTCTACCTTGGTTCTTTAGATGTGATTAATCCCACAGGAAAAATATTTCATCCAGATTCTCTTTGCCTTCATTTTAGGACAGGGATTTTCTCTTCATGGCTATTTATTTCCTTCCTTCTGCAAGATCCCTAGTGCTAATCACTGTCTATGGAGTCACTGCAGATGGTATCTCCTTAATACTAGCAAATGCTAGATGGCATCTAATAAAAGCAAAAAAACCCTCATAAAATTATTTCAAAAACTGAAAGTACACATGCCCAGTCAAAGGGTGAGTAAACTCAGTCAAGGGTTCTACTTCAATACATTATTTTAATTCAGCTTTAATTCCAATGTATCTGCTTTAGCGTCACATGGTACAAAAGAAAATGTCTGTGCTTCCAAATCCCTCCAAAAAGATAATTTCGTAGGGAGGACTGGACCTTCTAATTATGTTTTTTACAAATGTGCTTTAATTGGGGTGTTCCATGACAGGGAAGGTTTCTTTTCTCAGTGGGGCTCCTTGTACAAGATAACCAGGATTAAAGACCACAACCAGTCACTGAATAAGAAAATCCCTGAGAAGAGAGAAACAGCTGGAAGGAGGCCAAAGCTGCTGCCAAAAGATGCTTCAGTGAGTGAGTGCATTCACTCTGATGAGGGAGGCCAGAGGATAGCTCTTGAGAAACAGTTCCTGAATTAGCTTTCAGTCTTGTTATCTGGCAGTGAACTTTATAGCTTTCACAAGGAGGAGCAGGCTTCACAATCCAGCCCAGTGTCCTTTCAGTGATGACATAGTGGATGTAGCTAGGCTGTATGAGAAAGATTGTCAGCTAAGCAAACCTGTTAGTGAAGGCTTGAAATGCTCTTTATCCTTGCTAGGTATTAGTTTTGGCATGAGAACAAAACTGATGGTGCAAAAGGAAGGTCGCCAGCAAAGTAATAATGAGAAAAAGGATTAAGTTGGGCTTAACCTTCTAAAAGTGACTGGTTTACATTAATAGTTTGCTGGGAACACCGAGAAAGCTTGCACAGTAGTGAACAACTGAGTATCCAATACACAGGAGACTGCAAAGAATTTTGCCCTTTCCACTCATTAGTGAAGACTACTCATAGCTTTGCAGGATCAGGCCTTACCCAAACTGCTTTAAATTTGAGATTTCCGTTATTTGAATGGCATAAGGTTAAAATATCAAATGAACCCTGCATCTCTTTAAGGTGCCATTTACTTACTTCTTTTGAAGTCACTTGTGACTCTCTAATAGATTGTACTCACCACATTTATATGTCCTCTTAAATAAAATACGTGTGGCTCTTGGCAATGCAGCTTATATGTTCATAAAATCCAAGTAACTTTGTGCTAAATTCTAATTAAGAAATGTAATTGAGCCTCCAGTTGCTACTCTGTCTGTGTGAGCAGCAGCTAGGGATCACCTAATCATTCAGAGACCTATATGACTTCCCTTCTGTTTATTTAAAGAGCTGTACATGACACTCATTTCTTTAGACAAATTCCCTTGACATTTTGGACAATGAATGCAAAACAGCATGTAAACCTTGTGTCTACTCCTAAACAACCATCTGATTACTCTGTGATACTGAAGCTCTTTTTATTTGCCCTTGGTCAAAACTCTTTCTTGTGTCACACAGAAAAATATCAACATTCTTTATTCTTGAAAGCTTTTATTATTAGAAAGACTAAATTGTTAGAAGAAATGTTTTCTTGTTATAGAGATTTAACCACAATTATTGTCCACTGTGTCCTTTGCTCAGAGACTTTGTTATACATCAAAAAAAATCCAATGTCACTCAACTGTCTCTTAGCAGTAGAAAGTGACATCCCTACGAAGATTAAGGTCCTCAAATGAGACTTTGAACCGCCAGAACTGGTAAACATCCAGAATAGCTTTGCTGCTGTCATTACAGATAGCCTGGTGTAACTCAGGTCAGGCTCTTTGCACAGTGCCTGGCTTCTTCTCAGAAGGATCAGTTGCACTCCAGTAAATTAGGCAGTAATATAAATAATAAGCCAGACACCCAGGTTTTTCAAGAATCTTCCCCCTCCCAAGCCACTTTAGCTATGCTTATGTATAATTAAAGCCTACAATGGCCTGACTTTTACCATATTTCAAGCGCTTGCATCTCGATTTTGTTAAGGGTCCAGTTCTGTTGAAAGGGTTTCAGCTGATAAGATTATTCTGGTAAGCAGGGTTTAACCTTGGGGAAACAAAGAGTGGATTGAAACAGAGTTCGCCCTTCCCTTCTCTTCCAGTCTACACATGCACGCACAGGCTGCTGGCGCTCCCCTCTGGCTGCAAACCCCACCCCACGGGTCACCTTGCCAGGCAGATGCGGTGTCCCCTGGGCGCGTTTCCCGGAGCAGGGGTGCAGAGCGCTGGTCGGCCTCTGCCACCTGCTGGCAAAGCCGGAAACCATCCAGGAGTGAAATCGGAGCTGAAGTGCTGCCTGTGCACGCCTAAAATCCGTCTCCATTAACTAAAACCATCGTGGCACAAACAGGAGACTCTTCTGCTGCCGTTGGTCTTCACGCAGCTTTGGCCCAGAGAACTCCGTCACAAAAATGCCTCCAGAATTAAAATAGTTCTTCTTACATATAAACAAAAAAGGCTTCATTGCTTAGAGCACATTGATGTGCTCTGAGGCTGATTTGTGTTGGTTTTAGGGCAATTCAAACAACCTTAAACCTTTAAGATATCTGTGTCTATTCTAGAACTGAGACTTAACACCTGAACTATCCTCATTAGGCCTGATTTCTGCTCCTGAATTGTGGTAAAATTGAAATGTGGGTCTGGCAAACGGTGAAAATTCTCTTTTCAGCTTTATATCCTATGCACGATACACTAAGTAGCCCACACAGCAAATCTGCACATGCCTTGTGAATGTTAGCCATTTAACATACTGTGTGCAGCTGATATTCATATCTGTGAGAGGTTAATAACACCCTGTGAACCAGAGGTTTCCTGGGCACACTTGGGTAATTGCTGCAGTTAAATGCTTTAGACTCACAGCAGCCTCTGGAGATGAAATTCTCATGCAAAATTCATTCCCATGAATTACTGCAGTTCATCAAATATTCTTCTCACAAAAGTACTGCATAGTGAATTTCTTCAACTGAAGCTTGTTCTTGATCAGAAACATAGTCCGGCAATACAAACCCCTACAGTTTTTCACCTTTGCCTCAAGCAGAGTCTTGTTCTACCCCTCCAGCAAAGCTTCCTGTGCTGAAGCTGCAGCCTCTGGAAGCACAGAGCAGCCCTCAGGCTGCCCAGCACTACTAACACTGGCCTTCTGGAAGGACTCCGGCCTTGGAGAGAAATGGGGAGGAACAAAGGGCTGCCCAGGTTGTTAGACAGTGAGTGGATTTGGGTAAAAAAGAAATAAAAAGATAAAAATTATTAAAAATAGTCATTAAAAAGCCCCCACTATGTAACAGGACAGTCTTTTGGAGTTTTGGGATCCTTTTGAGATGACATGGCCTTTCAGCTGCCATCACCATCAAAAGCACAAGAAAAAGGGAGGAGGGATGGCACACAAGAACTGCCTCCATTCGATTTGGGTTTCTACTCCTTGTGCAACACGACCTTATGAAATAAGTGTTACCTCATCTCGCCTCATTAGGTTGCAAAGTAATTCCAGGCTGTCTAAAAGCATATCCTTACCGAAGGCCTTCAGAAAAAAAATAACTTTCTGAACGTGCTTAGAGCATACTTCCAGATTGAAGCTTCCCAGCCAAGGAACAGATCTGCCTGCATCGTACCAAGGGGAATCGCCTCTCCTTCCCTTCTGCGGGGCGGGGGAAGCAAATGCACCCAGCACATTTTAAGCGGCGGTGCTGACAGAAGACAAGACATTCTGTTCCACACCGCACCAGAGGCACCCACTGCACACGTCCTTCCGGCGGCAGGCGCGCCGGCTCCATCCCGTGCCCCGGCTGCTCCCGGCGGAAGCGGCAGGGCGGGGCGTGCCGGCCATGGCGGCGGAGCAGCGGCGGGAGCTGGGGCAGCTTTCGGCACTCGCCGTGTACCGCCGGGTGGCGGGGGCCGGGCGGATGGAGCGGCGCCGCCGCGGGGCCCCGCTGCCCGCGGGTCGCAAGCGGGCCAAGGCCCGCCCGAGGCGCGGCCGGGCGGGAGGTGGCGGCTCGGAGCCGGAGGTGCCGCCGCCCGCCGCGCCCGAGAGCCGCGTGGAGACCCCCGCGGAGGCCCCCGTGGAGCTCCCCGTGGAGGCTCCGGTGGATCCTCGGCCCGAGGCGGCCACCGGTCCTGACGCGAAACCGCGGGGCGACCCCAAGGCCATGCCGGGCGGCCCCAAGGCCATGCCGGGCGGCCCCAAGGCCATGCCGGGCGGCCCCAAGGCCATGCCGGGCGGCCCCAAGGCCATGCCGGGCGGCCCGCGGCCGGCGGGGGAAGACGGCGGCGGTGTATCGGGGCTGCTGCGGCGGCTGGCGCGGCTGGAGGACAGCCGGCAGCGGGCGGGCGAGCTCTTCCGCTGGCTGCTGGCCCCGGTGGCGCCGGCGGAGTTCCTGGGGCGGCACTGGGAGCGGGCACCGCTGCTGGTGCGGCGGGGCGACCCCGGCTACTACGATGGGCTCTTCTCCACGGCCGACTTCGACGCCGCCCTCCGAGGAGGAGAGGTCCACTTCGGCACCCACCTGGATGTGACCAGCTATGCCGAGGGAGTGCGGGAGACGCACAACCCCTCCGGCAGAGCCCTACCCGCTGTCGTGTGGGACTTCTACCAGAACGGCTGCTCCCTGCGCCTCCTCTGCCCGCAGGCCTTCTCCCCCACCGTCTGGCACTTCCTCTCCATTCTGCAGGAGCAGTTTGGCAGCATGGCAGGGGCAAATACCTACCTCACGCCCCCGGGTACGCAGGGCTTTGCCCCCCACTATGATGACATCGAGGCCTTCGTGCTGCAGCTGGAGGGAAAGAAGCACTGGCGTGTCTACAGGCCCCGAACACATGCTGAGGTGCTGCCCCAGTTCTCCAGCGCAAACCTCACGCAGGCTGAACTCGGCGAGCCTGTGCTGGAGACGGTGCTGGAGGCTGGGGACCTGCTGTACTTCCCCCGTGGCTTTATCCACCAGGGTGATTGTCTCCCTGATGCGCATTCGCTCCACATCACTGTGTCTTCCTACCAGAGGAATTCTTGGGGGGACTTTCTGGAGAAACTCCTCCCAGCTGCCCTGCAGATGGCCCTGGAGGAAGACGTGGAGTACCGACGTGGGCTCCCCATGGACTACCTGCAGTATATGGGGGTCGCTAACTCAGACACAGTCGATGCTCGGCGAGCAGCCTTTGTGGAGAAGGTGCAGAGCCTGATGAAGAAACTCATTGACTATGCACCCATTGATGCTGCTGTGGATCAGAGAGCCAAGTCGTTTCTTCATGACTGTCTCCCTCCGGTGCTCACGCAAAGTGAAAAGGCGCAGAGTGTCTATGGCTTCCCAGCCCGGTGGCAAGATGGAGGCCCCTGCAACGTAGATATCCTGATAACAAAAGACACTGAAGTACGCCTGCTCCGTCATGGTATCATTAGGTTGTGTAATGAAGAAGCAGGTGTGATGCTCTACTACACAACAGAAAACTCAAGAGTGTATCATAAGGAAGAACCCAAGTTCCTTGAGCTAGATTCCGAGTATACAGACAGTATCGAGTTTCTCCTGTCTTCCTACCCAAATCACGTCAGTGTAGATAACCTTCCATGTGAAACCTTGGAGGAGAAGATTTCTCTAGCTACACTTCTGTTTGAGAAGGGTATTCTGACCACGAAGAAGCCTCTGGCACAAGTCTAACTCTATTTTTTCACAAAATAAACATACACTTCTTTAGAAAATGTTCTGTCTTGGTCTCGCCTTACGCCTGCCAGATATGAGTCAGTGGTTCAGGTCTCTACATCTCATCTAGGGGTAGAAGGCCTGTGTCATGGGTAGAGAAATGAAATGTTCTGATTAAAGTAAGTGTTTGCTCTAGGAGCAATTATGCATGGCTGAGGGCCTAAAGAAGAAAATTGGTTATCTTCTTTACACCAGCCATATTACTACATCCTGGGTAACTTCAGAAAGGTTGTGAATTTTCTTGCAGTCTTGTAAATCATCATGATGTTTTCACAGTATTTTTAAGCAGCCTGCTTAGCTGTAGGAAGTACTCTTCATAGGCATATTTGGTGATGGTCACCATTCTGTGTGTTTTTGCTGTGCTATGCTGCATATATGGTGTGGCCTTCAGGCCTGTACTGTTGTGAAGATCCCTTGGTCACACATTTACTCTTCCTAAAAGTGGGGCCTGCAGGTAGCTCCCACTCAGTTTGAGCAATAATACCCACATATGTGGCCCTGCCCTTACTGAATGATGCAGTAAGATTTTCTCAGGCAAACATGATCTACTGCATTTGAAATGCTTCAGCCTCACCTGCTTCCTTTTCAGTCTAATAATAGAGATAAAATACCCTGCCCCACTGATTTCCCTACAGCAGCCCCTAGCAATGAAATTATTGGTCCTTTCAAGGGGCACCCTCCAATATGTTTGGGGTTTTTTTGTGCTGGGTGAAAGAAAAAGTTTCATTTTAGGGCCTATCAAGTTATATGAATACATGCCCGGCTGTGTGGTCAGTTCCCATAAATACTGGCAAACATCTGAAACACCTTTCCACAATGCTATTTTATCATAGCAGTCAGCAGGTGAGGGATATTCTGTCTTTAAAGCATCCTGAAGCTATAACTACAGTGAGCAGGGTGTGTTACCCTGTGCTCCTCTGAGCTTTTGGGTTATCCACAGGTTTTGGAAGTTTTGAGAGAGTATTTATTTGCTCTCATAATCAGACCCTTGGGGTGTAGGATCAGCATCTTTTTGAAGGACACAAGGATCACTGAGTTTGACAACTACATGGGGCACAAAAAGTGGGGAGGGGAGTTGGCAGTCCCATATGTGCCTGTCACTTTGCCACTTCTGAGAAAGCTGCAGAAATACTCATCTGGTTTAGCTAGCACCTGCCAGAACGCTCACCTAGGAAAGGGGAAGGATCAAATTGATATGCACGGGAAGGGCAGAGCATGGGTACTATTCAGAAACCACCATCTCAGAATGATTGAGACATAACAACATGGGGAGGCTGTGGAGAGGAGACACTTGGAATTTTTGACAGCTTTCATGAATTGTCAGCACATGCCTACATGTGAACCCTTAGTCTAGAAAATATAAAGAAAAAAGCTTTTACTGGAAGCCAGCTGTGGGTTGACTTTGGCTGGGTGTTGGACATCTGCCAAGCCACTCTTTCAATCCTCTAGCAACAGGTGAGGTGGAGAAACTAAAAGAAACCTTACAGGTCAAGATAAGAACAGGGAGTAATTTATCAATATTTTGCCCAACATCATAGGCAAGAGACTTCACTTTGAGAAGATTAATTTAATTTATTGCCAGTAAATTGCCAGACAGTGAGATACAAAAACAAAATTAAAAACACCTCCCCCTCATCTTTGGACAGCATCAGCTACATCTCTCAGTTGGTTGAAACTGTCCCTGTCCAATATGGGGAAACCTCAATCACTTCTTACAGCCTCCCACTACCAAAATGTATCCACATTAGCTCTAAATAATCTTTCTTTCCTTTTGCAACCAGAGCTTAAATGCTGTCTTTGTGCTTGTTCTCTCTTGGCTATCATAAGGGAACATTTTGCGTGGGAATAGAAAAAATTTTTGTGTAGGAGATACATGTCATTTGTTCCACAGAAAAAGTAAATATTGCTGTCACTTTCTTCACTTAGTTTTGGAATCTCTCAGCATTAGACAATCTTCCCCTCCATGAATCTTTCAGCTCACAACTGATGAGCATTTCCTCCTCTCTCCCAGGTGAAGGGTCCAGGGGTTGCCTGCTCGGCTTCTCCAGAGGTGAAGTGTCCCTTGCCATGGCTGCCTTCCTGAACAACATCAAGGCTGTTGCTTCCCTCAATGCCCCTGTTATTGCTACATGTATTCCTTTCTCTTACAAGGATAAAATCATCCCTACTGTGACTTCTGCCTGAGATGTTTCCAGGCCTGCAGCTTAGCTGAGTTTGAGGGAAAAAAGACAGAGAACTGGGTTGAGAACTGCAATAAAGAGTCTGAAATTTGAAAGCCATGTAGTCATTTGTTGTGCTGTGGTTAAATGCAGGTTTTGCATCTTGACCGCTCTCCCATCCTAGGGTGTATCAAGGGCCCTGTTGGTGGAAAGGCCCTGAGGGCCTCCTGCCCCTCCTAGGCAGAAAAGTCACTCTTACTCCAAAACATCTGCATACAATTGAAGCGCCACCAGCACCCCCAATTGTTTTGTGAGGACAAAACCAGGTGCCAGGGAGCACCATTTCTGTCAGACCTGGAAGTCTGCCACCTCCTTTTTGAACACCATTGCCCCACGCCAGCTCAATCAGCTGTCCTGGGTTTCTCCGTTTAGCAGGTGTCCTCCAGGCCAGCCTGGTACACATGGGGCAAACATTAGAGCCAGCAGCTGCCTCTCAGCTCTGTCACATTTTCAGCATGTGGGCGTCCCCATTGTAGCCCTTCCCTGCTCAGCGTGTTTCATAACAGATGTTATCAGCAGCACTGCCTGACACCTCTGGGCCTGCCCTAGCATGGGCAAGGCTCTTTGAGCGTGGGCTAGAAGAGAATGCCACAGAACATGAGGAAGGGAGGAAAATAAGTCTCAGAGTAGCTCATGGCCATGCCAGGTGCTGTCATCGCACAAAAAGTGCAAGACTGCAAGTGCTGGGAGAGCCGTGCTGCGCTAGTGGGGCTGTCTCTGCCTGAGATGTTTCCAGGCCTGCAGCTTAGCTGAGTTTGAGGGAAAAAAGACAGAGCCTGCAGAAGAAACCCAGGAAGGAGGGCTGCAGCTGTGCCTATGCCTGTGTCCAATCCAACAGGCCTGCTGTAGAGAACTTGCACCGCAGCAGATAAGTATACTATGCATCAACAAGTGTCTGGAGAATGCAACTGCCTTTTGGAGCTCATAGTATCATAGAATAGTTTGGGTTGAAAGGGACCTTAAATGTCATATAGTCCAACCCCCCTGCGATAAGCAGCGATGTCTTCAACTAGATCAGGTTGGTCAGAGCCCCCTCCAACCTGGTCTTGGATGTTTCCAGGCATGGGATATCCATTGCTTCCCTGGGCAACGTGGGACAGTGTTTTACCATTCTTATTGTAAAAAACTTCTACCCTATGTCTAATCTGTATCAACTGTGTTTCAGTTTAAAGCTATTGCCCTACTAATAAATTTTTCCTCATCTCACAGGCCTCCTTCAGGTACTGAAATGTGGCAGCGAAGGGGAGGAGAGGGGGCACGCTTTTCCTCCCCGGTGAGTACCGGCGTGCCCGGCCTCTTTCCCCCGCCGTGCTTGCCTTATTTGTCGGCCCCGCGCCCGGCTACTGGCCCGGCGCGCGAGGACCGACTCCAGGCTCTCCTGAAGCCCCGGACTAGGCAGAGGACAAGGGGGGTGGGAACTGCGTTCGCGCAGTAGGGCACTCGACACTTCTCAAGGAGGGCCTATAAGCCACAACCAACTGGATCTGCAGGCGTACCTCCTTACACAGAGCAGCTGCATGTGGTAAGCAATGTGCGTTTGTTTAACTGATTTTCATTGGACATGAACGCATTGATCACATAGACTTTTTGCTCCCAAATGCCATGGGAGGTGGAGTCAGCCAGTTTTCAAGGTACCTTTCCTCTACCTGGCTGTTTTCCAGGAAATTCAGGTGGTAATTCTTTTGAGTAAGTGGAAGGCTGCTCTCCAAAACTGTAGAGTTTAAGCCTGTGTCTTTCCTGTCTTTCCACACATTCTGAACTTAGTAATGTCTTAATTGCTGTAGCCCAAGTTGCCTTTTGCTGCCGTATTTGTCCCTAGTTCTTCTGTTTGTGAGCAGGTCAAGGAAAACATTGAACAGAATTGCCTTGGCAGTATTTTTGTCAGGAAATAATGAAATGGGGTTTTCAGTAGTGAGGTTTTTAGATTGCCTTTCAAATGCTGTGTTGTCCTTCCATGAGCTGTCCAGATTTCTGCTAGTTTTCTGTACAGAACCTCATCTCCTGCATTCCCTTAGTTCTGTAGTAGACACACACCCCCCCTACACACCCCCATACCCCACCTTTCCTTCCCCCTGTGATACAGAGGTTTTCACCAAGCATATCTCTGGAACCCCATGTACTGAAGGGGCTCTTCTGTGTATCACATGCCTTTCCCTCTCCCCTTTTTTTCCTTTCTGTCCTGGATAACTCGTTCATGACAGTGCTAAAATCATACCTGCTGTGCCAGCCAGTGCCCTGGGCTCCAGGTGCTCTGACTTCATCTGCCTCCTTGGGGCTGGAGCTCAATTTCGACTTCTTGCTTGTTACCCACATTTGATGTTAATGTCCTGGGGTGACTTTGTGATGTTGTATTCCCAATCGTCTGTTCTGTTTATGCTGGATATTGAGTTCTGCACCTTTGAGGCTAGTTCTGAGAGCAAAAAAGGAGAAAAAAAGCACTGACTTTGTTATCAGAAACAGCACTCGCTCTCCAGCATCCTTCTCCTAGACTGTGTTGTCCGCAGCGCGGATGGACAGCAAGAGAGCTCTCCTTTGCTTTTACCTATTTTTTTCCTAGCTGAGGCACAGAAGTTACCCAGGCTGTAGTTTTGTTTTTTTCTTTTTCTTAGAACTGTTCAAACCCGCTCTGAACTAAAAACCCAGAAAAACGCCAAGAGCTCACACCTATAGTCCACCAGGGACCTGGGCCACAGAAATTTCTGGTGCCAGAGGGACTAGTAAGAGACTAAGCAAGCTGAGCTATCAACCTCACAAAAAATATTTTCTGAATTTGCCATCTCTTCAGAACAGTGAGAAGTTTTATTGCTTAATATTATTCATTTTTTTGTGCTTGTAAATACTTTGCTTGTTGAATAAAGTTTTTTTCCACTTTCTCCAAAGAAATCTTTTCCTGAACCAGTTAAGAGAGGAGCCACTTGAATCTGCTTTTTAGAAGAACCCCATTTAGAGGTTTCCTCCCAAATTTTGCCCTAAACCAAAACAAATACAGTTAGTCTGCAGACACCTGAGGGAAGCCCTCACCCTCCCTCCTGAGCAGGAATGGAAATCTCCCTCTTGGCCTCCTCCTTTCCATAGTTGGTTAGAACCTTGCTCTCAGCTCTGGACTTGAATCCCTTGTCCCATGATGAACCTAATGTAATGCTTCCCTTAGCAGGTAAGCAAGGCTAGTTTCAAATACTTTCTTCTCTTAATCCCAGAATAAATGACTGAGGTGCATTTACACTAAAATTGAGAAGCTGGAACCATCAGAAGATATTTTTTTTTATCAGCTTTCTGAGAAATGCACAAAGGAGAAGCCTTCTAGGTACTTTTGAAGGAGCATTTAATACATTTATGCAGTGAATTTACATGATACAGAGAATTAGTTGTGACTGTCAAAAGATCCCTTCTCTTCCAGCTGCCCATTTCCTGATGTTATCCAAAACATTAGCAGACATGCTAATTTGTGCTAGTTTATTTAATCTTGAAGCAATGTAGCCATTTCATTAAAACTGTCACAGTAATTTAGAGTCCTCAATACCACTCTGCTGCTGTAATTTTTTTTTTTTTAAAGACACATTCCCAGGCCTATGAATTTGGAATATAAATTAAAAATTGTGGGTTAATATGTCCTGTTATGTGGTCTCTCTCAGGAAGTGGCCCCTTTCCAGGAATTATTGACTTGTATGGAACTGGAGGAGGACTCCCTGAATACAGGGCATGCCTGCTGGCCAACCACGGCTTTGCTGTGCTGGCTCTGGCTTTCTACAGCTATGAAGATCTCCCCAAAGGGATGAAGGAATTCCACTTGGAATATTTTGAAGAAGCTGTAAACTATATGTTACAACACACCCAGGTTGGTTTGTTCATTGGCTCTCACTACAGCGAACTCTCATTAGTTAGGTCCTGTCAGACTGCAGAAGGGGCAGAGCTGCTGTACTTAAAAGAGCATAGCTGTTGAGTTGGCTGTTATTAATTTGGTTTATATCTTTAACTCCCATTACAATGTCTCTCTGGCAGATTCCTCCAAGTCTTCCTTTTGAACTGGCCAGGTGAAACAGTGACACATTAGTCACATACTGGTAATTTCTACTCCATTTAACCCAGTGTCATAACTAGGGGGCTAGTTTACTGGAGGCTGACTGACTTGCAATGGGGATTTTATTTTAGATTTATGCTCTGTAGAATGTCCTTCAGTGCTACATGTCCTTTTCAGTTGTGGAGCACATGATAACATTGTGATCCAGGTCTTAGGGAAACCAAGGAACCTCAAGGAAGTCCACCAATACACATTTGGTGCTGTGTATTTTATAAGCTGTTAAAATCACTCCAAATGTTGGTATTTGATAAGTGTGGCTTTTAGTAGCTAGTTGTGCACTTAGGGATCCTTCTACTTCAGCACCTTTTGGAAGAGAACCCTGCTCAATTCTGCATCTCCTTATAAGAAGCTGTGAGTGACAATAGCTAGAACTGCACAAACCAACACTTGGTTTCTCTGGAGAACGAAAATAAATACCTTCTTCAACCTCAGAAAGATGAGTAGTTGTTAAAAGTCTTGACTGCTTTTTAGTCATCCTAACCTTAACTGCTCATGCCACCTCTCTGCCCAAAGAAATCTGAAAATTGCTTCCCCCTGCATTTTTTTCCCTTGAGAGCAGTACAATACCACTGCCTCCCATTAACACCTCCACTGCTATTCTCACCGTGTTTGTAATGTGTTGCAAAGTTTCAGCCATATTTTCTAATTTCCCCTTCCCGTATTTCAAAGTCGGTGGGGTTTGAAGCCTATTACACTGGTTATAAGATACAGAAAGTATTAAATTTTGGTGCTGTCTCAGAGTCTATTTGCCTCTGAGAGTCTTTGGACATTGAAGAGTTAACGGAATTAGCTAACCTTCTTCAGTATCCTTCCAGGATTTCAGCACCCAGTAAGCTGACTTTCCTATTCTAGTTAATTTGCCTTGTGTAAAAGAAAATGAAGGTAACCTAGTGTAGACTGACTCCAGGGGACTGTACAATTCTTTTAGAAAAATGGTTTTAATAGGTTGTATTTTTAAGATAGATTTTAATGAGTAACCTCAGACTATTTCCTGTGAGTTAGACACCAAGCACTCTAGAGAAGCAGGAGAGCAGTTCATGTGGAGCCTGCTACCCCACATCAGCTTCTTAATAGGGGAACCTTGAATATAAGAAATACATTAACACAAGTGATGATAATATCATAGTCATTGCTGACTTTGAGCATTTTGTATGGAAAGAAAGCAATTGCAGAGGAGGCCTCCCCTACTCTTTCCCTCTTCTTCTCTCAACTGCATTATACATAAAGTGAATCTGGGACCGCACATTTGCAAGCACAGCTGTACTGTCTGCTTCTGCACTGAACCTTGTAGCTTTGTTAGGATGATGCTGCAGTCTCGGTAGGGCTTAGGATCACAAATCAAGCACAGAACAGTGCCCAGGATCCCTCAGACATGGGCCCTGCACACAGGACCTCAGATACCTGTAGGTGGGGTCCAAATCTGGGACAGATGGCAAACATGGCAGCATATTAAAGAAGTGGCATGCCATGGTTCATTGCTTGTGGTTTCTCTTCTCTCACCTCCAGGTTAAAGGCCCAGGAATTGGTTTGCTTGGACACTCGAAGGGGGGTGACCTGTGCGTCTCCATGGCCTCCTTCCTAAAGGGCATCACAGCCACTGCCCTTATCAACGGCTCGGTGGCAAATGTGGGTGCAGTGCTCCACTACAAGGACATCACCATTCCACCCCTTGGTGTCAATCCAAAACGCATCAAGGTCAGCAAGTCCGGGATTGCTGATATTATTGATGCATTGAACAACCCACTAGAAGGGCCTGACCAGCAAAGTTTTATACCTTTGGAGAAGGCTGAGTGTTGCTTCTTGTTCATTGTTGGCCAGGATGATCACAACTGGAAAAGTGAATTTTTTGCAGTTGAGGGGAGTAAACGTTTGCAAGCTCACGGGAAAAAAAAGCCTGAGATAGTTTGTTATCCTGGAGCAGGACACTACATCGAACCTCCCTTTTTCCCAATGTGTGCAGCCTCAATCCACCTGCTATTTGGCAAGCCTGTGATGTGGGGAGGGGAGCCCAAGGCACACTGTGAGGCACAGATAGATGCTTGGCAGCAGATCCAAGCTTTCTTTCGTAAACATCTCACAGGCAAGCCATCGGGAACATCCAGTAAGCTCTGATACGAATTAAGTTCCTTTACAGGTGAAAATGCTGGTTCTGTTAATGTTTTGTTAAATTGTTTTGCTAAGTGTCTCAGAATGAGAACAAGGAACATCAGAGAATAAGCTATTAGATTTCTTAGAGGATGATGGTGGGCAAAAGCAAGAAAGCTTCCTTTTTATGCCCTCTAATCTTGGTTAGACATCTTGGCCTCCTGTTTTATGTAGTACAGGGTTATGAGCTGTGGAAAACAAATGATGTGTGTGTGCTTTGAGTGTAAATTGAAGTGGTAGATAACTTATCCAAGCTGAGAACTGGGATGAAAATGTGCCTTGGCCTTCTCAGAAGATGTGTATGCCATTGCCCAGCTTAGTGTTCTAGTTTCAATATTCTAGTTTTTCTGGAAGCAGTAATCTGCCTCCAGTTATCTTTCTGTTCTCCTTGTGCACTTCTCCCTCCTATGTTGCTCCTTCCCCTTGTCCCAAACCACTAAAATGCATCTGCCTTAAAAATATCTAATATTTCACTTACCAAAAGCAGCAACACTGTGCCAGCACCCTCAGGTAACACTTCACATTTATAGGCAACAAACAGCCCATAGCTTGATGTGACGTTCTGAGCACATGCAGTAGAAATGAGACATTTAAACAGTCTGTGGAATTTCGTAAGCGTGAAAAATCAGCAGAACAGGGCCTTCTTAGTTGTAGTCCAGGAGTCTGTCACGGTTGTCTCCTTAGCATGGCAGGGTATTGCTGTGGAGATCCAAAGCACTGTCGGAGCTCCCTGCCTGTACCTTCCCCAGATACTTTCTCAGCTGCCTGCTCCTAAGGGCTGCTGAGAACAGCCTGGCTGCGGGGCTGGCACGGCGGCTCCGTGCTGCCGAGCGCTGTGCGGGCCTGAGGCGGCGGGCCTGCTGTGGCGGAGCGGGGCTCCGGCTGCACGGCCGCTGCTCTCTGCGCAGCGGGGCGAGCGCTCAGCCCCGCCGCGGATCGTCAGTAACTTTAGGCACCCAAGAGCGGGATTGAAGGAGAAGGCACTGGGCGCTGCCGGCGCATTTGCACTGTGTGTCCGAACGTGTTGTACCCGCCAGTGCCTGCAGCCCTTATCCGGTCTCTGCTGCTGCCTGTGCGTCGAGCCCGTTTGAGCGTTTTGCATTCACTGTACATGTAATGGATTAAAGTGAAACTTTAACCGCTGCCCACGGCTCGTTGCTTCAGTCGGTTGGATGGTTTGGGGGAGGCGGGAGCGGCCCGGGGCTGGCGGCCTTCCGGGGCCGGGGGGCGGGGAGGGGCTGTGCCCTCTATTGGGGCCGCCTGGAGGGGGCGGCGGCCGCGGTACCGATATTGCGGGCGGCGCGACCACACTGCGCACCCGGCCCTGCCGCCGCCATGTGGAGAGTGCTGGCCGCCGCCGCCGCTGCCCCGGCGCGGGCCCTGCTGCGCACTCCGCCGGCCCGGCGGGCTGCTAGCCTGACCTTGTCCCCCGCCGCCGGCCCGGCGGATGAGCGGGTAGAGACGCGGGTGGCGGGCCTGAGCCCGGGGCAGCTGGTGACCCTACGGGCGGTGGCGGCCGATGACCGCGGCTGCCTCTTCCAGTCGTGCGCGCACTACCGGGCGGACAGCCGCGGGGAGCTGCACCTGGGCACAGACGCCTCCCACGGCGGGGACTACACCGGCGTGGAGCCCATGGGGCTCTTTTGGAGCCTCGCCCCCGCCGGCATGGAGAAGCCGTACCAGCGGCTCGTTCCCCGCAGCACCGACGCCCCGATGAAGGTGGAGGTGTTGGTCCACCAGGGCCACAGCCCGCCCGGCGCCATGCCCGGGCCCGTGGTGGCCAAGGCCGAGGTGCAGAGGTTGTTCACGGCCCCCGGCGTGCGGAGGATCCGGCTGAAGGAAGGAGTCGTAAGGGGCTCCCTTTTCCTGCCGCCGGGTGAGTGCCCCGGCCCGAGACCTTCGCCCCGAGGCCGGAGGGACCCCTCGCCTTCCCTGACCAGAGCAAGGAAAGTCTCGTAATATAAACCTCTGCTATCACCCGGGGAATCCGAGTTCCCCAAGAGCCCAACGCCGCCCTGCAGACAAGTGGTCCTGAACTCTTAAGGAGATATCCCAAGTGCTTGTCGCGGCAGGGTCCGGCTTGTGTGTGGCCGCTCCGCCGCAGCTAAAGGAAAACAGGGGTTGTAGAGTTTACTTTGTTGCTGTGCTCAGCCTGTGGTTTTTCAGTAGTTTTGATGTTTGCTCTGGAGTACCAGAATCCTAACATCCAGAAAAAACGATGCGCTTCATTCTGTGAGCCTGTGTTGAATGTCCCAAGGATTTTACCCTAAATAGGACTGAATGGGAAAGGTATTTTTCTTCCCTGTGTAACACAAGCCAGGAAGCAGGGCAGCAGATGAGATTATAGCAATTACGTGTATCTCACCTCTGTTTCTACAGAGTTACTACAGTTAGTAGTTGGGTTACTTTTGTGGTATAAAACCAAAATGGACCTATGAACAAGTTCTGCCTGTTCTGCTTATGAGGTGGTTGTGCTTTATGAGGTGTGATATTCTGATGAGTGAGTGTTGGAAAATGAAACCTTACGCTAGTGATTGTGTTTGCACACTTGAGCTATGAGTTAAACTTCTTGTAGTTCCCTGAGTGTTGTGGGTACTAGAACTGCCCTCCACATTACCTCTAATTTAAAGCTGCTTGGTTCAGCAACTCATGTAAGTATCACTACAGTTATTAAGTATTTAAGTATTTTCATTCCAAACCAATGATTTTTTTATCCATTTAGATACAGATCCAAAGTCCACTGACGAAAAAAAACCAACAGAGATTGAACTTTGAATTTCAGATGTTTAGTCAGCATGCTGGATTTTCCATGTCTGAGATATTGTTTTGATCTGTCATGCCTTAGAGGATGAGTTTGATTTCTGCTGAGCTCAGAGAATCCAGAGATCTGCAAGATGAAACTGCATTTTCCCCTTTAGAAAGTCTGGCATTGTAATAGTGTGGAAAAGTCTAGAATCATTGCTTAAATGATATTGCCATCCCTCATGATGGAGGAATCTAGTTACGGCATACGACCATATCCTTCTTTGCTTCAGGGACAAAAAAATGTTAATATTTTTCACATAGGAATCTTAAATATGAACCATTTTTAGTAAAAGTGAGAGGACATGAGTGGGCTTATGATGATTTAATCATATCAGGTTTAATATGAAAGTGATTTATCAGTTTAGCATAAGAGTTACAGATGTGAAGGCTTGTTTTTAAATGTTGGTACAGTTGTCTAGCCCATTTGATCCTGCTTTTTAGTGAGCTCTGCAGGAACCATATACTTGGACATGTGTAGGCATGAGAGAAAGTCTGGGATTCTTGTGCAAGTTAGAGTGTCTTCATAAGAGAGAAACACATTCGTCTATGACCATGTTCTGATTAGATGCTCTTGCTAGAAAGCTTCCAGGTAGGAGTGATGATTGAACACGTATTTTCTTGCCATATAGACTGGCTACTGCTAACTAAAGGTTACTGCTGATCATAACAATATAATAAATTTATCCCAACATATTTTCTCTCAAGTAGAATATTGAACCTCAATGAAAATAAGATCAGAACTGAACAAGTAAGAACCCAAAAGCATGTTTCAGTCCCTTGTTGACTTCTTAATGCTTTCATTTAGAAGGTTTCCACTAATTAGCATGTCTTATACAAAACTTCCTTTTCTCAAGTGTGTTGGAATGCCAGAGACCTTATCTTTAGCACATACAGGTAGTGTCAGTGTTAACACACTCTTGCAACAAGTGTGTCCTCTTTGTGCTGAGAGGGTTGTAGTGAGCTGGATCGGAGCACATCAGACATGACATCTGGTGGCCAGGGGGAAAAAAAAAAAAAAATAAAAATTGCTTGCTTGGAGTTTTTAAAGCTACACTAAGTAGTATCTTTTAACCTAAGATCTCCTGTCTTGGCATACAAACATGTTACAACATGACCTTGGCTGCAAAAGCGTGGTTGTTTAAAATTGTAGTTATTAGTTCTGTAGTTTGGTGGGACAGACTATACACATGTATATGCACGTTTATCTGTGTATCAGTCATGCACACATAACCGCACCCACACAGCTCTCAGTTCTGCCTTCCCTCTTGTCATGTCTGCAGGAGCAGTTCTCTTGCCAAGTCTTACAGTGCTGATGTTGAGATAGAGGTAGTAAGTCAAGTTGATTTTAACAATGGGTTATCTTTGTTGGGCTTTGCTCAATGCAGTTTATTCCAGAGTTTACGTAAGCTTTGTAGAATTTACTTCAAGGGCTCAGTGCTTTTGCCTCGTTTCTCATGAGCTTGCACTTTGCTAATTAAGATGTGACTTTGTGGGAAAATAGCTGACTTGGTGTATGATTGGTCTGAGGGCAGGAGGTTAAAACCATGGAAAAATACATGTAGAACAGTTGATGGGGTTTGTTTGTTTGTTTGCTTTAAAAAGAACAAAACCTGTAATTTCATATATTTTTACAGGAATGTAAGGACCTGGGCCAGTTCTTAGTTTGAAATAGCTGAAGTGGGATACAGCACTGGTTCTCTTATATCTCTGCTATGCAAATGAAAAAATAATGACTATTAATAGGAAATGTCTTAAGCAGTCTGTATTTTGTTGTTCACTCTTCACCAGATAGTTTTTTTGTGTTCTGTTTGATAACTTTTCCTCTGTATCTTTTCTCTTTAATATAGGGGATGGTCCCTTTCCAGGAGTGATTGACATGTATGGTGATGAAGGAGGCTTGATTGAATTTCGATCCAGTCTCCTGGCTACCCATGGGTTTGCTGCTCTTTCTCTGCCATATTTTGACTTTGAAGATCTTCCTAGGGTCATGAAAGAATTAAAACTTGAGTACTTTGAGGAGGCAGCAAGGTTCCTACAGCGTCACCCAAAGGTGAGTGCAGTGAGAGATCCCTTGGCACTAGGGAGGATTTAGCAGTTATGCCTAAGTGGTGGTGGTGGTGATTTTTTTTTATTTTATATTTGAGTTTCAGTTTTTGCTGGGCAAGCTTAGGCCCAATAGTGGCTGATGCATATGACTGGGGAGAATTAATTTCTTCAAGCACAAAGTGTCTGTTAAATTCATGCTGGAGCTAGAAGATTGCTGATCAGCAGGATAGAGAATGCTGGAGTATCCTCCAAAAAGGACCAGTGGTGATAAAAATGGTGGATATTTTTTGTTTGTTTTTTTCTTAAAAGCAATTAATTTTAAGAGAGGATGATACGACACTGCTCAATAGTAGTTGAAAGAATGAATTTGATAATATGGAATGTTGCTTTCAGTTTTACTTTCCAAGCTAGAAAAAGCTACCTATCTATAAGGATAGATTACTTATCTATAAGGATAGATTACTTATCTAATCCTTCAGACATGATTTGTGATGTTACTTTATTTTCCTGAGACATATGAAATAGTAGACTGTGCTTGAATTTCCTGTTACCTGTTTTAGGAAAATGAGAAGAAATTTGCATTAACATATGCAGTAGGGACCAGGTAAGGACTGAGTGATAGTATGCCTTGTGCCTGTCTGGATTTTTTGTGGGGTTTGATATATCTTGGTGTCTCTGAAAAATAAGACCATAAACAGAAGGAGGAGCCTGGGTCCAGACTGTAACTTCTCAACAGGTTACATCAATAATTAACCTAACCTTTTTTTTAATAAACTCCAAAGTCAATTAATGGCTAATCCTATTATAATGTATGCTTCCATTCTTCCTCTCTTCTACACCCCTTATCTTATCTGAAGGTGAAAGGACCAGGAATTGGAGTGATTGGGACTGGGAAAGGGGCAGAATTAGCACTCTCCATGATCACCTTCCTACCAGAAGTAGTGGCTGCTGTCTCAATCTCCGGCTGTAGCTCAAACACAGTTGCAGACCTCCACTATGGTGAGATGACTCTGCCTGGACTGCGTTTTGACATGAAGAAAGTCAGTGTCTCTGACTCTGGTGTATTTGACATTTTTGAAGCTCTGGATGACCCAGCGAATCCTGCTAATTCTCGTAGCGTGATCCCCATTGAAAAAGCAGAAGGTCACTTTCTCTTAGTGGTAGGGGAAGATGATCGGATATGGAAGAGCTCCTTATACGCTGAGCTGGCAATCAGGCGTCTACGCCAGCATGGGAAAGAGAACTTTGAACTCCTGAGTTATCCAGGAGCAGGTCATCGAATCGATCCTCCTTCTACCCCTTTTTGTCAGGTAGCTGTGGATCGTGTTTTGGGGGTGCCTGTTCTGGGGGGTGGAGAGAGCAAAGCACATGCCCATGCACAGGAACACTCCTGGGGAAAGATTCAGGAGTTTCTGCACTTGCATTTGGGATGAACACTTAAGCACATGCAAGCTGTTGCAGATCTGCAAGGACTGAACTTGAGCCACCAAAATGACTGGTGACGACTGGTGAATGAAGGGATTGTCTGAGACAAGCCTTAAAATACGAAAATAACCAAATGACTACTTAGTTACAAGTATAAATCTAAAAAGAAAGGGATTTATTTGGAGCAGCCTGAGTTAATTTAACTAAGTAAACAGAGGACATGTGAAACAACAAGCAGGCTGTACTATGGTACAAATTTGACAGCTCAAAGTGGTCGTGATATGAAGAAACAAGTACCCGAAGAGAGTAGTAGATTCTTCCTTGCTTGCAGTGTTTACACCTCAGAGAATGGTAACAGGCAGCCTGCACCCTCAGCAGTGAAAGACAGGATCACACCTCGGCAATGACGGATGATAAACATAGACATCCAAATCATGAGTGACTCTGGCTTTGAGTCCTAAGCTTTCTTACCCCGGAATTCTCATATTTACAGCCATATACACTTCGGAAATGTTTTCCATTTACACGAAGTTGGAGACACCTACTTGAAATGAGGCTCGTATACTTAGCACTGTGGTCTTCTAGTGACACAGTCTGTTTCTTTCCAAACAAAACTATGTGCTGAATGGGAAAATGAAGAGTACTTTTCCTTGTAATCCAAGGAAAATGGCAGTACTAGCACTGTCTTGTATTGGGGATATACCTGTCTGTTCCTGTAATGTCTTGGATTGGTGTTTGACACTCAGGATATTAAGATTCTGTTAGGTTAGAACTTGTCTAAATACAGCTATTAAATTAGGGATTAATTACTTATGGAACTCTTTAATAATGATGTTAACAGATGCTGACAGCTGTTCTTAGGGAGGAAGCAGAGTTGGGAGACAGAAAACCAGAAAGCCTGTAGATTTAAACTGATTATAAAACACTGTCACCTTATGATGGTGATTAACTCAGAATCATACCAAACTAAAAATGCCCTCCAAAAAAAAACACCCAAAGCCAAAGCTAGGATAGCTTTTCCACGACTGCCCAAGATTTTTAAATTTTTTTTTTTTTAATCCAAGTTCAACTTTGGCTAGTGCCTTTTTTACCCCCACTATTCAAGTAGAAAGAAACAACTTCTTCCCAAATGAGTTGATCTCTCAAAAGGGTCTTGCTGAAATGGTGCCAGTGCTGAAGGCATGTTTAAGGAGAGCCTCTATCAACAAAATTTCTCCTTCCTAAGTTATTTTGTCAGACTAGTTTGAGAGCTGCCCAGGAAGATACAAAACTTTCATTAGTGGTACTCAGTTTTGCTTTGTCTCAGGGATCTCTCTCCAGTTAACTGTCATTATGCTGCTGCTCAGTCTCAATAGCTTTCTGCAGCTCTTATTATTCCTTTTCATTGGATTAAAGTCAGTCACATGTTCTTCACACACAATCAACACCAACTGAACAATTTATCCATCCATTCTATGCAAGAGAAGCTCCATCCTGCTAACTCCACACAAGATTTCTTTATGCCTGGTCTCTAAACTCGCTCACCAACTGAATAGGCTTTTGCCAATTTTTTGCCAGTAGGCTTTTGCCAACCTGGTGCCTGAACCTCTGCTAACATGAGCAACCTCAGAAGTCCAGGACCAGAGCGTGCTGTGATATGCTCCTTGGTGTCACCTTGTCTTTTTTTCCAAACTCATTTCAAGTGGCAACTGTAGGAAAAGGGGTTGTCTGCTGTGTGAGGGTTCCTGCCTCATCCTGCATCTCTTCAGTAGCTGAAGCTGTTATTAATTGTGCAAGAGCAGCATCTCCCCTGTCCCTGTTCTGTCACTCTACCAGTGCCAATACCTGTGTCTCCACACTGCAGTCCTACCTCAGTGTATGCATTGCTATGCAAGATTGCAGTCTGGAGGTTTAGGACATAAATGTTAAGTTGTAAATAAAAAAACCCAAACAGGTAGATTAAGAATTTTCAGACTTAATTTCTAAAGCGTGAGCTTTTAAAATAATTCAGTGTTAGATTTTGTGATATATATGCAATTTGAAATAGATGTAAAACACTTCCTTTATTAAAAAACAACCATGTGTAAGAATTTGATGTCAGGTATTTGTTTGGAAAAGTGAATGATACTTTGTTTTAAAAGGAGAAAAAATAAAACCAATGTAATTTTAGTGTGAAGCGCCATTTTTTGTGAATGAGCCAGGATTTCCTGGACAAAATAATTAACATAAGGACCTGTTGAAAACCAGACACCTTTTGCACTATATTATAAAATACATATTTTATATATTGACAATGCTGTCTGAAGACACAAGATGCATTGCAGGCAGTCTGCAGAATGTGTAGCTATTTCCTGAAATCTACCTTAAACTGAATGTCTGATTATGGCCTTAGTTACAGCCACATTATTTATATTGGTTTACTTTCACAGAATTGTTAGGGTTGGAAGAGACCTCAGCAGATCACCTAGTCCTATTCTCCTGCTAAGGCAGGGTCACCTAGAGCAAGTTACACAGGATTGTGTCCAGGTAGATTTGGACTGTCTCCAAAGGGAGACTCCATGGCCTCCTTGGGCAGCCTATTCCAGTGCTCTGCCACCCTCAACGTAAAGAGGTTCTTCTTCATGTTGAGGTGGAACTTCTCGTGTTTCAGCTTAAAGCCGTTTCTCCTTTCTCCCTTCTGTCACTGTGCACCCCCGAAAAGAGTCTGGCACCATCCTCTTGGCACCCATCTTTGAGATATTTGTATCTATCGGTGAGCTCTCCTCTTTTATAGATGAAACAGGCCAAGGTCCCGCAGTCTCTCCTAACAAGAGAGAGGTTCCAGACCCCTCATCATCTCCGTGTCTCTTCACTGGCCCCTCTCCAGCAGCTCCTCTTGTACTGAGGAGCCCGGAACCCGCCACAGTAATTCTTAGCCACGCCAAACGCCCATCACATCCCATGAAGACGAGTGCTCGGGGGTCTGGATGAGCTGCACCGGCCACAGCTGCGGGCCCTGGCAGCTGTCCCTGGGGTTCCCCCCCGCCGCGGCTGGGCCGTGAGCCCCGGGCCGTGCCCGCCGCTCCCACAAGGCGCCGCGGGCCGCTCGCTACGCCAGTTCCGTGCGGGGCGTTCCCCGCGCCCGTAGCAACCGGAGCGTTCGCGGTATCCACGGCACCATGGTGAGTCCCGCGGCCGGGGAGGCGCCGGGGGTCGGAGAGATCCCCGGGCCGGCGGTGGCGGTGAGGGGCGGCGCGGAGCCCTCCGCGGGCCGGGCCCCGCCGAGCAGCCCGGGCTCGGCGAGAGCCGTCCGGGAGGCAGCGCGGGGCTCGGGGCGGCGGCTGAGGCGGGGGACGGTGGCCTGCTGCTGTGCCTCGGGAAAGGGGGATTTCGGGTTAACCGAGGAAAGACGGGAGTCACAAACTCACAAACCTCAGCTAGTACGGCGGTATGGGCGATCACTACAGCGATTAGCTTGGTATCTGTTGCTGTGCAATTCCGATTTCATCTATTTAAAATACAAATAAACGTCTGCAAATAAAGGCGAAGTGCCGCTGTTTTGCTTTTTCCTGGGGGTCTAAATTTTGTAAATACTATGTGTCCAATGGCCACGTTTTGGAGGGGAAATACATCTTTTGTTACAACTGTTGCTAGTACAGGTGTGGTTATTTTTCCCCTTCGGAGATTCTGTTTCTTGTTCCTGCCACGTTGGTGGTGACTCTTCAGGGTGACCACTGGTCACTCGGCATTTTGAACATTTTAAGTATGAATTTCTTTAGTCTAAATACCTGTAGAAAAATGTTCAATAAGCAGGTAGAAGAACCCTGAAGATAAGCTTATTGGAGGAAGTTTCACTTAAGTAACCTCCTGTGGCAGAAGATAATCTGATTTACCTACAGAAATTTCAAGTGCACCTCAAAGAAAATAAAGTCCCTGATGTGTGTTCTCCAGATAACCTGCTGTGCTGATATCCATGTTTTCCTCAAATCAGCAGAGATTAGTCAACAGAAGTCAGGGAAGAAGCTGCTCCTTGTGCTTACATGGATCAGTAGCTTTAAAGTCCAAACTGTTTTTAGGCATGACTTTGAAACAGCAGCAGCCACTGGTCTTATAAATGCATTTCTGCCTTCAACATGAGTGACTGAGATCATGTACCCAAGTGCTGTGATAAGCTGCCATAATTATGAAAAAGGCAATGATGTTTCTGCCCAAAAAACCCAATTAACTGGAAGACAGTTGTTTTTGCCTGCACACTGGTAGCTGTTAATTGGCTTGAATGAGGCTGTTGTAGTGGGAACTTAGGGATGTGGTCTTCTGAACCTGAGGAGGTCATGCAGATGTTCATCTCTAGCAGACACTGGGGGGCTACTGCTGTGGCACAAGTTTGCAGGTCACCTACAATGGGACTTAGAGCTAGCTATCATCACTTGGTATAGACCAGATTGAAAGGAATGCCTGTCAGTGGGCAGAAACAGCTGGAACATCTGAGGATGTCTAAATGGAGGTGCATGTTGATGTTTGAGATGCGTGCTCAGGCTCCCAGGTGTTGCTGGCTCTTAGGCTGTTGCTGGGTGTTCAGTGTGTGTGGCTTTTTCTTATATATAGCCGCCTCAGCTGTTGCTTTTTACTGCTAGGAGCAGAGTTTCCTGTGGTCCAGAGTAAAGTACCCAATACTAAAGCTCTGTGACTGAGGTGGCTGCCTGTAAGATTTTTGGGAGAAGTTGGTTTGTTGTTTTTAACTTCTATAGTGTGGAGGTGTTTTATATTTGGTTACCTGGAAGGCTGCTTTTCTCCACATCCTGCTGCACTTCAGAACAACAGAGATGCCAAAACTAGAGTCCTCCTGTATTTGTAGAAAGAAGGCTGTTAATCACTGTTTGTAAAAGATTGATCTCTGAAACATTTTAAATCCAAAAGACATATCTTGGAATATGTTTAATGTTTAGAGAAGCATTAAACATGTTGTTTATATGCTACTGTTTTGGATATCTTTATGTGGTTTAACTAAGACTCTGATGTGAGGTGGAAAAGTAAGAGTTAGTAACAACAGCAAGTTGGTCAGTCCTTAAAAAGCCTTAAAAAGCAGCTCTCAGGTTTTCCCAAATTGAATAATACATGATTTCACATCACATGGTGTAACTCAGTGCAAAACAATTGGAAAGAAACCCCAAATATATATAATCCATATTCTTCTTGAGTTTTGGCAATATGTACCTCGTTTTCTTCAGTGAATTTTAGGAGGCTGTATAATTTTCTGGTCACAGACTTGCTTTCAGACAGGAAGTTGCTAATGCACAATAGAAAATGTGAAGGTTTAAGAGCATTAGATAGCAATTTTCAATGCAGTAACTTCTTTTGACTTTGAACTGAATTTCACCATAAAAGCTAATAGCAGTGTGCCATGGGGCAGAGAGTAAGATGAGGAAGATAATGTCCTGACATAAAGCCCGTTGTTTGCTTCTGAAAAATGCAGCAAAGTACCCCAGAATACAAAAGTACAGGGCATTGGAGGGCTCCAATTTCTTTGACTTGGCTGACCCAAGATAATACAGGAAAATGGTGGAAGGGAGGCAAACAAGCAGCACAAGGAGAGGGAAGGAAGAGGTAATGGATTTGCAGTGAAAAATCCATTTAAAATATTCAGTGAATATTCACTTAAGTTTGTTTCACTTTTAGGCAAAAGCAACAACCATCAAGGAAGCTCTAGCCAGATGGGTAAGTACTAGAGCAGTGCCTAGCAACATGGGATTTGACTGTATTCAGCTAATTTTGCTTTTCAAATATTGTAAGAAATATGTTTGCTTGAAACTTTTGCTTTAAGAAGTTTCACAAGGTAAGATGATGATTACTGTTTTTGTTGTATAGTACATTCTGTTGGACTTTCTGTATGTTCCTGTTAAATCGATACAGCTGGTAAAGATTAGTCTGTTTTGCCCTTCTGCCACGTGCTGCTGAATGTGCATTGGCCTGGAGAGATTCAAAGCTGGGATGTATTATGCTTCAATTATGCTCTGTTCACTTTACCCAAGTGCAGTCCTTCCCACAGAATAAATTGAGTTGAGTGTACATACGTTTCCCTGCTAATTCTGGCCATCTGCTAGAGCAAGGATTTATAAATGTTTCTCTAGAAGATATGGATGTGATAGTGTGGGCAGGTACACTTGGAAGCCAAAAACTCAAGGTACTAGCCTGTAACTCAAGATTACTTCAGTTTTGAGTTTCAACGTTGTTTAGTATTTCAGGGGTTTTCCAGTTAATGTTGGTATATCCCACAAACTTCACTCTTTCTCTCCTAGTAAGAACTAGAATGCAAGAACTTACAGACATTAGCATTAGTAGAGGTATGAACTGTGTATTAAAAAAGTTTGCTTTGCCTCCCTCACTCTTTCTTCCTTCCAGAACTTCAGCTCCATGTTTCCTATTACAGATTTATTTTTCACGCGCTCCTCTGTCACATGTCTCTTACAAGGGTTCAGCCTGTGTCAGCAAGTTTCCATTCACATTAGGCATGAAGTGCTGAATTTGCTTTTCTGTTCAAGTTATCGGGGGTGGGTCTAAATCTTCCTTTTACTCTTCCTAATCTGGGTCCATGTGACTTGTACAACTGCATTTGGTGCTGTGTTGCATTCCGAGTATTTTTCTTCCCTTTGACATAAGGGTTTATCTTTGCCTTACAGTCAGGGTGACTGTAAATCAAAGCAACTTGATATAAAAGCAGCTTCAATTTGGCAAACATGTAACCTGTTCTTAAAAACACATGTCTGTTCTACCTATACTTTCTCTGTGGCATATTGTGATTGTGCAGCTGCTTACAGAAGTACTTGGCAACCAGGATGAATTTTCTTCCTGCAGGTGCTCACTGCTGGCCCCCGTCTGTGTTGGAAACTATCTCCCTTTCATGTTTTTAAGGAAAAATGTGTATTTATTTGTTGGTATAAACTGATAAGTTGCTAACTGAGTGCAAATACAAATAGATACAGTACTGTTCTTAGAAAAGAAAATGGAAGTTTCACATTGATATAGTTAATTTGTTTGAACAACACTGTATCACTGTATTCCAGCAAAACATCTGATATGCTTATTTGCTAAATCATTAATTTTGAATAAAAATGCTGTCACATTTGGACAGAAACTGGAATATAAGTAAGTGTATAAGACAATGTGATTTTTTAAAATTAAATTAAGTTTTCTGAAGTATTTTGGGTGCGTAAGAGGAAAAATCATGTTATCAAAACCTGATGTTCTGCTGTGGGATACTGAAAGACTTATGGGATATGATTAATTTAATTACAAAGTAGCCATATAAACTGGGGCACACTCAGCTATCTCTCTTTTCAGTAGATGCATGAAATGGAGGAGAAAACAAGAGTCCTTGTTTTGAAAGCGCCAAGATTTCTCCTTTGTTCATGGACCTTTAGTCCTTACACTGAACACTGTGTGAACTGACAAAATGCTCCCTTTGTGCTGTCAGGGAGGCAGCTGTCAAAACTGCTGCTACTCTCTAAACAGATACTTGTTCCAAGTGTTTAGTCAATAATTACCATCACTTCAGAATTTTAAAATCTTTAATGGACCGTGTTTTTTAATAAACCTAAATGCCGAAGTTACATCCATTTTTCCAAGGTTCTGAATTATCGACCTAGGTTGTAAATAGAAATCTGTCTTTTGCTGCATTCTCTAAAGTGTGACATCCTCCCCACTCTTTCTTAATGGCTAATCAGAATAATTTTTTTTTAGATTCTTAACACTGTGAATCTGTTGAGGTCCTCTCCCAAAACACACTCCCCTATGTTCAGTTTGTGTTGTGAGCCAGGCATGAGTTCTGAAATTTCTGGGTGAAGTGGGAAGGAGACATTGCCTTCCCAAAGGAGAACTGTGAAATCTGCTTCTGCTATAGATTGTCCCTAGCTGAGGTTTCTGTATGTCAGTCTCCACGGAAATACCTTAATTCAGAATTTTAGCATTCCATCTATTCTCCATTCTTTATGGCCAATGACTCCTTTATGAAATTGCTCAAGTGTTACACAACTTTTAAAACCAGCGTATGTAATGTATAAGTTGCTTTGATATCTTGAGAACAAGCTAGCCTTACCCTTTTTATACTACACCAGCAGGAATTTTGATAACAGTACTCAAAATGCTTTCTCTTTCCAGTAGTATATTGGAATTACTTCTATAGTAATCACTTTTGCAGTAGTTCTTTTAGTAGAGTAGTTTTTGGTAATTGCATGTAGCAGTGAGTCTCTGCCTCACCTTCTCTTTTCTTTAGGAGGAAAAAAGTGGCCAGAAGGCTTCAGAGGCAAAAGAAGTGAAACTGTATGGGCAGGTTCCTCCTGTGGAAAAGATGGATGGCGCTCTCTCTGCTCTTGTTAACTGCGAGTAAGTTCAATTAAATAATGTTGGAAACAAAATATTCTTCTCTCTTCATTTCAGTTTTTCTGCTGTCCACTGCAAATACTGTATTTACTGTGTTTAAGTGTGGCCTTCAGAACAGCAGCTTTCTCTTCTTTTTTTCTTAACGGAGCTCCTCTTCCTGCACACACTTTTCCCCCGAAAAATTATATACTGTTTATCAGTATATAATTGTAGATATGTGTTTGGAGCATATAAATGGCACATTTATGATCCACTCCAAAATTCATGAAAAAAAGAGGCAGAAAAAAATTTGAGCAGGACTTTCAGAAAGAGACTAGGGTAATTTCAGAAATAAACATCCATGCATTTGATATGGCTAGGCATCAAAAAATAATCCAGTATGTCATGTAAGTAACTCATGGTACTTTCCCAGAAGCTAAATAAAATTGAAGAAATCTTAATGGTTTGAGGATATTTTGAGCCTGTTTACACATCCAGTTAGTTTACCATCTAATGAGACAAGAACATGTAATTATTTCTAATGCAGTAGTGTTGGGACGTGGAACTCTTCCAATGTAGTGATCCCTTATATACTGAATTGATTATTCTTGCTTTTAAAGGAAACTATCGCTGTCTACAAACTGCATTGATAGAATCGCCAACTTGAACAACCTAAGTAAGTGACAAGCCAGGTGTTCATTGTGCTTGTTTTCTAGTTGCCTGGTTAGGATATATGCCATCATTTGTCACATGTGTCCAGCTTTATCTATACCTGTTATTATCCTTTTTTATTCCTTCCTCGTAGAACATTCCAAGTGACCTTTAAAGTGACCAGTCTCACTGGAGAATGCATGTTGAGCAGCAGTGGTGTATTGCAGCAGGTAGCCCTGCTCTAGTCTTGACAGTTGTCTCACAGTGCAACAATCAAAAAATTCCATTCAATAAGCACTTCAGTGCCCTCCCATGGGCCTTGCTGTGCTATTGAACACCTAATCAGTTCTAGTGATGTCATGCCATTTCCCATGCTCCTGATGGAGACAGTTTGCAGTTCAACAACTCTGCAAATGCATTATTGGTTACATTGAGGTTGGAGTCTTGTAGACCTAGATGGAAAAATGTCATTCCACTTTGCAGAGGATTGGATATACTTGGTTTCATTGTGTTCATACTTTATAAAAGGATGTGCCACCTGTCTAGAAGTCGAGCTTCTCTTTCTTGGACAGCTGTCTTTGAAACTCTTGGGTTACTGACTTTGGAACAGAAGTCTTAATGGTCTGTCCTCAAGACTTTGACTGTGGCATGAGGCTGGCAAAGAGCTGCATGTTTCGAAGTGGAGCTTCCAGGCTTTTCTGTTCCTATTAAAATGCTAGCTGGATAGATAAGGAATCTGGAATCCCATCCTTTCCAACTGCACACCAAGAGATCTGTCAAAGAGCTTGATGAACTTAGCTCTTTTCATAATAAGCTCAGACTTCAAAATATTTGGAAATACTAGTCAGGAAGAAATATTGCTGTCATCTTTCCAAATAACTGTTCTGTAATACTTCAATTGAGTAACTATCATGAGAAAAAATAATTAGGCAGTTATAAACAGAAGTGAAACCAATGTTTTTTTTTTTAGTGGGATAAAACATTAAAAGCCTTTAAAGCATCTTAAATATTTATATTCATGTAGATTCAAAACATCCAGTCTATACCAATTATTTCATGCTAAAGCCAGACAAACTAGAACTGAATTGAATGGCTCTCATCAGGAATCTGTAAAGCAGCTTTATATGCTGCCTCTAGTATAAAAACCAAATCTGCTGCCTTAAAATAAGATCAGAACCACTTTTGCCTGGAGAAGAAAGGATATGAATTATGTAAGATCAAAAGAAGAAAGTCAGCAGTTAGAGTTCAAGTGCAAGGTGAAATAATAACTTTTGTTCAGTATTTATCAAAACTGAATTTCAACTAGGTAACCTACACATGAACAGCTTTGTATTCATAAGTGTATTTCTGAGCTTTCTCCTGCATCAATTCCTGCTGATCTGCTTAGGCCAGGAGGTTTTTGTTTCTGTTAGGTCATTCTTTCTTAAGGCAGCCTGTTCAGAGTGCAGTTTGTAAGCAGAATATGACATTTTACCTGACTAACAGCATCTTCTTATTTAAAGAAAAATCCTGTGTATTAACAAGGTTTTTTTTTTTTTTTAATTATTTTACAGAAAATTTGAGGATTCTGTCTTTGGGAAGAAATAACATAAAGAACTTGAATGGATTGGTAGGTGCATTTTAGTATCAATTCTTCGCTAACAAAATAGAATATGAGGTAATTCCCCTGTGTTCATAAAAGATTTTGCTGAATTCGATAAAATTAATTGAATAAAAGGTTAGGCACTAACCTTTTAAATTCTCCTTTTGCTGTCATCTGTTCTCCCTCTTACACATTGCTTCTGAATTTTCAGATAATAGTTCTCTTTTTTGGGTTCAGATTCCCTTAACATTTGGAAATTTTGCTACCTTAATTTACTACACAGAAGAATTTTAGAAAGAGAGATTTTGTGATCTTTAATAAAGATGATCAGAACTTCAATTTCAAAATTACTGTCTATCTGTAAAGCCATTTAAAGTCCTCTGGTTTTACATGAATATAATTCCTACAGACCTTTTGCATGCAGAATTTTCTACCTGATCATACTTTGGCTGTGCTTCTTTAATACAAATATTGGCAGTCCTGTAAATACACACTTTCTGAGAGTCAATCCCTTTTATGTTAACTGGCACCTGGAGCAGTATGGCTTTAGAGTGGATGGTGGCAGGACTGAGTCTACCTAGGGGAAAATCAGTTGAGAAAAAAAAAACTGGGTCAATTTTGTTACATTTGAATTCAGGCCATAAAAATACTTTCTCTCAACCAGTATTTTTAAAATGAATATACATTTTTTTTTTTCTCAAGAAATACCGATTCTCCTCAAAGCTGTTCTCACTGTCAGAGAGGCTGTATCTTTTAAGTGTGAAATGCAGAGTTTGTGTGTAATGACTGGTTTAAAAGAAACCTCTCTTCTGAGAGAATTATGAATGTGATTTCTGTCCAGCAGATACAAACATACCGGAATATACCAGAATGAATAATGCTCTCACACTGTATAACATCCCTTCCAACGCAGTTGTGGAATTGCTTTCTCTTCACATATGTTTGCAGTGCACACGTAGTAGGCAGATTTGTCTCCTCTGCCCCTATAACTTAAGAATTACTCCAGCCAGCTACATCTTGTTTTATTCTAATACAGTGATTTCTGTCTTCCTTACATATGTTTGCACATATAACTTTGCTTGTAATTCCCATGAACACTTGCCATGCTTAAAAGGAAATGAGGACCAATGTACCTTAGTATTTTCTCACATGAGGTGACCTGTAGAGGGTGAAGAAAGAGTATGATTAATGAGTACTTCTGCTTATCTGAGTAGTCTTGTTATTTTCCAGGAGGCAGTTGCTGAAACTTTAGAGGAGCTGTGGATCTCATATAACTTAATTGAGAAACTGAGGGGTATCCGTGTAATGAAGAAACTGAAGGTTCTTTATATGTCAAATAATTTGGTGAAAGACTGGGGTAAGTCTTGCATCTCTACTGTGTAGAGACTTCTGCAGTATAGTGAATGCATGGGTTAAATCATCAAGTGAAAAATAATGCTGTATCTCATGGAGCTTTGATTCTAACTGACGTGCAGACTCTGCAGACATGCAAAATCCCTAAACATCCACTCATGCAAGACAGTAAAAATAGTTAGAATATTGAATGTAACTTCAAAGTCCAATTAAGTTCATTCTTTGAATCATCTTTCTCCAACCTCTTTAATACACATCCCTATTCTTTAACCTGACACCAGTTAGAGCCCAAGCGGTCCCTCTCCTGCTGTATCCTATGCTCTTTATGTTTGTACTGAGTGTGAAAGGAATGTGTGATGCAGATGTGTTACTGTCCATGTTCCACAATTTGGTTGGTGTTTTCACCTTTATGGTTGCAGCAGAGTTTGTGAGACTGGCAGAGCTGCCAGTACTAGAGGAGCTGGTGTTTGTAGGCAATCCACTACAAGAGAAATTTGCTGCTGATCAGAACAGTTGGATTGAAGAAGCAACCAAACGTGTACCCAAGCTGAAAAAGCTGGATGGTGAGTTTGGGGCATGAGGCAATTGTGGTGAGTTAAAAGCTTCATAGAAAGACAACCACAGGGAAATTAAACATAACCTCAGAGATTCATTTGTGTGCCCATGAAATTAATGTTCCTCCCTCCGCTTCAGAGCTATTCAGAAATAGTTACTGAGATTCTGGCCACGGTGTTTTATGGATTTTGGAGTGTTAAATCCAAGTGGTCTTGCAACCTACAGTTGGGCATTATTCTGGAGTTACCCAAGTAGTTTTATCAAATACTTAATAGGGAATGGAAAGATTTAGCATTAAATAAACAAGGCTTTCATCTGCCAAGTTGAATTACAGTTTTCCCAACAAAAGAGGTGACATGAGAGAATGGAGATAGACAGGGATATGCTCTGGTTCACTTTTGATGCAAGGGAAAATTTTCAAAACTGCATGCAAATTTTCTAAATGCCTGAATATCCCCCTCCATTACTGCAGTAAGCCTCAATTTGTGAGCTGTCCTCTCCTATTTAAGACATTGGTATGAAAAGATATTCAGCTGTTCAGTGACTAAAAATTAGATAATTTTGAAATCTATTTTAAAATATGTTAATTACTGTAAAAGGGGATGTTAACTGTTCACTATTATCCCCTGTTTACTAAAGCAATGAAGGGGAGAGCAGGAGTGGTAACACTAATAGAGTCAGAATAACAGCAGGGAAGGGAAGAGTGGAGGCATGTCAACAAGAGGAGACAGCTTCACTACAGGGAACAGTGGATGGGAAGTCTATTACCAGATTCTATCTAAAACCAGATCAACTGCAGTAAAAAAAAATATTAGAAAGTGGAAGCCTGATAAGAGAATTGCACTGCTAGGAAGGATGGCCTGCAGTGTTCCATTTGCTGTTGTAGTAGGAAAAGTTTTGAGTGTAAAATAAAAAATGGAATAGGGCACGTATCTGTGGGCAAAAAGTGCCCTTGGTAGTATAAGGTTAGACATGCTAGCCACACTAAAACTTCTGTATATACATCCTGGAAAAGGCAGCACAAAGTAGGGGCCCCACAAGAGAAAGGTGATGTGCTGATTGGTTGTTAGCAATTGAATTGACTGCTATGGTGCATCTCCCAAAGACCAAGTGAGGCTGATCTTTGCAGACCTTTTTATTCCCTGTTACCTAAGATGTTGGAAAAACATCCAACAAAGGAGCTCATCAGTTGAAGGCTTTTCTAGTTAAGACCAACTGAGGTATGCAGAAGTTCATGTTGGTAAGAAACAGGCAGGAAATGCAACTCTTGACTCTTTCCAACGGGACAGATAAGCTTTCAGGTAGATCATAATTAACAATGTCTTCCTCTTCTTCTTTCCCTCTTCTGATTTTTTCTCCTAGGTACCTTAGTTGTTAAAGAAGAAGAGGAAGAAGGAGCAGAAGGAGCAGAAGGAGGAAACTGATGACACTTTCTTTTTGGGTATTAAGTTATTAAATGAACTCCAGATAGCTTGGCACATAAACTTTTATAAAAGTATTTGTTTTGAAGAAAATCTTTGGGCAGTTTTGAAAAGACCAGCTTATCTCCACAGTCTCTCACCCAAAGAGTTGCTCACACTGGTTCTGTCAAGCTTATGACACCTTCTGTAGAGACTAGTGGAGCTGAGTTTACCTGTTGTTTGGCTAGCAAGAGATCTTTATTTAAATTTATACATAGCTATTTTAAATTCCTCATTAGTGGTGCTTGTTGTTCACTTTTGGGTTATAAAAGAGCCTTTTTAGCTTATTTGGTGCTGCTGGCCAACACTGAATTGGAAATTCTGAGGCCAAAAGAACAATGTTGTGGTTTAGAGACACCTGACAAGCTTTGTTGTGTTTCATTTTGTCATGGGACTTTCTCAATATTTTTAATATGTGAGTTTGCCTTTTCATTCATTGAAGTGTTATGCCAAACAGGCCCAGTAGTTGCAGACGTACGCACACAAAAAGGTATTGGTCTGATGAGTGCTTGTTCCTGGCCTTAAGTTTTGAAATGGGTTACTCACATTGGAACTCAACTGCATTGCTTAGAGCCATGTATAACTTTAATATTTATTTATTTTTAAGAGGCAGTGGGAATTTTTGCATGGTTTCAGTAAGACTAAAATACCTGCTAACTTTGGGGTTTGTCTCTTACTAAGAAATTACTTTAGATTAGAATATAACCTATTAGCCTACAGCTGGTTTTTGGCTTTGGATTGGCTGGACATAATCCTTCTCAGCTCTGGAATCTTCCTGTAACTAAGTAGGCTGATAGTAACAGAGAAACCAACTGTAAACAGAAGACCTGGAGTTAAGGACAGAAAACTTTGATTTTGGGGATACTTGTTTTTTGTGAAAGCACAGGTATAAGCAGTTAGAGAAAGTATATGTAGTTAGTGGGGACGATGAGGTGAGGTGAGGTGAGGTGAGGTGAGATTGAGATGAGATGAGATGAGATGAGATGAGATGAGATGAGATGAGATGAG
>CM031861.1:27268159-27382041 GCA_018697195.1 Certhia americana | reverse complement strand
AGATGAGATGAGATGAGATGAGATGAGATGAGATGAGATGAGATGAGGGCATTGTTAAAAAAAGTATTGAAGAGGTACTGAATGTGCTGTATTGCAGGGTAACTAGTTTTAGTAAAGCCCCCTTATGTGGCTTTTTCTAGTGACATTGTGATTAAACAATGATGACATACCTGATTGCACTGTCAGATGCCAATAGTGCGGTTTTTCTTCTTCTCTTTGAAGAATAGATGGAGTCACCTGAGTAGATTTTTCTGCAGTTCCTTTTTGGTTTTCTAACAAGCTTTTCTTCTAATTTGTAGTAACATCTTTTTTTAAATTGAAGTGGCAACAAGTGTATCTGCCGGTTCCAGCCCAGGCATAGAAGAGATGGGGGCAGAATGCCACTCTCAGTTATTTTGTTCAGGAAGGTGTGGCTTGACTTTGAAGTCAAATTCAGAGATTAAATGGTAGAATTGGCCCAGGCAACAGTGGTACTGATCTCAAGCTCCAGGTATAACTGTAGTAGGTGATTCTCTCTAATCAGTTTCTAAGTGAACACTGTGAAGTAAATGATTACAAGACAATCACAGTTTAGTTTCAATATATTGCTACTTCATTTGTGATTTTTAGAGGAATTCTAAAGCATTCTGATTTAAGTTGGCAGTCGCTGAAGAGGTTTGAATTTGATTTGGATCAGTTACTAAAAATAAGGTCAAGAGCACAATGGCAAAAACTCTGGACATTCTTCACGCAGCACAAACTATTTCCAGGCAGCTCTTCTCTTTACCAGAAACTACTTTTTTAGTTAGCTAGTTCACTGGATTTAGACAACTTCATTTTCATTTGTTATTTCTTTGGAAGCTTTCCAAAGCTTATCATGAGCAAAGGCAGCACTGACCAAGAAGCACCATGGAGGAGTGTCTACAGTCAGCAGTCATTTCACACATCTTTTGAAGCCAAGCCACTCTGCTCACTTGCAGCCAACCACTCTTGGCAAGGTGGGTGTGTTGGGCAGTACAGAGCCCGTGGCACAATTAGACACTGCTGGCCCCATCTGCTGGGGGGGCCCACAGGGGGTTGGCAGTGCCCTTGGTGACTGTAGTTAAAGTGTGGCTCATGAGCCAGAGCTTGACTGACGCAAAACTTGCCTTCTGAATGTTCCCAACAAGCAGAAATGCCAAATTCATCTCTGTGGAGATATTTTCAGAATAGCCCACGTGGTGCTCTTCTCCTAGTGCTTGGCCACAAAGAAAAATGGTTGGAGCTGTGGACCTGGCCTCTCCCAGCACAGCTGCAAGAGCTGTGCATACAGCTGGGTTAGCTCCACACATGATTGTGACAGGAGGGAAAGGGAGTGACAAGCACTGTCCAATGCCAAGTAATCCTGCTGGTTGATTCTTTAAATATGGCCTAAGTCTGTACATTTCTGAGGGTTATGTTAGATACAGCAAATACACTATGCTTTGGCTATATTGGGGCATTCTGAGAGCAGAATACAAACTTAGTGATGTACGTTGTAATGATTGAAGTGAAACACAGATCCGTTAACAAGTTGTGAGGGGTAACAGGAGTTCCTGGCTCTTTTGTGCTTAGTAGAGGCTATACCTACAGGAATCAGTCCAAAACTGATGGTGGTGGAAGAGCTGGGTGGAGTGTGGCCCACTGGCATTGGTGCTTTCCACAGATGAAATGGCACAAATTCTCTAGTTTTTTTCTTCGGGGGCTGCATTATAAATACCAACAAAAAAGGGAAACAAAACCATTATTGAAGGAAGGGAGTATCCAGTCTGAGCATATAACTTAAAACCCTTCTGATAAAAACTGTGTCAGTCTCATTGAAACAATACAGTAAGAAAAGAACTGACTGTGACTTTTGTTTGTCAGGAGATGCTTCATCTCAAAGCTGGTAGCTTCACTTTACCTTGCTTTGCCTAATGAGTTGTGATTACTCTCAAGAACAAAACAACACCCCCCCCCAACTTTTTCTTCTCCAAAGTTTTCCTAAATTTTTAAATTTGCACTTTATAATTAGGCACTGGATGTGGTGGAAGACATAGAGAGGTGGTAGAATTAAAACAGTTGGTTTGCATATTGGTGATGCTACATAATGTTATGTATAAGGTGACAGTGACACCTTGGCCTGTGTCCCTATAGGGACATAGGAGTGGGATGCTGGAAGGCCTGGCTTTCACTTGTACACTCTGCTGTTCCCTATCACACCACATCCAGTGAAGTAGTAAGAACATTCATTCATGAATGAAAAGAGCACCCATGTAAAATGTGCAAGCCATGTGGAATTCTGCTTTTCCCAGTGAAGTTACAGAGGACTAGCATTCACTTTATTCCTTAGAGAAATACCCTAAAATTAAATTAATGGTAGGAACTAGCTAGGTTTTTTGTTTGCTTGTTGGCACACTTACCTGTCTTCAAAGAGCTGATTAATGTATGCAGTGATTATTGAGAACTGATGGAAAAATGACAGAAGAGACCTGAGAACCAGCAGAGATGATTCTAGTGTAACTTCTGGTTACACTAGAAGTAGGCTCATCTAGAAAACTTTCCAAGCAAGAGAGCACTTTCAACATCCCCCTTGGCAATCTTTTGTATTCAGTAATTTTGTAGCATGAAAAGCTGTTAAATTTGCTGTGTTTAAATTATTTAGGCCTATGTTTATAAATGTTATGTGAAACTTGTTCAAAAATAATATAACCTTATTTTATACAAATGTCTTTGGCTTATGTGTAATGAAATAGTTCAGCTTGTGAAGAGGATTTGGAAACTAAATTTTGCTCTCATTAAACTTCCCTAGCTGCTCAGGAAGCAACATATTTATAGTATGATAGAATGTAAATGCTGTTCCTTATTGCCTCTATATTTTAGAATAGAAAATAACTTAAGGCTTTAAAAATGCTGATATATTGTGATTGTTGTCATCTGATACATAAATATTTTTCAATCTTGTAAGACATGGGTTGTCAAAATTTGTTCTTAGGTCCTACAAGAAGAGTCTACTACTGCTATATGTGGAAAAAAATCCAGATAAGTTAGAGAAATGGTTGGTCTTTCTTCTGTACAAAATTACTAATTCACTATGAATTTAAATTCTGTTAACAGTAATATACAATCAGTTCCATTAAACTCAGACAGGGCAAGGCTAAATGATTCATAAGCTTCTCTAATAGAAACTTCAGCCTTCAATACCCCATGTCTCTGAAATGTAATTTCAAAACTCTGATATAAAGAAAACTCTTTCTACTCCACAGCAGTTGGTCTCGATAATGACAAGAGCAGCATCCTACAGTGATAGTTGTAATGCTATTTATAAGACATATAGGGAGATACTGCAGAACTCCTCACAGTACCACTAAGTCAAAGCTTACTAATCACGAAAATGCTTTCTAAGGTTTCTTTCAGTAGCTGAAACAACTTCCAGAAGCTTGGACTTAGATCCAGCAGTTAAAAAAAGATAGAACCCAAATTGCTCAAAATGTGTGGGGTTTTTGATTGTCCAAAGTATGTTTGCACAGCCTCAGATTCAGTGCAAGGTACTAACCTTCAGCACTTCTGCCAGCTGGCTTTGATAGGGAGACAAATGCTTTGAATGACTTAAAGCCTTAAAGTCCTGGTCTCTTATCTCAAGTGACAACTTTAGTGTTCCCTGTCTCTCCACACTCCAAGCAAAATACTTCTTCACCAAACACTACTGCTGATCAACTGACACAGGCACAGGACTAAAAACAGCAAGGACTTCTACACTCAGCTGAAAAACTTAGTGTTTTCATGTCTTGGGCTGAGTCTTTCTCCTGCCAGCTTTGCTAAAGATATTGCAATGAAAAGGTCAGCATGAATTAACAGGTGTACTGCCTTAGATTCTAAGTGCAATTTCACAGGAGACCAATCAGGCACTAATACACATTTCTGCCATCTGCTTTAGGTAGCATTTGTGGCTTTTAAAGGCATCATGCTCACAGGTGTAAGAACACCTGCATAGCCTAGTTAGCTAAAAGGTAAAGTACTAAAACAGAAGGAAGATGTTTTGAGGATAGATTGAAATGTTCTTAAAATCCACAGCAAGAGATCCAACTGCTGCCAGAAGAAACAAAATACGTGCTGTGTACCAAAATCTGTTAAAACACCCCCTAGATTCAGGTAACAGATAAGTGCCTTTAAGACAGTATTTACTAAAAGTTTTTTCAAACTTTGTCACTGGAAAGTGTGATACAATATTATCTACAACTGAAGCCATCCCAGAATTCATATCTGATGCAGGTCTGTCAAGTACCAAGTTGCTCCATGTCATCTTTGCCTTGCACATGGTCTTTGTAGTTGTTTCAGGTAGTATCAGAATCCCATCTGCCTTATTTACAGCACAGCAGACCTAGAACTATTCCCCAGGAATTCCTAGCACACTGTCTATGTTGTTTCTCTCTTTCTGGGAGGGTGCTTGGCTTGAAGTGGGATACACATCCCATCAACACTTCTGTAAAGCAGTGGAGCTGCAGATTTCTCTGGTCTCCTACAGCCACATGTGCCAGTTACTTTCTTGGGTGTAAGACATAAAACACATTGCAGGCTTGTGTCTCGGGGAGAGGTGAGAAACAGCCTCAAGGGCTGCTGTGGAAAACACAGGGGAGTACAAAGAGAGAGCAAAACAGCCAGAAGGACTCGGGACAGCCTCCGTGCATCATGGCCCGCACAAAGCCCCCAGCCACTCCCTCAATACCATCAAAAACTCAGCTAAGAAACTATTTTTTAAACCTCATTTAATAAAAGGTTTTTTAGATATATAGAGGATATTAAGTAAATAAGTTACATAGTACATTACAATCACATCCGCAAGATTTCCTTTAGTGTATTAATATTTTATAAAAAAGCACACAAAAAATAAATTCAGTCCAGTCTATCACAACTGTACAGCAACAGGTAAATATATTTATATATGTACATTTTAAACATGTAACAGTCTTTTAAAAGGTGCCCTAGGCAGCAGACACACAAAAGGAAGTGTCTGCTCACTTGTTAAAATAAAAGTAATATACTTTATTATAAAGCATTTATACAGTAATTACAAAGGCTGACTGCTCCTGTACAGTACACCAAAGCTTTGACTACAAATTTAAAAACAGAACATAAAAAGAAGGAACACAAAAAAAGTTTATATCAAATCTGAACTACAAGGGGAAAATAAATGTGGAGAAGCTGCAGGAAACTTTTTTAAAATACACAATTACATTTCTATAAAAATAAATCTTGTCTTCTAATCTGGAGAAGTTAAGGGGTTTTTTCAGGCTCAGCTGTCGGTGGAATCTTATTCTTGGAAAGAAAGATCCTTAGACAGCTTGGGATTCAAACTTTGTGTCTTCCTAACATATGACACAGGAGAGGAAGGAAAGTAAAGCAGCTGAACCCAAGTGATGAATTTACATAGAAACTCACCCCCCCCCCGAAATCAAACATGATTTGTAGACCTGCTTCTCTGTCTCTTTAAAGCTTTATAAACTTCCAGACATACATCAGAAGATAAAGCAGGGAGAAAGTTTGTGTGGGAAAATGTGTATTAGAATAAGGTTTCTGGTAACCATTGGACTAAATGCCATTGTATGAGAGCAGACAAGACTCTTATGGCTATAATCCTTCCTACTCCCATTTCTTTAAAACACAGTATCTGTAGGAACCTTCTAGTCCACTGCCTGAAAGAGAATTAAGTGTGAAACTGCTGAGAGTGAGAAAGCTCATGTTTGTGATTTAAGAAACAATTTTTTTTAAAAGTGTTGATTTTAATCTAAGCTTGTTGCAATGATAAAAATGACCAAAAGCCTCAGTTTGATAAATCAGAGAGACGTTTCAGTTAATTTGGACTTTTAGTTAATTTGGACTTTTGTCTACAATGGACTTAACAGAGGAGTTACCATTAAGCTTTTGAATTTGTCTTTGCCCTGCCTTTAAGCAGCTACATCCCTACCTGCTTCTAGCCAGCAAAATGCCACGGTCCTGCACAGCTGAGTGAAATTCTGTAGGCCTTCAAATTACAGAGCCAAGTTCTCTCTGATACATTCACCTGTATCAGTAAAAGAACAAACATCAAATAAATTAAAATGCAGTGGTTCTTGCAGCTAGACTGCAAAACACCTGCAGCTATATCAGATATGCATCACAAGTGCATGCATCTATCTAGTAATTACATACACACAGTCTCACAAAACTCAGATGCTATCCCCATGCAGATCACAAACCTGAAAGACTGAATCTATCTGTAAAGGGCAGGCAGAAGCACAGGCATGTACATGATCCAGGCAAACGTGACCTGTCACTGCATTTCCGTGATGCCTAGTGCTGGCATCAAGACTCGAGTAGGTAATGGTTTTGAAATACAGCCATCTGACTATGGGGTATATGACCACCTGAAGTCTGATCTTGCACTGTAAAAGGCAGATCTATTAGTACACATTTACAGAATTGCGTTCTATAAATATTATATTTGTTCCCATATAAAAGAACTAAAGCGAAGAGATACCTTGTTCAAATTAATTACTTTCTACTGCCCGTTTTCTAAATTAGCAGCAAACCCTTACACTAAATGGGGATCAATCAATAGGCCTTTAAATGATGGAAAATAATGAGCAAGGAGTTTTAAAACAGACATAACAGAACATTGACATGAATTTTGTTTGTTTGGGGTGGGTTTTTTGAATCTTAACTGGAATAACACAAACTTAAATTAACACTGTTTAAAGTGTTAGTAAAAGTAAAGAGCAACTCAAGTTATTTTTTTCCCCACAAAGAGTAGGAACATAACTCATTCCAGATTAGTCAAATTCCATATAAATGCTTTGTCCACAGAAATTGGGGGTTAGCTGTTTGGGTTTTGGTTTTGTTCTTTTTTTAAAAAGCAATTCTCTGCCAAGTTTTGCTAATAGGCAAGCTCTAGTTCAAATGCAGGACCAATTCCAAATTCCTACTGTAAGCCAGTGGGTAGAAGGCCTGGTTTATTTGTTTGTCTTTTAAGATGACACTTGGAGAAGCTGTTTTCCTTACTACCATGCCAGAAAAAAAGTCTTCTGGTGGCTACTAGCTATTTGGAAGTGTACTCAGAAACATTCCAACTTGATGCCACTTAACTGACACATTTACCTGATTGTGGTCAGCCCTGCTAACCCACAGCTGTTACAGAGGTTATCCTCAGAAAAAGCCCTTTTCTAATTTTCTTCCAGTGACAGACTGTGCCCTGTTTTCCTGTTCTGTTCTACTTATACTGCAGCAGGGTGGGAGAGAAACAACCAGTACTGGAATCACCACATAACATACATAACATTTTTATGCAAGTAAAGAAAATCTCTGATTTGTTCTAACAAGCACCTTAATGGCTTGTCCTTGACAAGAGGAAAAATTGTATCAAGTTCCTAAAATAGGGAGAATCACTGAAAGATCTGGCCTTTGGAAGACTGTAATAATGCTTGCAGTTGCTTCACCTACTGCTTCTCCTGACACAGTGTGCTGAAGCACCCGTTCTCTCCAAGGGCTCTAAGATAATGACAGACAAACATTTTCTCCAATTTATAAAAGAAAAAAGATAAAAATCAACACTGAAATCCTTAAGAGGAAGACTGATTTGCTTAAGCTTCTTTTTAAAGAAGCAACTTTTAGTTCTTTGCAGTTTTTGAATGATTTTAACAGTTCATGATGTGCCATGTGCTTCAAGATCCATTCAATGTAGGAACATGGAACAGTCAACCAAATACTGAAAGGAACCCCAGTTTTGATAGGAATGAAAAATACAATCTTGACAGAACACTGAACACTTACAGGTGAAAGTGTCAACTTTGCAAAGAGTGCAGTTCTTAATGATGCTCCTCCTGATTTTGTAAGAGTAGCAACTGCTTCTGCTATTCAGAAAAACTATTCTATGCAAAAGCATAGATAAGTCAAAGCAAACATTGTACAATCCACAGCCTCCCAAACAAAAGAGTGAAGCCATCACGGCTGCAAAAAACTACAGAGTAGTAGACTGACAGATGACATGCTGCAGTTACAGCCTCTTTCTATAGTTAACCAGGAATTTTTCTAGCAGCTGGAAGGGTCAAGATTCAAAAAAATAAAAAAAAAAAAATCTGCCAGTCAGGCACACTCTGTAGTTCACATACAACAACATCTCTTGGAATCCTGCTGGGGAAGGCAGCAGTGATCAGCTCCTTCATTACATTCTGGTCTGACACAGTGCCAGCACCCGAGAAGCTGGGGATCAGTGCTGCTCCTAAGGACTGGATGGAGGAAGGGAACTGGGCTTCAGGATGGCACCAGATGGCCATGAAGCACAACTGATTCTCTGCATCCTTACAAAAGAATGAAAAATGTGGGCTATAAAGATGTACAGAACAATCCTGTGCAAATCTAACATCTGTCACCTGGACCACTTCTTCATAACTCTCTGTCATCAGCAGCTTTTGACGGCTAGACTTTTTGGGCTACTAGCTTGTGTCAGTTCTGAAAGAGTCATCAGGCTTTCAGCAAAGAGCACAGCTCAGTGGGCAGCACTGCCCCGCCACAAAAAGGGTGTGCAAATAGGTGACAAGCTTCCCCTGTACACACTGTCTGACAGCAACTCTCTGGGAAAGTAGGACCCCACCATAAAAGCTTCATGATGACAATTTCAAGGAGTAAATGAGGGCTGCTGCAAGACAGAAGAGGATATTGAGAGGTAAAAACATTTACAGAGGGATCACTGCTGGGGATGAGAGTGCACCTCCCATTTCTGAGGTGCACACAATCCAGCACACAAGAAGATCTGGGTTCATTTTCACTAAACAAACTTGCTCCCATTTATGCAAATTCAAACCCAGCAGTTTTCATTTCAAATTGCACTTATGAAGCCCAGTTAATCAAAGTTAAGTTTAAGTTAATCAAAGGCTGACTATTTTATTTTCTAAGATGAGACAACCTGCAGGGCCTGTGGATTCAATCCCACATGATACTTTTATATCCATTGCTTCATTCTTAATGCCATAAAATACCTGAACTCAGGCTTCCGTTTGAAAAATAAAACTCCCTGTCAAAAGGAAGAAGAGTGTCTTGCTCATCCCACTTTTCATTTTTGTGAAACAGAGGCCAAAATGCACACCATCTTACCCAAAACTTCTTGTCTGCCTGAATAACTGCTCAAAAGGAAAGGCAGGAAAGCATAAAAGGAAGAACTTGCTGAGAAAGGAAACAACTAGAAATCACCAGTGTCACAGTAACTGGATACACTTAGCTCAGAGTACAGCTTCATTTTCTTGCTCCAGTCTGGAAACCTTTATATCCAAGAGTCCCACTACCACAATTCCTGACAAGAATAAAAAGAAAGGTCTGACTGACCTGAGAGAACTTACTTCCACTGCAGGTGACATTGTTCAATTATGTACCTCAGATATCATTATAAATAGAATAGAAATCTTTTTAGTCTTAAAAAAAACCAAAAACAAGTTGAAACAAATCTTGTTATCCACCATTCTGGCTTGGTCAGTACTGGCAAGGTGAAGTGGAACATGTGGCATGAAGAAATGGCAGCACTGAAACCAAAACCTGATGGTTCAGGTAAGAAAAGTGCAAGCAAAAAAAAGTGAGACCACTGAGGGGGAGGTTGGGGCCAGCCTTGCTACTCCCTCCACTTCTGGTCTGCTGCTATATTTCTCCGTCCTCATCGGAGCTGGCGCTGCTGCTGCCGCTGCTGCTGCTCCCACTGTCACTGCTCTCTTCCTGCTGGGCCCGGCTGCGGGCTGCTGCCACTGCTGCCTCCTTCTCTTGCTGCTTCAGTGCTGCCGCCTTCTTCTCCTGCTCTGCGTGGCTCTTCATGTGTGCACTGCGGCTCTTCACCTTGTAGAACACCCTGAGGAAGGCACACATGTATGTCAGCATTGGCCTCTCCTACGGCTTCCTCCAACAATTCTCCAGAAGAGCTTCTGCTCCTCCGGCCTCAAGTCATGAGCTTCAGCTGCAGAGCTCCCGCTGGCACTGAGATAAAGCACCTAAAGCAAACACCACTCAGCATGTGCCACAGCAAGGTGCAATGCTAGCAGGAGATCCTGAGCACCCTCAAACCACTCGCTTCATTTCTTACTGTGGCCATTTTTCATTCACCTCCAAATTCAGAGGGCCAGTACAACCCTGTGCTGCAACAATACAACAAGCATAAAGGCAAATGATGCCCCACTGCCACTCCTGAGCCTTGTCCACAGAACTCGAAATACTTGAGCTTTTTCCTTCTGACTCTACATTTCTGTGACCTGTTCCTCCACAATTAACTATTTGGATTTTGCATCAAGTGTCATAAGTGAAGTTCAGACACCATTAAGAAGCCTTGTCTGCTTGTCCTGTTGTTTTAAGAGTAAGCAATGTAGGGAACTGAATTTTCTTGATATTATAATTCTGTTGGCAACAAACCTACAAAAACTACTAAACTGTGCGAGGAATTACAAATGTATTTGACATCCACCAAAGACAGCTGCAAATTTAACTACAAAATTTAACTAGCAATGATGAAGAACTATGTACCTACTGGCCTAATAGCTGGTGCTATAACAATGGTAGCATCTTGTGTTTCTACACCACTATTCTTAAGTCTGTGTCATGTTCTTTATATGTGATCTAGCAAATACATAGAAACTTCTTGTTACAAAAATGTAAGCATTACAGAGGGCCAATACAGCAGCTGCTCAAAAGTGGAGCTTAACACCAAATACTGTACACAGTTGAAACGCAGGTGGTATCTCATGACATTTGAAGAAAAACAAGCCTTAATTTGCAATTAATAATAGGACAGTAATTAATTAAAATTATTACCAATGTATATGGCCTATATGGAAAGACAGAAAGCTCATTTGAGAAAAAGCTTCCACAGGAGATACCCTATTGTGATTCTGTGACTATTGCTGGAAGCAGAGTTGTTCTTACCTGCCACATTTTTTACATGGAAATGTGTTTTCTGTGTTTTGTGTTTTACTGGTAGCATCTGGTTTTATCTTCTGTTTCCTCTTCTTCCTCTGCACTGGAGCAGTAATAGGCTTTCGAGGCTTCACTGTTGTCTCCCTTGGCTTCCTCCCAATTCTGCCCATGACAGTTGCCTCGTGACTCCTCACATTGGTGTCGCTGGCCTTTGCAAAGAGAAGAGTTGAGGCAAAGTGACACTTAAACCCACCATCAGAAGGAAGACAGTGACTGAGCTCCTGTGCTTCACTCATTGCAGACACGGGTTTTGTTTAATGATCAGATCTTCAGGCTATTTTAAGGACATTTCCCATCATGGCTCTCTATGTGCACCATTACATTTTTCCACCTTATACATCCCAGTTCTCCCATCACAGCACACAGTCTGATGGATAGTAACACTCTGAGCTACCTCAACCCAAACTCTTGCTCCAGAAAAACTTAGAGATGGAAACTTTTTCCATCTGTAACTACCCACCTGTTTTCTAAACTATTTGCAAAGTGAAGGTGGCATAAAAAGCACATGCACAATGCAGCACTTACTATTACAACATCCTGTAGTGTCTGTACATCTTTCAGAGCATCAGCACTTCTCTTTCTGTTATCCAGCCCTTCCTCTGCCTCCTCTTCTTCCTCCTCTTCCTCCTCCTCCTCCACATGCCCCTGTTCCTCACTGAAGATGTCCCTTCTGAGAGGAAGAACACGTGCAAACCTATGGGAACTCTTCACCAGAAGACAAAGGAACTGTTAATTTTGACGTCTATAAGTAAATGACATTATGTGACACAGGACGCAAATTTGTGAGTCTGGACTCCTGTGGAGAAGCCAGATTGATTGTGCTTTTGATTTGACCAGTAAATGAGACAACACACAAGACTTCAAACCACAGCCCAAACCAGAAATTTAGGACATTACTTACCTTGATGTCAACCTCAGCTTCATCTTTCATAGATCTCTCATTAGCTCCATCAATGTCCCCAAAGATTAAGGTCCCATTCCGACCAATCTTCACTTGTTTCTTGTATGTGTAGTAGAACTCCACACACTGAGCCACTGTTTTGGTTTTTATCTGTTGTTTAAGAAACATGAAAGTCCAATGGATTACATTATTTTAAAAAGACTTATAAATAATTACTAGGGGTGCAATAAATACACTTTGTATTTTCTTTCCTTAGTAGTCTCCATTCCACCACAGCTGCTGTTCAAGCCTCCTTTTCTGTGTCATATTTGCCTGCCTTCCTCATCCCACAGCCTATCTCCTACTGCCATAGTTATTCACGGAGAGCTAGAGGACAAACTTTCCCAAGAAAAGCTGGTTAATGTAAAGGTGACAGAACCTGCAACTTTGTAAGCTTAATGCATCTCTTAGGCTCTGAAATGTTCCAGCTGAGCTATCAGGCTTGACAGCAGCCTCTCAGTTTTATGGGGGAGCTTTATTTTCCAGTAGCACTTCAGAGAAGACCAGACCAGAATACCGATCCAAAAATGGAAGTGAAGGTTTGCAGCCCTTTCCTGTTTTGTCCACGTGCGTTTTGTAGGCATATGGTGGTAGACAATTACCAGCACAGATTTGTGACCATCTACATATTCTGCATCAGTGATTTTTCTGAAAGCTTTGGAATATATTCTTAGCTCCTGAGCTTTTGCAATTTAAATGCCTTTGGGGAATTTATTCAGTAAATACATTTTGCACTCCCATTCAGTGATTTTCCCCTTGCTGACATGTCATACCTCATCAAAATATGGGAATGATCATTGTTACCATCACTGTCACAACACTGGAAAGAGAAATCTAAAGGATGCATAAATCTCATAGCTTTCTTTGGTCCTCTCCATCAGTGGCAAAGATGTTTCCTTTTAGTTTTATCAGCAAGCTATTTAAGCTAAACATGGCCAGTGCTCTACAAATGTGCTCTGCAGAGGAGATATCTTCAGCATGGACTAATGGAAGTAATGTAGTTTAAGTACCAAGGTTAAGTAAACAACAGCAAAACAAACATTATTGCTCTAGCTTTCTGGTGAGATTTTATGCTGTGCTGGATGTTGACATTTCTCTGAAATCTTTTGAGTGCAGGACCTAATGCTTAAAACTGAGGTTTCAGAAAAATCAAGGTTGAACTTCCTGTATTAAATGTTCAACAAAAATGTAAAAATGTATCACAACCAACAAACAAACAAATAAACAACAGTAACTTACAAGCTTTTGGACCAAGAAAAAGTCTTTCTTGTAGATTGCAATGCCTTTGTTGAATAGCTTTTTTTCAGCAACCTTCCACTTGTCTGATCCTGTAGGTAAAAGTAAGTTGTAATGGAAGCCCATACAATTTCAAATTTTTAACTTCTATATATCTTTTCTTCATGTTTGCCTTAAATAAGACCAATACACACATGTGGGGGTACAGTCTCTCCTTGAACCTACAGCAAAACTGCAGACTGCTCTTAACTCCTCCCTTACTGCTCCACCTCAGCTCTCCTCTCAACACGTCCTTTGTGTAAGATCTACTGCTCATCACCACAGGTTAACTCAGCTCAGCTTGCAAAAACCACTCAATTAGATGAACTAAGATGTTGCCCAAGCAAGGTGAAGTGACACACTTCATGGTGGCCCAGTCATAAGATTTTATAGTAGGGAAATGGTGGGGCAGGAGAACAGGATCTTCTCTTTCAGAAGCAATTTCTACTTCAAGATTTACTACATCTCCAATATTCCTCAAATATTCCTTGCCTCTAACAATAAATACATTTTTGAATCCCCTCATTCCTTACAGATATTATTCAAGTAATATTTGCCAACAACTATTTGCAGTAGGAATGTGTAATAATGAAGAAATGTAATTTCTATGCTTTGTGGCACCAGCTATTAGACGTCTCTCTGCCACTTTACATCAGGTCTTTCAGGTGGCTTGGGTCACTCCAGATCACTGAAGTCAGTGTCACACAGCTGACTATTTTCCAATTAGGTGCAAGACTACAAAGGCAGTTTATGGCATTTAAATTTTGCAGGGACACTAGCAGGTATCCATAGTTGGCTGAGGCTTCTTCAGTAAGCTTGAAAACTATTCCCCATAAAACCCCTGCTTAACTCCACCCTGGAAACTCATGGCAGAGAGGCTATGATTCTAAGGTTACCACAGCCTTTCTTGTACATACTGGCTATCTTTCTACATTCTCTGTGGCTTAGTGCAAGGGATTACCTTCCCTTTTCCCCATAAAGATTATCAGAACTCATACCTATCCCAATACACATGCACATGTTCAGAAGGATGCAGTGTTTCTTACATTTAAAGTCTCATAATTTGTACAAGCAAAATTTCTGGTAAGCCATCATTTGAGCTACAAGAGATGACTGCTCTTTTAATCTTCTTGCAATGTAACAGTGTACCCCAAAAATAAGAAAAGGACAGAAAAAGTCCTGTATCATAAGCAGCAGAGTTGTTCTGGTCAACAAACCTGTGTAGTGATAATTTGCCAAAGGGTGGGTAGGTGGTCGCACTGGCTTCTCCAAGAGAAGTTTGGTCAGAGCTCCCTTGGATAAACACAAGTAAAATAATTAATTTAGTGTTTGGGGTATTAAAAACAAAGATCAGGCAATTGTTAATCCCCTCTTTTCTGTGGCAAGCTAACAGAGAAGAGCCAGAGCACAGTTTACCACTTGGGACAACTTCAAAAATCACATTCTTGACTAACCACCTAATCTTGGGTACCACAGGCAAGTGGTACTCTTGGCACCTCTTCACATCTGTAAATTGACACAACCACCAGGGTACCGGGAGAGAGCTAATTCCATAGATAAAGACCTTGCATCAGTTTCCTCTCATTAACCAAAGGTTTATTACACACACATCCAAAAATGCTGTCCTAAATGATACCTGTCTTACACATCCAAGTAATTGCAATCTGATCTCACTTGACTAAGCAGTATTTCAAAATAAAACAGCAGTCATGTGATTGAAAGATTACACACACAAAAACCTCTCAAGCTGCTTTTTAGTTTTCATTTAAACCAGAAAAGCATTCAAATTTTGTAGGAAGGAGACAACAGAATCATGCTTCCTCTGGCAGTTTAAACCACCTGAACAATGAGCTCCTGCTGCCAGAAGCAGTCCTGCTCTTCCCTAATGCCAACAGCAGCATTCACAACCATGGGCTGGCAGTAACCTAACACATGCACACAAAAACTACTTTCTGTTTGATCTCTTCTCCAGCGCAAGTCCATGCAGTCTCACAAGTGTCAGTGCCAGGGGATGGGGAAACAAGTAGCCAGGCAAAAGTCTGGGATACTCCTGACCACAGGGTTGATTTATGGCAGGTTAAATCAGTAATAGAACTATAAAAGGATGACAAAGCTTTTCTGTTTGCTGTGCTCTGCTCTTTGATATTAATTCCCAGGGGTGTCAAAGGGCAATAATTAAAGTGTATCATGTCCTACAATACTGATATAAAATTATCAGCACAGCTGTTCTACAGACACAGACAGAGAAGTCAAATGGATCTACCAAAACAAAGTGGTGCAAGACACTGCCCTCTGATTCAGCTTTCAGCGCCAGCCTCTTATTTTTCCTTTCTACATAGTAACCTTTCCAGGAAGACAACATCTAAGATTCATTTAGCAGCCTTGGCTCACTCACCCTGACAGACTGTCAGTGTGTTTGTTAAAAAGCCAAACATGTACAAGTTGGAAATACAAAAGATAGTAAATGCACATGGCACTGTACATTGGTTCAGAACCCACTTTAGGGACAAACAAGGGACACCAAACAGTGGGAACCAGATGCATTGAAAGGAATTTGCAAGGCTCTCCTCTCAGGAATGAGAGGTCACCTGACCTTCCTTAACATCTTTGACCACATTGATGTGAACAGCTGGGCAGACTCACCAGAATGCTTCCCTTTTCTTCATGTAAGAAATGCAATGCCAGCTCCTGGTTGGTTCCAGCCCCAGGAAAAATGCTTGAACAGGCAGCAGCTAGCAGGTTTTCCACTATTTCCACAGGAGTACCAAAAAATTCAAAAAAGAAGATTAAACTTAAGTTTCCTACAGGATTTGCATGATTAATTACTTCTTTTGAAGGAGGAATGGACATAACAGAAAGTAAAATTCAGAGAAGCTGAATGTCTTTGCAAATTTATCTGGGTCAAATTGGGACCCCAGAACTCATTAAACTACAAGATCATGCAGCACTATTTATACACGGAGTTCCTTGCAAATCTCCCTCCTCTTATGTCTTCCCACCTCCCTCATTTCTTGAATCCACCCTTATATTGTGAATTTCCATTTCATAAAACCCTTTTTTCTCTCTTATTCAAAATATTTCTTCCAAGCTTGCCCACTTCCTCTTCCCTTCAGGATTTATACAGGCTACAATTCCCATGCAACAAAAGCAGACAGCTCTCCAAGTCTGCTACTATTCACCACAACTCCTGCTTCCTCATCCTGACTTCTGTCTACAATCTGATTTTTTCAAAATACTATTACATCTAGAACATCCCCCAAAAGTACAGGAGTTGAGTGTGTGTGGTTCTCAAATGTTAGCAAAGCCAAGGAAGCTTAACTGAGCAAAAGGCTGCTTTTGGCCTGACAGAAGCAATGGTCCTAGCTTTTTCACAATTAAAAGAACCAATCCTGCCAACTTCCCCTTGCCCCACATGTGCAATCTGATAAACAAGTTTTGCTCCTAAAATTGTTTTCAAGGCCACTCCAGCATATCACTTGAACAGCAGCTCTGAAATAGTTTTTATTATACCTACAGTAGATATATGGTTACTCCTACAACCACTATGACAACTCTGTCCTCTTTAACAGCCTTCTACCTTCTTACCATTCTCTTGGGTAACTTTGTTGGTTTCCAAGTCACCCCATGGTTGCCACACCAACTCTGCTTTATGTTCATCAGCTTCTGCCAGAGATCTGTCTTGGAGTGATGGGATTTCTGCTTGAAAGCGAGTTCCTACGTTTATTCGCCTGCAGAGAAGGAAAAACATTACAGTCAGGCCATCTTTACAATATCCAGGAAGTCACCATCTCTGCTAGAAACACTAATGAAGAACCAAACAAAGAAACAAATGCATATACAAATGCAGGCTTTTGCATATAACACCAACAGTGTTGTAGGTTACATAAAAACTCAGAAGTTGAGAGGTTTTTACGTCTATTATCAGTTTCCATTTTGTTATCAGCATAGGTTGAAAATGTATTTAAATTAGCATCCCCTAATAGCTGCTCAAAGAACAGTTATTAGCTTCCAATAATCATCACTTTTTGAGAGGCTCTCATACAGTGTCCTCTTATGGCAAGCTTGCTCCTCAGGCATAACATAGGTGAACCTGGTTTAGCACCAACGTTTTGGTTCAGCCAGCAACTGAACCAGAGTCTCCAAAAGTCCTTTTCAACCTAAATACTGTCATCTGGTCCAATTTTCCATTCAAGGCAGGATCAAAATTTGGTCTTTTATGGCCTTGACACAAGCTGGTATCTTCTAGATACTCTTTCTAACAGCTGAAACCAAAAACACAAACCAATGAAACCTGTATTGCTCATTTTGTACCTAACCCAAATCCTCTCCTTTTAGCAGCAATCTCATACTTTTATATCTGAATTAGCAGATAGATTTTTCACTACATGCAACCCACAGAGCACTACATTTGCTTTAAGTCAAGTGACCATTCACAGATATTCTACTCTGTACTAGCAAACGTGATTTTGTGCAAGAGGTGGGTAAGAACCCCCACTGAAAGACTGTTCTACTGTGTACTTAATGCAAAAGTGTTCCTCATTCAGATGTCAGTCAACTAGCACCACACTGGTAGCTCTTGACATAGTAAAGTATAGAGAAAGCTCTTTTTTGGAGAGAGGAGATCAGGCAATTCCCAGATGATGATAAAATTCTGGAGTTGCTTTACTAGATAAAACTTGCCCAGAGCAACGTTTGCTATAATTCTCAAGTCTTGGCTTGGTGCACCCAACCTAGCAAGATTACCAGAGAAAGAGCATGATCTAGTGCAATAAGGAATAATAACAAAAACTTCTGAGAAATGTCAACCTCCAGACTTTTCTCATCCTCTGAAATGACACACACATGTCTACTATGAAAAGCAGTTTGGAAAAGGTGGAAGGAAGCCTTGAAACAACACATAACCTGTACAAAAATCCAGAGAGAGAGAGATACTAGCAAGTGTTTCAATGCAGTATTTTGAAGCCCTAAGAGACTGTGGTATCAAAGGGGAGGAAATGAGTGTGGAAGGAGAAGAAACAAATACCTTAATTTACTTTTACACTCAATTCCTCATTTTGGTATTGTCATGAAGCACCTGCATCATAAGATGTCATGTGCTGGGAAAGCCTATGTTCAAAAAAATTACAGACTTCTAACACACATAAAAAGAGATTTTGCAAACTATTTCTTTTGCATCTATAACAGATCCAGATCTCCTTAAGAGAAACAGTTTATGTGCAAACAAAGCGATGCAGAAAGTAACTACCCTATACAATTGTTCCAACTTCATCACCCATTCAGCAGCAGCTCCACACAAGTAGGGTAGGACTCCTTCTTGGATTCCTTCCTTCAGAATCTGCTAGATACACAGACTGATACTAACTTCCTCTCAGTACGTGATGGTAAGCCATTATCAAGCATGGCAGATGTAAGCAGGGAAGTTTTAGGCAGGCTGCCGTATATTATCTGTCTTTTTCCCCAAAAACACTATTTCCAATACCTGTTGAAGGTAAAGCAACAGGTACATTACACATTTCAAATCACAGCCATGGGCAGGGATGAACTAAAGCAGTTGAAAATGTCGCATCTCTGATGCCCCTCATTATAACTGTTTCAGGATCTCATTCTCAAAAGTAATTTAATTTCAAATGCACACTGAAGTTGAACATGCATGAAAAACAAAGAACCTCATGAAAATATTAAAGTTTGATTTTGAGTATTTTACAGGTACAAAAGTCTGTTTATAATACTATATAGTTTTCCATTTTTCCTTCACTTGTCCTATTCATCTCAGACAGAAAAAGCACAATCCAGACTAAAAATGAAAAGCAAGAGATTTCATACAAGACTGAGAAGACCTTGCTAAAAAAAGCAAAGCCACACAAACATCCTGGTGAACCAGCCCTCCTTTCAGAGCACACTGTGAGGGACAGCAGAGTGATATTCATGTGAAGTCTTCTACTCATTCTGATTATTCTTGTTTACTGATAGCATGCAGTTTCACAGAGGAGGAAAGGGTTATGGATTATAATCTGCTTTAGAAGGTATGACTGACACTTCGCTGTCACCTGGAAACAGATAAAAGGTGTTCCTGCAGTAAAAATAGCACTGGGAAATTTGGAGATTTCGTGTGTCAGGACACAGACTCCTCTGACCTTATTCTGAGAAGGAAAGAGACAACTGGAAAATCTGGAGGGGAAGAATGTGGGTCTTCTTGAAAGCTGCTTTTCATTTTGAAACTGAACTTGGAATATGACATCTCTGGGCTAGAAAAAAATGAGCTACACCTCATACCTGCAACGCCAAAAAAAATTGGAATTCTACTGCAAGAGTTGACCTGGGTAACCTAAATTTGCCCTGCTCTGAGCAGGGGCTTGGACCAGATGGTCTCCAGAGATCCATTCAAGTTGTACTATTCTTCTATTCCTTTACTGATGAAGTCTAGATTTCAATACATCAAGAGCTCTTGCCTGTAAGCACCAAATGTGCTCCTGGGATGCCATGGGAGTGAGTGTGGAAACATCCAGAACTGAAGCTGTGAATTGTGAAGGCAGTTCACAGCTGATGCACCACAGGTATATTTAAGGCTGCCTACTTCAGCAGTAGGAACCCAAGACTTTCATGCAACTGAACTACAAAACCAGTAGGACACAGGGATTTGTGAAAACAGCTGCTTATTGTACCACTTCACAAAGAATTAAGCTTCATTATCACATTTCCTATGTCAAATCACTGCAATTAAATAACCTTTTGAGAAGCATTAACAGAAGGTTTGGCAAAGCACAAGCAATTAAGAACACTATTTTGGGTAATCACAAGTTAGAGTCAACTTCTGACAAGACTATGAAGCCAATTAAAGATTTTTTCTTCTAAAAAAAGTGCTTCCTGCCATACTTTCCCTAAGGAAGATATGTCTACATAACTGACCACAGTAGTGCTGCCAAACACAGAATGACACCAGGTTATTAATTTATTGTCATTAAAAGTTAAAAGCTATCTACCTGTTTAAGCATCTGCTCAGTAAGACTGAAGATGACAGTAAGACAACTTTGCACATAACTCCCCTTTGGCAATAGGAAATGAACTTGCACTACTAAGTTACCATGGTTAGAAATTTCCAGTAAAAAATTTGGAACACAACTAAACTCACAACTAACTTCGTCGTTAACTTCAACAATTTAAGCCGACAGACAAAAGAAAGACAACTGCACCATAGAGAAGTCAAAGACCAAGACCTGAGAGGGACACAAAAAATATCTATTCAAGAAGTTCCCCTGGATTAATGTGAAATGAACCAACAGGAAAAAGATGAATTAGGCAACTTCCAAAATAAATTTATACAACAATACATGTGCTTATTTCAGTGAATGGGCTTGATCCAGATGAGGTTTGCAAAGATGACAAGAAAAATCTACATTCATTCACAATTGCAACACTTGCTCAGGATAGGCTGCTGCCACAAGTGCAGAAAACTGAGCTTCAAACCAGAAGGCAGAATGGAAAAAAGGTGAGAAAAAAAATTTGTCAGTGAAAGTTCCAGTCTATTTTTTAGATATAAACCATTTTGGATAAAAGAAAAATAGGTGGGGAAAGTTTGATTTGAGTATCTCAAATGTTACAGGATATGCTGCAGAGTTAGAGCAGAGATTCCTGACTGCACAGTCAGGTGCAGAGCCATGTGGTTGCTCTTATGCCATATGAGTGCTTCCATGCCATGCATCTCCAAGATTAGATTTCGCAGGAGTTCATTAATTAGGTATAATAATGAACTGGAATTACCTTGCTGTAGTTCTGCAGTACTGAGCTTGAACTGATAACACTCCCAGAGCATTGGCAAAGGCTGTGCAGAGATATTTGCAACTCTGCTCAGATTTAACAGGACTGGCACCAAGCCTAAAGTCACAATTCCAGCTTCAGTATCTCCAGACTGTGTTCCCTACTGCTGCTTTGTCCACATGTGTCTGGGGTTCCCTTGCACACAGCCAGTTAAAGACTAACAGGGCTGATTAGCTCAGGGCACACACCCTGTACGCCACTGGCCATAGTGTTTTCAGGCTGAGCTCACCCAGGGGGAGCGAAGTGCTCACAGCTGTGCTGCAGACACCCCACACCTGTGCTCGGACCAGTCCATGTGAGAGCTACCTCCAGTTTTCCATGCTACGTCCTGTCCTTCCTCTAAAGGAGTGTCACCTTCCCACCATGAAACAAGCACACAGCATACAAAGAAGTGCTCATATACAACACCACAGGTCAGATTCACCTTTAGGTAACTAACAGCCCAGAGACGGATGAGCATTAATAGAAAGCAGTTATGTCACCAGAATTACATTTGCCCAAACAAACACTATTTATCATATGGTGTAATTTTTAATCAAGACAACTTATATTTTGAACCACAAGTAAGAATAGAAGAGATACGTAAGTCGCACAGGGAGCAGCTTGAAGGTTTAGGAGGAAGCAAGGAAGCACTTTTACTGAGGGACTGAATCTACTGGCTACTTACGGTTCGATGCTGACCGGGGTGGCTTCCCCCACTACCGTAAGAATCGGAGGGGTAACTTCAGAACTATCTGCAATGAGAAGAAAAAACTGCTCAGCTTTACATCTGAGATTTACTTTTCACACAGCTTGCAAATCTAATCAGAGTCGTCCATCTCTCAAATAAAGGTACCCTCAGGCTAAATAAAGGAGTTTCAGCTGACCGGGAACTTGCCTTCCTCCCTCCTGTTCAAGATACTGACAATCTGCCAGAGGAACTGACTTTTCATTCCCAAGGACGTCAGCAGGGGGTGTTGCAGGTTGCTTTTGAACACAACATCCATGTCCTGATGGAGCCACACTGCATTTCCTCTATTTTGGCTCCCCAAATAATCAGGAAGACGCTCCAGTTTCACACAATCACACCTCCTAAGTGCATTATGTTCCTCCTAATGCTCTACAGTTCCTAATCATAAATTAGGTAAGAAAGGAAGGTTAAAATGAAGCTTACTTGATCTAAGCAGAGTTCTGTGACCACTTTTGGGAGTCATGGGAGGTGGAACGGAATGACCACTTGAAGAGAGGATAGCATTAAAATACAGCCCAGATCCTTCTCTCACTGGACTAAGGATTGGTGGAGGAGTGTAAGGAGGTAGCTCAAAGTTCCTGTCTGAAGGATGGTCTGCCAGACGGACAGGTGACCGTAAGTGGCTCTGATATGGAGTAATGTTGGAATAAACAGGTGGTGCAATAAAGGTGCCAGCTTTTGGTGGTATGAAGAGTGGCTCAGGTCTTGGCCGCTGCTTTGGTTTTCGGGCAAAGCCCTCTGCTTCATCCTTTGGAACAGCATCTTCATGCTATTAGAAATAAAAAAATCACATCATTAATTTAATTTAAAACCTCAGGTTATTTGAAGAACTTCAGTGAGATGACAACATCTTTTCATGGCAGCTCAAAATGTGGACAGGATAGGTGGAGGATGCCTCAATAATTAGCAGAAGGGGAAAGTGAGAGGAAGAACACGGAATGGAATGGACACAGGAACTATTAGGTAGCAGCTCTAGCTCATGTGATTATTAAGTTATATTTTACAAGAACTACATGTACATCTGCTCCAACCTTCATACCTGCTTTAAAAGAGAACAAAAAAGCACAGCAGAGCCCTGGTACAGATACATCAGAACCCTGATACAGATACACAGTGACACCAAATAGTAGTAAGAGAACAGAAGACAATGTAACAGTATTTTATTAGATGGTCAAGCATTTAAATGCAGAAAAACTTCCCCAGTTGCCTGCCATTTCTCTGGTATCTGAACATTCTGTTGTACTTCTGGATAGAAGAGAAGGAAAATAAAAAAATCAACCCACCCACTCATCACTACTATGCTGCAGGGGAACAATCAAGAATTGACCTTCAGAACTCACTAAAAGGTTTCAATTGCATGAGAATTTATCTTCATATTGGATTTTACTCACATTGAGAGATATGTGCACTACTTAGAATTTATTGGTATTTATGCATGTATGAAGAAAGCACTCTTGACACAGACAGACTAGTATTCTAGCCTTACTGCCCATCTGGCTTTATTCACTGTTTAGTGAATTTAGTGAGGCACTGCCTGGCTTTACTAGCATTAGCTGTAGGACATGAAAGGTCAGCAATACCCAAATATATGTCAATATTATGATAAAAAAAATCCCCACACTACATACATTCCAAGTTCAAGCCTAGAGATCAAACCACTTTAACAGAAAAGTTCATGGGTAAAACCAGATGTGTCTGATCTCTGGTTTCTTAGTCCATCCATACCTGACTTGAGGTCTCCATGTTAGTATTACGATTAGATCGCCTCCGAGTGACTATCACAGAAGGCTTCCGTTCACAAGGAGTTCGATCATTTGTTTGGCCTCTCTGAAGCTTTCCATCCTCAGACTTTTCCTTTTCAAGGCTCTGCAAGTCAATTTTTCTCACTGGCACAGACACAGGAATGATAAGAGGCACAAGGCTGTTATCCTCCCGGGCTTTTTTGGGAGCTGGTGAAGAACTGGCAAATTCCACAACACTTTTTGAAGCTGCAGCGGGTCCTGGAGCTGTTACTAGCACACTCTTCTTCTCCTCTGAATTATCCAGTTCCTGAAAAGAAAAATAGATTCCTAAAAAGTTCTGTATTACTTACATAATAAATGAGATATCATCTCACTTTCAGTGTATATCAAGTTTCTTCATACAATTTGCAAGCTGAAATGGATTTGGAAGCATTACTGGAGGAAAAAGAATACTTCATAGTGTTACTAAAATTTCATAGAATTAATTTCTTGAAGGTTGCCTGTAGTCTCAACTGCTAGAACACTTATACATGTCATTCTTAAGAACTGTTCCACTATCTGTGTTTCAGTATTTTATTTTCTATATGAATTTGTGTCCTGCTTTATAACTTTCAACAAAGGCCCTTTAGTTTCAGTAATGATCAAAAGCTGCAGATTATTAATTTCAAATATTGGATTTCTGCTCCAGGAAAGACTGAACCATGGTAATATCTTAATTAAATCTTGCACACACAAAGAAAAAACAAAACCAGAGCTAGCTTCTTGCATCATTGGGGTTTTTTTCTGACTCTGGAAAACATTAAACCTTCAAAATAAGCCAGGTAACAAGACTGAGCACATAAAATCTACCATATCAAGAAGATCCAGGACCGCCTCCTTTCAAGACCTTTTATTAGAGTTGGGCTAAGTGTGCACAGAAAAATCTATCCCACAACTGACCTTGTAGTTTACAAGTTTGACTACTTCTTCACAGAGACTGCAGATGTACACCCCTACCACACACTGATGCAACACACAATTGTAAAGTCACAAGTGGCATCCCTTGTACCAGAATAAGCCTCAGAAGAAATTAATTACGTCTGAGGGTCTGCCTTCACTTCAGGCTGGTGACAAGCTCCTGTGCTTTCCCATAAAACTACCAATTTTTGGTTTGGAGGGCAGTCATCATGTTCACCATGCTGTCTGACATCACTAGAGTCCACTGGCTCTAGACAGTAAGGGGTTCTTGTAAATTTTTGTAGCCTCCCACCACCACTCTCTGGGTACAGCAACATGTAATGACAATGTGAATATGTGAACAAGCACCAATTCTGACCAATCTAAAAACCTCAGGTACTTCCTGGGTGCTACACAGACCTCTGTAGGTCAAGAGATCTGAATTAATTTGCTGACTACAAGGAAGAAATTATGGCAGCTCAAAAGTGCCATAGTCACCCAAAAGTGTCACTTTCTTCTGGCTTTATGATTGGTTAACCATGCTCCTTTTGTTTTCAAAACTGGGGGCCAATCAGCAAAGGACTCCTTCTCAGTGATGGGAGAGATGACCCCTCCAAGACAAAAGAAGAAGAGGAGACATGAATAGTAGCACAGATAGAGAAGTGGCACCAGTAGGAACTTAATATAAATAGTTGAGACATCCTCAAAAATGTTGTGGTCCACACCAGAGCTTTTCTGATCACAAAAGTTCACACACAGCTAACATTTACTATGAGGGGACATGACTAATTTTGCTACTAAGCCTTTTGCTTCAAATCCCTAAATAGTTTCAGCTGTTTGATTATTCTCAGAGGTAAGCAGAAAGGAGTCTCTTAAAAAGGGATGGGACCTTCATTTGTAGACCTGCTAGGGGATTTTTGGCTACCTAGCATCCCTGTTGCAGAATTTAAAGCAGAAGGGCTGCTGGATAACTTCAGCAAGTGCAACATGTGGCACTTTCATTTAGACTCTTGCATAAATAGTGAGGTATGAACTAGTCATCTAGAGTCCTCCTGGAAATCCACAGAAACCCATCAAACATTCCAGCATCAATCCTGTCTACCCCTCAAGCCGTTTCTAAAAAACTTAGAATTCACAGAAAAATCCAGCTGAGACAGCTGGAAGTACTGTTCCAAGGCCTCATCTGTGATCTGATAAGAAACCACACCAGTCTTCTAAAAACACCTGCACAGAAAGTGCTTTCTGCCATCATTCTGCATCATCTGCATCAAGGAGAGGCAGTTTCTGTCTGCAGTTAAACCAAAGGCTGTCCATGAAAGAGGTGAGTACAGAACTACAATTCTGCAAACAAAATTTTTTTCTTCCTTTTGTTTGTAGCAGCTGGTGCCCTGCCCCGTGCCAGGGGAAAGCAGGGAAAACCTGTCTTCCTTCCATAAAGTAATATATAAATTCAGACCCCCTTTAAGACAAACATTCAGATTTGAGAAAAGCTTTCTGTACTTTTAGAAGACGAGTCACACTGAAACCATTAAACTAAGAGTTGAGAATTTACTGCAGCCTGTAGGCAGCAATAAGCTTGCATCACCTGAAAAAAAGGCAGCCACAGGCAGCTCTGGTGCAAAGCATCAGTTGTGACACTGCGTGTAGACAGATATTGCTGTCCAGAATATAATTTTTGCTTAAGGTACACATATCTGGACTGGGATGTTCAAAAAACTGGTTGAAATTACGAATGTTATCTTCTTTAATCAATAATTTAACCCTGTGCCCTTCTAAACACTCTTCAGACAACCTATGCAGAGACAGCTTCTAGGTAATTTGTAACAGAAAGGCACTCATAAGAGAAGCAGAACACTCTCATTCAGCAAACATATTTTCTTTTTCTCCCTCACGCAATACCCAAGACCTTAAAGATGTAAAATCCATCAGACCTCTGGTAAGAATTTTATCATCTTTCAAATCCTCATCCTGAAAGCCTGAAGAGATCTAAACATAAAGAGTTCTTCTGCTAGTGCCATTATGCTTGCATAACTGCAAAGAACAAAAGAGCATCTGTCAAAACACTTCTCTGGTCTTTATATTATGAATCAGACTGCAAGCATACGTGCCTTCAAACAGCAAATTTCTTGCTTCATCTCTCAGGGCCTTTTCCTAAATGCTCTATTTGCTTCTTCTTGACACTCTATTAGTGATCCAAGTGCAATGTAAATTGCAGGCCTTCTGCAATATAGCCACACAATGGCTGGCAGAGCAAACACACCACGCTAATAATGTACTACCAGCTCTTTATCAAATCTGCTGGTTCAACTGGAGTTAGAGCAAAAAGGATTGAAGACAGCATCAACCAAGTCACTGCTTTCTGCTGTTCAAGATATGGAGTAGGCTATGGATATTCAGCTCTTTATTTATTAGTTTAGTTCTTTCACTCAAATCGCACATTCAGCTAAGGAAAAGATAGGGAAAAACAGTCACAGACAGACAAGGATAAAAAGGACGATGAGAACAAAACGGATTAAAATGCCCTTCCCTTTGATGTCTGACTGGATAGCAACTCAGGTGTCAACACTGTAGGTAAAAGTAGCTCATGTAACATATGTATGTCATCAGCCTTTGGCAACAAAACTTCCAAGGAAACTGTGCCTCCTAAGAAGCATTCAATAAAAGATTAGTCAAGCTACAACTCTAAGAAAATGTTCAAAACCAATCCCTCCAAAAACCCCCACCCAACTCCAAAAATCCCATCACTTGTGTCCCAATAGGCTAGTTAATTCTGAACTCTGTCATCTTGCCATATGGAATATATGCTATGCAGTTTAGACTGATAGGATATCAAAAGGTTAGAAGTAGTGAACCACCAAATCAGTCAGGTCTAAATTTCTTCTCCATTAAGTCCTACAGGAGGTCTACAGGCAGACAGGTCATTCTATAGCCCTTCTTCGCACTTCTACATTGATTTTTTGGAAACAGGATGCTGCATGACACAGGCCTTTGTCATGTCTGGTATAGGCTCTTCATGTAAGTGAAGCTTTCTTAGACTTATAGTATTTGTGAAATATTGAACATGCAAAGTGCATTGTGTTATTTTTAGACAGCATGTTTAAACTGCTCATACTTGCCTCTCAAAATTCCTGATCACATTGAGACCTAAGCTGAAAACATCCACATTTTCATGTCATGGGCTAAAATAATGCTTGGCGCTAGTGAAATAAAGCTGTCCTTTAGTGGTTTCACTACACTACATCTCTGTTCTCCCACATCTATTAATTACAGTCGCTGAACTTACTGCACACTTCAAGATACCATCCTATCCTGCATATGTACAGATATTCCTTTCCTTTCAGCCCTATGCTGTAGTCTAAAACATGCTATATTGGCTAGAGTCTATACCTTACCTTTACATTCTGAAGAGAAGCCAGCTCAACAGCTTTTTGGGCCAAAGTCAGCAAATTGGCTTCCTGAGAAACACGTCTCCTCCGTCGGGTACTCTGGATTACACCACCTCTGACACTCTGAAAATCATTAGTTCTCTGAGTGTTTTCTTCAGGTGCTGCTGCCTGTTTCTCCTCATCTCTACCATTCTGGGCTGGAGCTTCCCTGTCTGTTTCCATCTGGCACTGCTCACTATTTACTAGGACATCCTTCTGCCCCAGATCCAATCTTTTGGGGTGCAAATAGCTACTTTTATTGTGGGCCAGTGACTCGGGTGGCTGCTGTAATGGGACCTCTTGCTGATGTGTTTGCCAGTGATGCAGAAATAAATTGCTAGGTTGTTCTTCTGCCTGCTTAGAAGTTAACACTTCTCCTGCAGATGTCAGTAGGCCACCTTCTTTGGAGAGTCTTCGTGACCTTCTTGGAAAGGGAATCTGGGTCTGAGGTAGCACAGTCTGTTGGTTCTGCTCTGTTAATGCCTTGAATAGCTCCTGGTTCCTCTCTGCTTGCTGAAACTGGTGCGGCATCATGTGATGCTGAGGTGCTGCAGCTGCCACATGAGGCTGTGCTATAGAAGTTGTTTGCTGCAGACCAAAGGCTTGTGTGGCAGTCTGTTGCTGCTGCTGCTGCTGTGGATAGAAATTTTCAAAGAGTTGTAGCTGGGGAAGAGCTTGCTGTTTTTGTTGCGCAGTAAATGCTGGACTGGAAGAAGTTGGGGCTTCTTGAAAGACATGTAACAACTCAGGAAGACCTTGCTTTTGGCCTTGGTGGCCAAACGCAAGTTGGAAAGGCTGCAATGGCAGAGTTTGATTCTGCTGCTGCTGTTTCTGCATTTGATGAAAAGAATTCATTTGAGCTTGTTGTCTAACCAGGGCTTGCTGCTCCAGCTGAGCCTTCTGGGACATCATCTGCTGGACAGCGTCTCCATATAAATCCAGCTGTGACACAAACACTCCTTTCTCTTGATTTCTTTTAAGGGCTTCTGAGTGGCCATAGAAGCCTGGGGCACCAGCATTGGAGTGGGGTCCTTTTGGGTTGCCCCCAAAAACCATACTGTGATTCCACATTGAAGGTGGAGACTGCCAGTGGCTGTCACCCCTCTCTGGCAACCGGTTTCCCATCAGTGAATTCTGCCATTTGACAGCTGTTACTGACTGGGGCATCATCACTGATTCTCCCCTATCCTGACTGTAAACAGAGTTCATCAAAGCAACATTGTTGGGTGCACTTGTCAATCCTCCTGGATGAGAAATCTCCATAGTTTGGGAGACTGGAATATTCCCTCCATGACCATAGTACTGTCCTTCCTTAAGCTGCTGCTGTGGCTCTTTTGATGGCACAGCTATGTCCTGCTCATTAAAATAGGCAACTCGTTTCCCAGTCCGTTTGCTTGAAGACTTCTGCTGAGCCTGAAGATTCATGGTTCAGTCTATTCTCCCAGTCACACACACAGTATTTATAATCCACCCATCCCTGAGGTTGGGGGAGGAAAGGCACAGCAGTCTTTCTTTTCCATTCAGCTTTAGTAATAAAGGGCAGGAAAGAAGTCCAGATGAAAGTGCGTTCACTTCCTTTTCCTTTGTGTGCTTCTCCCACTTCTTTTCACTCTTACACTTTGTGGTTCAGAGGTCAGTAGGGTCCACTTAGTTACAGGTCCTAAAATAGAGAAGCAATTGCAATGAATCATCAACAGACATAACTGGCCTATGAATGCTCATGTGATAAGCAACAATGTGTATGTCTGTCCCACAATATTTTCCTTATACTGATGCTTTTGTATTGATCAGTCATGTCATTCTGATAAAAAGAATGTTTTCTTTATATAAGAAGATATAACCTGCCAGCTTTTAACCTGCCAGCTTTCTTAAATTATGCTTCCATGGAAATGGAAGCCCAGGATAATAGATGGAAGAAAATGCAGATCTGACCTGCTAGAAGAGTGCAAAACAAAACAACTTAGTTTTACAAAATAGATATCACACTGTACTCGCATGATGCAACTCCTACTGCACACAGAATTCTGACTAATCACTTAAGTTCATCCTGAAAGTTTTACTTTTAAACTACCTCTGATCTATTCAATTACTTCCACGTCTTCCCAGAGCCAGAATAATCTGGTTTTAATCTCAACCCAAAACCACAAAACAAAAAACTCTCATGGCTTGCCAAAAGGCACATTTCCCAAAGACCTTCAAAAGACATATGTGTACATGAAGGCTGCAGCCAAACACAAAGCAAGATGCTCAATTCAGTATTCTGAAGGAAAAGGGTCAGGCAACAAGCACATCAGTCACACACACCACCAATGATTAGAGATGCTTTCCAGTCAAGAACTGCCCACCCAGCATCTAAGCCCTGGGGCCAGGGCCTGCTCAACCTGTTGCTCTCTCAGACGTTTTCTTCAGCAGCCAAAAGAAACTGCTCCTTCTCAGGTCACACTCACTGAAAGGTAGTTCATGCAGCTGCTGTTGTAACAGCTGCTTGCAGACATCATCAAATATATGTTCGTGTAAAGCTACAAATGTAACAGGAGAAAGCCTTTCCACAAAAGGCACTCTATGACAATTATACCCTCCTACCCTCTTCTTCCATGAAGAAAAGTTATCAACAAACTCTAAGTGGCCAGCTTGCAAGATTAAGGTCTAATGTATGAACACATACACTAATATTTCTATTTGGACACCTAAAACCTTTTTAGAAGTTAAGTTCAAAATCCAATTATATTCTCAGGTTACCACTACTAACATTCTAGTGTAAGTCTCTATGCCTATCCTTTTCAGTGTGCATTCTTTTCTATTTTAAATCCTACTGCAAATATATTCCAGGAAAATTGCAAATTGTTAAAAACCTATTCTTATTACATCCCTTCTGTTATACAATCAAATTTCTCTTGAGTGGAGCAGGTAAGACTAACACACACATACCCTTCAATAAAACCTGCAATCTATTTATCCCTCTAAAATGAAAAATAATAAACCAAAATTACATAGCACACTGAAGTCCTGTAACCTGAGCTTCCTCAGATAGATATGGGTACAGTGCAGGTTTTAATACTGAGGTGGGGTGGGAACATGCTGAGGAGGAAAGGACAAAGAGTTTTAATTAACTTACGCAACTTCCACCTCAGAGGCCAAGCTTGGCTTCAGTGCTTCTGGAACCATGGGACTGTGTTTCAGAGTGAAGTGACTCACTTCCTCAGGCTGTTACATAGCTGTTCCCCCACACTGCCTCCCCTTTGCCTTGGCTACAAACCATGGACCTCTGCCACCCAGCATCACGGAGCCAGGGCATTCCTCCCTCTTCTAAGCACAACATCTCAGCTCATTTTCCAAGACTATCACAACAGGATGAAAATAACTCTAGGAGGAATTATGGACATGTGAGATGGAAAATTCTCTCTAAACTGCAACTAGTACACAAATGAAGATTTCATAAAGTAAGTTTTTCCTACTTCAAAACTTCACTAGGAGAGGAAAAATCATCGTACAGCAGGAAACTGAATCCCTGGTAGCAAAAATGTAGAGGTGGATAAGCTGCTATATGCCTCTCAGAAGCTTTAATGCTATCTATCCTCTCTCCTTTCTTTACACAGCACTGCAAATGTATCAGAGTCAACAGCTAAACCTCAACACCTGAGGTAATACTACTAAAAGAGGTTTCTGACAGTCTTTGTGAAATCATCACAAGCTATTTTTCTCTGCAAACTAGGCAATATTTTCCTTATACTGATGCTTTTGTATTGATCAGTCACGTCATTCTGATAAAAAGAATGTTCTCTTTATATTAGAAGACATAACCTGCCAGCTTTCTTAAATTATGCTGTAGACTCTTAACACTTTGAAGAAAAATACAACAATAATTGTTAAAAAGATGGAATTGAACTTTCAGGTTCAAGGGTACTTGTTTTCAACCAAAGAAAGAAAGAAAGAAAGAAAGAAAGAGCCCAGTTGATACTGTTCTTAATAGTCGTGGCTGGGATTTGCAGCTACCACACAGAAAAATACCCAGAAGACCTTTGGCAAGAAGACTCTCACTTTAGTAAGAAAGCATTGCATTAGCACAACTTTCCAAGCCTACACTTGAGTGGACTTTGGTTCTGCTTTTTTCTATTACTAGATAAGAAGACACCAGTGTCACAAGGTCTAACTCAGACCAGTTTAGAACTGCAACAAGCTGGGAAAGAGATCTAACAAGATGCAAAATATAAAAAAGGCGTAAGTTCAGAAATAACCTAAATGAAGAAAAGGAATATGTACAATTGAAGTTGTTATTCAGCACAAAACCCAGGACAGCGAAAAGGACATCACCAGGGAGAAAACAAAACATGCTTACTGAACATCCAGTTCTCCCATTTACATGCAAAAATAACTATATCCTAAGAGATCACCAAGATAAAGGAGGATTTGGTGCATCCGGTCTTTGATGGTAAAAGAAAGTATCACAAAATTAGGTTTTTAGAAGTTCTTTCTATATAGAAAAACTAAAGAAAAGTATCTTCCATGTCATCCTAATAATAACAGTTCATAGTTTAAGCTGCAGTGATAAATGTTCAAGTTGCAGCATGACTATGCTTCAGGAAAGCTCATGCTTGGCAGCTTCACTGTATGAGCACTTTGGCTCTGACTAAACAGGCTTCCCTCCCTGAGGTTGGGGGAATGAGCTCACACAATCATCATCCTAGCCAATTACCAGCTTTGGGGTTTTTGGTTTTATTTTTTTTTAACTTGAATTTCAGCACAAGAGTCAGCCTGCAGTAGCACAGGAAAATGGCAACACGCTTCCAGGCTTAAGTGCTTTGGAGCAGTACACCCTGCAGTGTACCTTTGAATAAAGCACAGAGCCAGTTCCAATACTGTAATTCCCAGAAGATACTGTGTTTTGCCTCCAAATATACTGAAGTGTTATGATACTTAGCATTGCTTTTACAGTGCACAGAGAAAAAGCAGAACCTAGCATCAGTATATTTTGTTTTAATAGCTCTAAGATCTGGCATGCAACATCATCAGTTATTTTCACTTCCAGGAGCTTCTGACATTTAAGAACTTTTGAACTTTCTCCAGATGAATACGAATTGTATATCACCTCCTTTAATACTATAAATATTTTCAGATTTCTAAGGAATTTTTGATATTGCAAGGCTTTCTCCTTGCAATATCCTAAAAACCTAAAAAGAATGAGAAATTAGATATATATCCAATGGGTGCATATGCAGTATTTTCTGGAATGAAAAATACATAAGGAAGGTAACTCAAGACACCTCACTGAGAAAACTTAGCATTAGCATTTTTAGCTTAAAAACTTCTCTAATGTATCTGCCCCAATGCATTAAAGAAAATCATAAACGCATATAAAACACCATATGAGCTACATTCATGCAAAGAATGCTGAAGGATTTCCTGAAGTTTACAAGACAATGGAGGAGTCTCTTCCTGCATCCAGGATTCTATTCTGAAATGATGAAATCCTTTCAAAGGAGATATTGAAAGGGTGCAGGGCACAGACACTCAGCCACTCACTAAGTTGTTACCAGCCCAGACCACCCACCTGCAGATTTTACCCAATCCAAAGCAGAACCATTGAGACATCCCCACCCAGTGCAACTGTCTTGTCACAGTTTATTATTAGCCTGGAGAGCCTGCTATAAAACCTTAACTAAAATTAAAAATTATTTGATTCAAGGAACAAATTAAAAACACTCCATGGTAACCATTTAATGTAAAAAAGCTCTATCTCTCTTTAAAATTTGTTGCCTGAATAACCGGTAACTATCCACCATTATTCCATTTCTATAAATATTCTCTTAACTAAGCATATGTATATTTGCACAGTTTCACGTATCAAGTTCATGACCTCACACACTGTAGAAATCTTGAACTTTACTCTTCGGCTCACTTTTTGAGGGCTGTTCTAGCCTGTGCTTTGTTTAGCCCATTTGCTACATCAGCTGTATCTGGCATGATAAGCAAGTTTAAACTGTGCACATTTCTCATTCTCCTTAGAGATCATTTGCAAACATTTCTCTCTGACAGAATGCTGCAGAAATGACTCAGAAAGACTCTGATATCTCCTCAAACTTCAGCAAAATTAAGGATGCTGAGAATAATAACGATTTGTAGTTGCAGTTGTAGATAATTTTTAATTCCACCATCTTAGTTTTTAAATTCCTCTCTTTAAGGGTTTTATTCATGTAAAATAAAGTGTTCTCTGTTCTAGCCAATATACATTCTCAGCCTCAATTGCAACAATGCTGTCACTGTTCATTCCAGGAAATGTGTCAGATTAGGGTGATGACAATCATTTCTCACTAAGTCCTCCTTGCTGCCAGCAACTGAAGCAGGTCAATCATTTTCAACCATGGTGATGGACAGATTCCAAGAACAATTTTACATTTAAGACAAATCCAGCAAATTGTATCCTTCTGGGACAGAGCAATCAAACCTTCCTTCTCCAATTTGCTCATTATTATTGTCAAATCTCACATTTAAGAAACATGTAAAGAATTATAATATGTATTTTACTAATGAGGAAGAGAAACAGAGTAAGTAACTCACTTCTAAGATGACATAACAAGCAAGGTCAAAAATCAAGCAATATATAATATACTAGCTACCAGTTCCCTTTCAAATCTGCAAGAAAACACAGGTTTAATTAAATCTACCTGTGAAAGACAGAAATTGGGTGTGCTATTCACACATGTGCAGAAAGGGCAAAAAAGTTTTAATTCCTTCAGTGCAATAGGTGGTCAGAGGAGGCTTAATAGGTAGGTTTCTGGCTTTTGTGGTTTGCATTTCTGAAAATGACTGGAGACTTACAAGGCATCACAAACTTGTTCCAGCTAGCAGAAATCTGCCTCTGTGATGCTCTACCAGCACCATTTGCAACAGTATTGAGTAAGAACAGAGAAAAGGATGAAAACATGGGTCAGTTTTTGTGTTTGTAAAAGATTTGCAAAGCTTATTGCAGACATTCTATGTTTACCCTACTGTATATGCAAACAGCTTCAATCCCTCCATCCAAAACCTCTCCTGCACACTCACTTTGTCACATTTTCTTCCAGACAGTTAGCTACAACAAAATTCTTGAAGATTGTTTGCAACCTCCCACTCATCACCTTCAGACACCTTGAACAGGAAGGACAACAGCACAGCACAAAAAATAAACCATGTTTGTAAATTCTATACAGCACAGCAATCTATGTCCTGAAGAAAGCAGGGGAAAACTCAAAGCTACTACAAAACACAATATGTAGAAAGAAAGCCAAAAACATAGATACAAAGATGATGGTTTTATGTTTCTGTCACTTTATCACAAATGGTATGGCATTTTCCAGACATCCAGAATGTCTGTCATCTGTCTCTATAGCAAATGGTGTATTTTACAGGAGCGTGGCACTACAGAAAAGCAACAGTTGAAGTCCAAAGCAAACAAGCAAAACCAACCAACTGAGCAGTCCACAATTTAAAGGAAGCCCACTATAAAAGAATGTAATTAGGTATCAATCATCTTCCCTAACACCTCCAAGTACGAAACTAATCTAAGGAATTCATCGGGTCAAAGTCCTAGAATCAATAAAGCCTATGAAATGGGAAAGGATTACTTGTGTAACACTACATAGCAAAAAAAAAAGGAATCCTACAGCAGGCCTGAAACAAAGACAAAGAGATGAAAAGAAAGCTGCTTCACAGACAGACAACAAAAGGGAAAATACAGCGTTCAGGAAGTTTGGCAACTTCTACTGTATCCTGAAGGTGCCTGCCCGGGGCTAGCAAACACATACCTAAATAAGTAGTATGCATGGCAGACCGTTTATGACCTACCCAAATTTTCATGTGATTGGCCTATTTCTATTGCAGAGAAAGACTGCAGCTATGACTGACTACCGGGGTGCCTCTGCCTTGAAGACACTTAAAATTACTTTGCTGCCACTTTCACTTTCCCATTTTCAGAGGCTGGGAATTAATAAAACTTCATTAAACCACTGTACTAACCAGAGACTCAAAAGTGAAACCCATCAGCTCTGTGAGGTGAAACAAACGAGAAAGTGGTCATTCTGTGAAGGACTATGTGCCAGCAAGATCAGGTTGCTTGTATTGCACCACCATATGCCATAAACTACTACTCCAATCTAAACCATTCCTGACATTCAGCACCAGAGGTTAATTACCCACAGTAACCAAAATAACACAAAATGCAGAACTACCACATTGTCTGAGAAAAATATACATACCCAAATGGAATATATGAACTACACGTCACGAAGTAATCAATCCAAGGAGAAATACAAATGCTACTTCAAGAAAAGATTTTGGTTTAAGTAAAGGAGATAATAAAGGTGAGACAGTGAAAATGCAACCCTTTAAACATTTAAATAGGTACATTTCTGTTCCAATGGTCTTCAAATTCACCAAAGTATGCATTCTGATTCCATTTGGACCTACTATTTACATCCATGGATGTGGTTTTATTTAGCCCCATCACCACAGTTTTTCCACACTCAATCTAAACACACAGATCCATCCCAGTATGGAGGGTGTTACAGAGAAGGATTTCGGTGTTTTCAATTACAGGGTGTGAAGTACCACAGATGCACCTCAAAGGGAAGTTTTCAGGTAACAGTTCTATGAGAGGAAAGTCATATACTGTCGATGAGCACTTTAAAAATAACCTAATTTTTAGGGGTTCTCTTTCTCAATTCAAGCTGTAAATTCGGTTACAAGTATTGAAGGCTTCCTTTTCAGAATACACCTAGGACATTCCACATAATTTTGTTCTAATGGATGAGCAAGAGACAAAAAGTCACTAAAAAGAAAATGCCCATCAAGTGCTGATTAGTCCTATCCTTATAACAAACAAGCCAGACAAAACCCAGCTTACACAAACAGCTCTACCAGAAGAAAAACAGCATGGAGGAAGAAAAACCACTAAAAATACAGACTAAACTTTTAAAACTTAGCAGACAATTAAACAAATAAAAAAAGGGGAAAAAAGCCACAACTTGATTTTTTTTAAAAGGAACTGGCAATGTTATTTCTAAGCTATCGAAAGGATATGTAAGATCATCACTTATTTTCAAGCAAAACTTTGAGTGCTGTTTCCAAAATAATCGAAATTTCATGCAAACCTCATCACATGAAAACAAATTATTCACTATCTGCACCAAACTAGTCTTCTGTCTTGCACTATGAGAGAGGCAGTTCCACAGTCCGGACTCTTGCAAACACAGACTCAGGAAAGCCCATCTACAAATGGCTTTGCAACACAGACCAGGCTTATCCTTTAATAAAATAGGCACATTTCTTATATTGGTTAATGTTTATAAACTGCACTGAAGTTAGGAATATTTGTTATTGTAATCTGTCATCATGATAAATGCTGATCTGAAGAGGCTTGGGCAGTCATAGAGAACAGAATGAGCACAGTAATTACGGACAACGAAATGCTGCTTTCAGGCTTTGTAAAGTTACACGAACATAATTCTTTCTCACTGGAAATGGGTTAACAGTTCTAATTGTAAGCCCTTAGACAGTTATTTTAAGCTTTTTTGTTTGGATCTGTCTGGGAAGGCAGTTGCTAGCAACAGAGAGATCAACATGCAGGAATCACAGCAGGCTCCAAAGTTAGAATGGCAAAGAGCAGCCCAAAAGCTTTTTCCTGCCCTCGCTTTCACACACCTGACAGGACCACAACACATTCTTCACTTCAAATGCCTCTTCTACGACAAACACACCAGCTGCAGAATTGCATGGACACCCCAAAGACAGACCAAATCTCTCTGCACTTTAGCCTGGAGAAGAAAACACATCTGAACTGCAACAGGAAAGATTGCTACAGGTTCAGTTGTTCCCATCTCAATCTCTTCAGCAACCCAGCATAAAACCAGGCTTGCACAGTGTATAGAAAAACAAAGCCTGAGTGTTTTACAAATTCCTGAGGCTTTGCAAGAGGTAATGGGCTACAAATAAGGGAAGAGAATGGTGAAAGTTCACATAGACAGTGATACTTTCCATTCCCGGAGGTTTCTTCGTGAGAAATACAAATGTACTTAACACCTCAGCCTGAGCCCTTGGCAAAGACATTCTTAAGACTGTAAAGGAGGCATCATCACTCACCCAAGTCTGGCTGGACAATAGCTGAGTCTACATGCACAGGCAGAACCCCCTGGGATCTGGGAACAGCTTCCAGCTCTGCTACATACATGTATCTTAAGCACATCATTTCAAATGGTTCCATAAAATGAGAATAATACTTGAAACCAAATACGTTGATATTAATGGAGTGTTTTGAGGTCATAAAAGTTGTATTATCTTTAAAAACAGCCACTAACAACCTAGATGGGGAGTCTTCCACAAAGAGCTTAGAAGTCTAACTTCAGACATGATGCAATCAGGGTAGTGATAATCAAAGAAGAGGGAATAAGACAAATAGTGAAGGAAAATGGTCACACAATAACATAGCTGTTCTTCTGTCACATGCCTGCCTCTATCTCACTTGACCCAGAAATATCTTTGTTTATCAGCAGTTATCTAAGCTGAAGCAGGGCTGACCTTGGTTTGTCCACATCCACACACTTGCAGCAAACAGATGACAGTATTGACTGAGCGCAGTCAGTCCTTTACAGCACTGACAGGGCTTTAGTTCAAATTTCTAAAATTATGTCTTTTAGGAATTCCTGCAACCACTGTTGACTATAAAAGGGTGGTCTGTTACAGGGTACAGTAAGCTCTTGGCCATGACTGGGGCTCTCAGGCATTACAACAATGCACCTAAGCAAATTCATACTAGTACTGGGAGTAGGAACACTGAAAGATGTGGGTAAGCAGGATCATCACACAGTGGAAAACAGCAAGGTTTTAAGACTCCAGGGGCTAAAAGAGCACTCTGATTTTTTAACCTTTAATTAAAAAATCAAAGCACTCTCCAGGTCTCCGGATTCAGTGTTCCCTTCCAGTTACCTAACAGACACCTGCCCAATCTCCTCCTTTTAGCCACAGGGATTTCAGTGGAGGAAGGAAAGAGCAGATGGTTGGCACCAATACTGGATCAAATAGAAAGCGCTTCCATTTCTGTAGTGGCTTATTTGTATCCTTACTAGCATTATAAAGCACTTCCACTATGGGGCATAAGTGACATCAGCCTCATATGGACTCAGAGCAAAGTCAGAAATTTCAGCCCAACAAGCCTACCTGAAACCAAACAAACCACTCTGTACTTTATACTAGAAAGAAGTCATTCAACAACGTAACGAGGAAAAGTGTTCTCCGTTAAGAACTCTTACAAAGCTATTTTAAACTGTGCAAAAGACTCAATTGTTAGCAATGCAAAGTTAAGGTCACAATGATTAAGTTCAATACTATGGGAAAAACTCAAATTCATGTATGAACCCCGGTGTAGATGGAATTCTGTGAGTGTTAAGCAGATCAGAAGTATCCTGTACTTGCACAGCTTATTCTGCAGGTCCTGGAATATAAACACATTTTAATTGAAGTCATAACATTTTGGTTCATTAATCCCACATTACACTTTGAACAGATGCATTTGCTAAAAATACAGACTATGTAAGGGCTATTAACAGGAACAATAAGTCCTTGCAAATTGTGAAAAAAACCCCAGGACATAAATAATTGGAAGATCAGAAACTTATCAGAAAAGCTGATAAGAGCATTTGCACTAAGCACTTGACCATCTACAAAAGCAATCATTAAGCATGAAGGAAAAAATAAATTCACTTACATTATATAGTTTTCACTTCAGAATGGAGGGCTAATGAACTAGTCATGTCTTCAGGTATATGGATTCCATGAACCTGATCATCTCACACCAAAGAAATTCTGAGACTGATGCTCCTTTACAATCCATAATGCATCTAGTCATCTAGTGCTAGGCCAGTTTGGATGGGGCTCTGAGCAACATGGTCTAGAGCAAGGTGTCACAGCCCTTGCCAGAGGGGTGGAATGAGAGGATCTTTAAGGTCCCCTACAAAGCAAACCATTCTGATTTTGTGATAATGGATTCTAAAGGATTTTTTCACACCAGGTAGATAGAACTCTCTTATTTCAAGTAGGTTACTTCAAGTAATCCAGTTTATATGCTGTAGTCCACAGCATCTCATGACATTACTATTTTCAACAAATGTCCAAACAATAAGAAAGAACATCCATTCTCACATCATCAGGCTGACATTTGTTACACAGTTCTTCCCCATTTGGAAAAGATCTATGAATCCACCAAGGCAGAAAAACACACCAGTTATTATACCACAGACAAATTTCTCCTGGGGAAAGTAGGTGAAGGAACTTGTCTACAAACAAACTTCATGTTATTGGAATACTCACCATTTACTTAATACTTGGCAACAGTTAAAGCAATATATTAACACCAATTCATTCAACTTCACAACATGTACCACATGCAACATTCTGTACTTCTAACATGTACACAAAGAGAGACAAAGCAGACTGTTTTGCACTAAAAAGCAAAAAGGTAGCCAAGATAAGGTTATTCTTCTGTACTTCCTTTATCTCAGTTTTGTCCACAGAATGTATTTGCAAGATATCGGGTAAAGCATCTTCATTTTGAACAGTTACACCAAATTCAGAAACTACTATAGCACACTACTTTTAAGTACACCGTAGAAATCCCCCTACCCTGAGGTAAATTTTAAGGCAATCTATATGAAAATCACATAAATTTTAAGGCAATTGATATTAAAGTCACAAAGTCTTCTAAAGCACATGAAATTTCATCTGTAGACATTAAAGGCTCTAACATTAAAATACACATGTCAGTGTCATAGTAGAGAACTCTGATACTCCACAGGTACAGTGTTCTATAATGCCTTTGCACTCTGCACAAGCTCTGCCTGGAACTGCAGCCTAAAGGGAAGTGCTCTTCCACTTGCATGATCTGTGTTGGTTGGGGTTGTAAGACTTCCTTTTTTTTAAGAAAATGACAACTCTAGCCAGGTGTTCTGCTCTTATTGTCCACAGCTTTATTCCCTGCACTACAGTACAGAAATTGAATTACAGCAATTTCTATTTTACATGGTTGCATGGCCTCATAATCACAGTGTAACAGCACTAAAGAATGCATATTTATGCACTGTTTGGCAATGTCTCTTTAAGGGATTGAACTAGTATTATTCCCTTTTTATTGAAGACGGCTAAGTCTGGGAGAGGGAGATTTTAAAACTACTTGCCTGAAGAGGTCTATGACAGAGGAGATAACCTAACTCAGTCTCAGGTTAGTGCCTATCCTTTCAATCATATTTAGTCTCTTACTCAGTTTGAAATCCCATCCTAAGGTTGGCTGAAGTGCACATGAAACGTGTCCAAAACATTTCTTCCTATTTCTGCCCACCCATGAGACTGTATGCCATGCATAATAATAAACTCAAGATAAGCATACAGCAGTCAATGCAGGTTTATTGTGGATCTAAAAATAACACACCAGCTTTTACTAGAGTTGTCATCTGTAAGACTTATGTGCACACATGCTGGCCTTGGCTGTGGTGGTGTCCCCTGGACACAGAGCAATTCAGGATACTAGGCAGACCTATTCAGGTGCAATCATGACATTGTTACTAATTTTGCCTAGGAATTAGATAACAGTGCTGAAGAATCTCACCTAATTCCTTCCCTGCTTGCAATTAGAAAATCATATGAAGAAAGAAGGGAAAGTATTTATTTATACCTGTTAGTCAATTAACGTCGATACAAGCTTCCATCTGTTTACCTCACTTATGAGCACCATAAGCATAAAAGCACAATCTGGAATCAAAGAATCAAAAAAGGGGGCTCTCAAATCCTATAGGAGTGCTTTTAGCAACTACCATGACATGTATATTCCTCCCATCTTTGCAACCACCGCTCCAAGGCAAAAGAATTTTTGTTCTTTTTCCACAACTGCAACATCTGAGATGCCACGAATAAGAAACAGCTTTCAGGCCCACAAGGAATGGACACATTGGAAATGCATGTGTTCAGAGCTCATTCATGCAGGGAACAAGCTTCCATATCTTCCACTCCCTGAACCCTCTGACTGAATGTTCTGTTCTACCTGGACAAGTTAAGAGCAACCTGTACTGATTTTTAACGGGAGGACAGCACACATCACAGCAGCTGGACTACAGGAACAAGGGTTCTTTCAGCAGAATGTGGAAAGGGCTCTGCCACTGCCCCTTCTGAGGGCCCCAGAAGTCAGGGAGCACCATGGTCCTTGGCTACTGTTTTGACCTGCAGCAGCAAATGCCATTGAAGGGGTGAAAGGAGGAAGGGAGGGCCAGAAGCATCACACATTTGGTTGTGAAATATAGCCCAGTTTCACAGAAAAAAAATAAAACAGAGTCTAGTTCTTTTAGTGTAAACAGTAAGGATGAAATTGGCAGTGTCATTTTCCCTTTACATAAAAAGATAGGTACTTATCACAGCTATTTACAGGGGGAAAAACCAAACAAAAACCAGCAACAGAACCAAGCCTTGAGAGTTATGCATGAGGAATGCTGTCACATTATTACTTAAAAAGAAAGGACAAGTACTAATTTGCACATAACTGATGACATTCAACTACTACAGTAGGCTTAATTGTTAAGTCATTTGTGTTCCTAAGTCTTGCACTACTTGTATTTGTGATTTTGTTCTCTCTCTCTTACTGAAAATCTTGAATATTTCACAAGTTTCCCTTGCAGACAAAACCTGACAAATCAGAGCCACGAAAAAAAAGAACAAAAAAAGCAGAAGGAAATTCACTCATTGTTATCTGCACATCAGACCATCAGGAAAAAAAGTTCAGATAAACGAATTGCTTTCACACATACATAGTTCGTGCAGGTAGCAGGCTAAGTTTGCATTACTGCAGATGTTTCTAAACTCAGTGACTCTGCTTAAGCAAGGTTTCCACACTTCAGCTGTCTTCAGCTCACCTTCTGCAAGACTTGTGACCCTGGTGTTGGCATAAAACTTCACAGTAGCATCAGTGCAGAGACAGGGATGACCCCAAGCAGCATTTTCAGAGGCCTAGGGCTGAAGAATTCACGCTTTCAATTTCAGACTGAGGTCAAGTACCAGGGTTGATTTCCATTCGTGTTACAACACGCCAGAAGCTAGCAAATGAGAAGAGGGTGAGATGACAAAAAAACTAGCAGAAAGAAGAAAATCTCCTCAAATTACAAGTGTATCAGTCCCTCCAGATGCCCTTCCTCTTGCTCCTACGTTTCTAGTAGATTTTGTATATTTTCTAGAATATGATACCTTACAGTTAAACAGACTTAGTTCCACAAAGACATCATGGCAGTTCAAACTGTTCCAAAAGACATGAACCACTCATCCAATTAAGCCAAAATAATAACTTCTTAGTGTGTTGCCCCCTTTTTTTTTTTTAAGGTAGCTTTTTTATAACTGGTAATTTCTTTAATGTAATTTTAAAACTTAAACCTTATCTGGTAAAGATAAGATAGATTTGGACCTATAAAAAGCTACATCAAATAAAAAGAAGTTATCATTTTTGTTATAGTTCTCAGCTCCCTTCCTTGAAGAAATAAAAGGTTTTCTAAAATATTTTGCTTGTTAATATATATATTTTTAAATTTTATGCACAGATATTTGTGTAATAAAGAGGAATTAGCACTTTTTCCTGATATATGGAGAGAATGTTGTGTGCCAATTTTCTCAATATCATTGGGAAAATGCTTAGTTTCAAATATTGCAAATTGTTAAAACTAATTTGAAAAAATTCAAACACAAAGTCCCCTTAGCATTCAGTAGGCAGTGGATTCAAAAGTTCAAGTTTTTAAAAGCAGCAGCTGGAAAAACCCCACCTGTCAGTTCCTCAGCTCCAAGTATCATTTGACTAACTCTCTAGTCAACTTCTAAAATAAGTATATCTGCAGCTCCAATATTAAAAAGGGAAATTGCCTTCCACATTCCAATTTTTTAGCTTTTTATGCTTTAGGTAAGTAAAATGACACTTCTGGTGGTCTTTCAAAAATGGTTTAAAATGAAGTCCATAGCAATAAATATACTTTGCTTGCCTAGTTGCATCAGTAAAAATTTCCTTGGCTGAACATGGACACATTTTTTTCCTGTTCCTTGTGGAGAACTAATTCTTCAGTAACAAAATCCAAGCCCTGTTCGTTTCTTGCTAAATAATCTGCGTACTTAAAACAGTCTCTACATCTGAGAATGGCTGTTAAACTAAACTAGCCTAAACTTCCCATCATTCTGGGAAGGAATGAGGGGATATGTAGACCTGTAAATAGTTAATACTCTCTTCCCTCTCCCTCCAAATAAGTAGCACACACAGGCACACAAAGGAAAGGAAAACAATTAACTTTCAAACTCCTGGATTTTGGCTTCAATTCCCTAGCGTAGCTTCATGCACGAAATCGACATGTGGAAAGCATAATCCACGGTGACCAACTTTGCTGAGGCTTGTGGAAAACTGGCCTGTGCAGCACAGCAAGCTCTTGCCAGAGATCTGCTGCCGCACAGACCTCAGCGAACGTGCACCACAAAAGCAGCACCATGTCCTTCCCAGGCATTCTGGAAAGCCTCAGTGTTTAAAAACAATCAATGACCACCTCTTCCCTCCCTCACTAAAGTTTAAGAACACCCTTTATTTTTCTTTTGTCTCCCAAGAAAAAAAGTACAGACATACAATTACAAATGTATGCACTAACTTAAAGTCATGTTTTACTCTTTTAGGCATGCAACTTCATCATATGGCCCCAAGGCCTCCTCTGGATTACTGGCACCATGTCTGTCAGGAGATGCCACCAATTTATTTTAAAGACACAGCAGACTGGTGTTTAAATCTACCAATTTGCTTTCAGTTTGAAGTTGCTGTTTTAAAGCAAAATCCCACTAGTAACAACTCCCTTTACATTAAATGTCTTAAAATTTGAAAATTAAGTGATTGGCAGTATTTCATTGAAGTACTTATTAAAGTACTCGCTCATTAATGAATAAAAAAAAACCAAAAAACAAACCTGGGATGAACTTTTACCAGATCCACTATTTTACAATTACAATTCATTCCTGAAGCAGCACCTCTCATAAGTGCTGTCTCCATATCATTTCAGCTCAGTGTTTTGCTCTATTATTATAAAATACTTTAGGACATGCATCTGTAATTACTAAATATGTTCCAAATTTTAAATTTGAGTATCTTATTTTTCTGTGTTTTGGAGGTAGCAAAACACTGGGTTTCCCTGAGCAGTGTGCTATGCCCTCCTGCTCTCTCCAAGCATACTGAGTCCCTCTGGCACACAGATCTCTGTTACCCAGGCCCACTCACACTGCTGTAAAAGAACCGCTCCCAGACACTTCTGTAGGCATCTGGGCACCAATAAATTTAAGTGCACGTTACTGTTTTAGTTCATGGCTGGTGTCTCCCTAGCTCATCTAGTTTTTCCAACTCCCTGAGATGCTTATCACATTCCCACTAGGCAGGAGTAGCATTCTCCAATCGCTGCTAGAAGAAGCTGGTGTAAGCACAAATTTCCATTTATAGATCTCTATTAAAAGGTTTCCTCTCTTGCTCAGGCAAACACTGGGCTCAGTATGATTACAATCCATCTGTGCATATATCTGTTAGAAAAGTTATTTCCTCTTAGAGAGGGTTATATTTATTTAGCTGCTCCACTACAGCTGTTCCAAAGCCACTTGGAGTCTAAAAGCATGCTTTTCTGATGTTGCATTTCCCAATGAAATGCCTCAGCTGCTGAGCAAGAGCCCGAGCGATAGCCTGAAGAAACATTATCCCTCAAAGGGTTTGTGTCCGCCCCGCAGCCGAGCTGGCGGTCCCTGCGAGTCCCGGAGAGGCAGCGCACCGCTGCCGCTGCCGCTGCCCCCGCAGGCAGCCCGGCACCAACACCCTGCCAAGGCAGGCTGCAGCAGCACAAGCACGGAGTCCCGCACTGAAACGCATTCTGGAATACAGCCATTTCGTTTAGGTTTTGAATGAGGATTTTTTTATTTTATTTTATTTTAAATATACAGCTTCTTCTGTTGTTTATACTACTTATTTGGCATTTCCACAAGCTGTGAATATGCACAGCTCCATTTTCAACTTCTGCATCGGAAGGAAAGCAAAATCTCAAAATGATTAGTTATATAACCTTATAACAAAGTAACAAATTTATTAAAATAAGTTGAAAAGTAGCACTGATAGGACTGAGGAAAAAAAAAAAAATAGTTTAAAACTAATGCCTTTTCAAAAAAAAAAAAAAAAAAAAGCTCAAAAATAAATTAACATTCCGGCCTCAAGGCCAATTTATCCAGCAATTGTATTTAATAATAGTAAGGGACTGGGACTGTTGCTGAACAGATAAGATGACATCATTCCAGACACACGAGTTTTCCAGATCTTCCTTTTCATATATAAAAAAATTTAGAAAAAAACAAAAAAAACCCAAATAACTATAAAAAAACCCAAAACAAAACAAAAAAAAAAAACAAACACAAAAAACCCACCCCACCACCACATCTATTAAAAAAAAAAAAAAAAAAAAAAAAAGATGGTGAAGGAATCACCTTTCACAAAAAACGGTCTTAGTGAGTCCAGTCAGCTTGCCAAGTGCTAATATGTGCGTTATTTTATTTCTTCATCTGTTTGGTTTCTTTTAAATTTTGCTTGTGTGACACACAGTCACAGTGGTAGTTCACAGTAGTTCTTTCCCTTCAAAGTGATTGGTAATTCATCTCTTTCACAATTCAGCATTTGGAAGAAATCTTGCAATGCCAGTGTGAAACTACAAGTTAATTGTGTGAATAAATAAAGGGATATGGAATAATTAAGTTACAAACAGAACTTTAACTTTTTAGTAAGATAACTGCAAGTAACATGAAGCAAAATATTTTGAAATTACTTATTTCCAGCAATTCAGTTGTTTTCAACTAAACTGACAATGCAGTTGAGAATTTCTGATGGTGTCAGCATACTGAATATTGAAAGCCAAAAGAAAAACAACTTTTTTCCATGACAAACTCCCTGTTTACTCCATGAACCTTGCACCAGCTCTCCAAATCAGGACCATAAGTAGTAGCTACAAGGAGAAAACCATAAGAAAGCCTTGCTGTTTTTACTCTCTTATGCACAGTGGGTAATAGTTTTGTGAAAATCAGTCACAAGCAGAAACCCTATAATAGGAAGGGCAAAGTGTTCACTTTGCAGTTGTTACTGTCAGTTTTTGATTCTGTCTGCTGGGTCTCTCTAGTCACATAGAGCAAAAGCAGTATCAGTTTCACAAAATACACAGCTGTGTTTTTGAACGTAAATATAACTTCTCTCAGCTCCTTACTTCCTTATAAACCAATATTACCTGTGTGCAAGACTCCCCTGTCTTTCCTACACTACTACTACACTGTAGCTTTTTGTGTCCAGGACCAATTCTGAATCCAACCTATAGCTGTTCCAAGTGAAGGTTTAATATTGCAGAGTGTTACAAACAAGCAATCTATCATCAAATATTTTTCCCCCTTTTTCAGACAAGAAAACCTCACACTCCTCTAATCTGTTGTAGGATGCATTAAGTCATTTTATCTTGACAGACTAGCAATAGATTTTCATTAAAATACATCAACAATATGCAAGAATGTTCAGGGGGGAAAATTAAGGGTTAAAACTTCCATGATAGTTGCTTCAAAGAAATAATAGCAAGTAACTTGACAAAATATTCACTAAGTCTCCTGCATTCAAAGTCATTATGCTTTTCCCCTCCAGACAGGGTCAGTATGTCCTGCCAATTCATGAGCTCCCAAAAATAAACCAGTTGAGTAACTAAAGATGTCAATAGATTTTCACATTGCCTTCACACATCCAGACTGTATGGTTTAGATGGTTACTTGTAAACAGCCAGGCATCCTACTCTTAGCCTAGAGCACTTTCCCAAGCAAATTCTGTCACTTACAATTATTCTGTTAGAGCTGTCACTGAACAGAGGATATTTTTCCACCTCCAAACTGTACTTCTCTCATAAATCAAGTCACTCAGAAAGAACTGTCTTTTTAAAATGCTTTATAGCACATAGAAAATGTAAGTAGTTCTATTCATCTTCACAATAAAAAAAAACCACAACAGAGCAGCTGAGAGATGTAAAAAATGCCCTGAACCCATGCTACAAGGGAGAATGTTGATCCACCACTTTTTTTTCTTCCATCTTTGACCTTTTCAGTGACACTACCAAAGTTATCCAACTGAGAAACAGAAAAGTATGAAATAACTCTACATAAGAGGCAGACTGAAATCACCAAAGTGCACAGAACCAGGGAGATAATAATTTTGTTAATTGACATGATTGAAAGCAAAGTAAGTAACCTGGCTAGGGAAACTATTCAATCTGCTCCACACAGAAACTGAAGCAGTCATTTCTATGCATGCATTTCTAGACTGCAATCCAGAAGCCTCCATTCCACCTTTTAGATTTCTAGAACAAACATGAAACATGACAGGATTAAACAGACCCAAAATTCAGGCTTTTTATCACAATGTCCAGGAAAAAGCCAGTCAAGAGGGCCCACAGCAGATACATATAGGCAAACATGTATCTGCAATTCAGTGAAAAATTGCTATTTCAGCCAAGGCTAAAGTGCCTTTATCTGGTGGAGGTCCACAGAGGGTGCCAAAAACCATTTCTGAACAGCAATGTCAGCTCCTTTTCAAGGAGATGTGAGAGGATCTGGGCTCCTCTACAAAGCCTGCTGACAAAACACTCACCCAGCCATAGAGATGCAAATTCAGACTCACATACCACATCTTCCCCTATCAAGAGCCCCCATCAATCAACTTCTCTGTGTGAGACAGAATCTCCATTTCTACTCACATTATGTCACTGAGTGCTAGGTCAGAGTATGGTTTTGTAGCTTCTTGGTTGAACACGATTACCTCACCTACAAAGGAGGGTGATAACACGGCACAAACGATGTAAAGTACTTGTCAGCAGTGAACTTGCAAGAAAGGGAGAAGACTGGAAACATTTTGTTGTATGTCCTATGGCACCAGAAAACAAATGCTTCCTGAATTGCATTTTGTTGTCTTCCCTTTCAGGTCTGCTTGCCTTTAGTCCTACTTATTCTATAACTGTCTAATAGCTTGGAGATGCAAGTGTAGACTAGTATATTAGATACAGGAAGTTCCATGACTGGAAGACGTAATGCTCTTCTGCATGAGGGCAAAGAGCATGACTTGTTCTAAGCTCAAGGTACCTGTTCCTTATTGCTGCCCATTTTAGTCTCCATATATGCAGCTTGTTGTGTCTAAGTATGAATAAAAGGCTCAATGAAATCATACATCATCCCTTCCCTTTAAGGGTGGGACACCACAGAAAGAACAATAAAAGCACTTCAGGCTACTAAAAGAAATTAAGAGCAAGATTTTACTTAAGATTTTAAAAGGCTATGCAAAGCCATTGCTTTGGGAAGAGTATAGATGTGACTTCTTAAAAATTTTAACCCAATTAATAAGTTAGAAAGGCCCCCCTAGCTTCTATTTCCAGGCTGTATTTCTGAAACAAATCTCCATAAGAACTGCTGGTACAGGTCCTATCACAGCATTACAATCTCCACTGGCAAATGCGACTCTCAAATCTGCTTTTGACAAAAGGGACACACACATATAGATTGCTTAGCTTTCCAAATGTCTAAGTGTATCTTGCACCTTTGTAGCATATTATTCAAATTTAAATGGTGAAAACCTGCAGTAAAACCATATTGCCTCAGAAAATGAAAGGAAAACTGTAGACTTATTTATGCAGCCTGAGACCAGGTGCAGTCTTTTTTATTAACGTTCATGATGTGAAGATGTCCTGGTTCCAGCCAGGACAGGGGGTTTTCCTTTATAGTAGCCATGAGGGGCATAGCTAGGTCCTGGAAGGTTACTCTACACCTCATGTCATTGTTGGGATGGAGAAAAGATGGGACTTTCTTCTAGGGAAAAGGGGTTCCTTCCGGTGAGAAAATGTGGCAGAGTGAGCCATCAGCCATTTTGTTGCTGTTACTGTTCCTTTTCTTATCTCATTGCTGTTTCTAGTAAATTGTTCTTAGCTCAACCCCTGATCTTTGCCTTTTGTGCCTCCAATTCTCCTCTTCAGCCCATCAAAGTGGGAGGGGAGGGGGAAAAAGAGAACCCTGTGTGGCTCAGAGAGTGGGGGCACTGGACTGGGGAGTACCATTCCTAAACCTTGACAGAAGAGCAGAAGAAAAACATCTTACACAGGTTTGAATTATACTCAAAATCACTCTTCAGCAGATCTCAAACTCAAGAGAATATAGAAAACTGGAGGTTTTTTTGTTTCGTAAGAAATTATCTTTCTGTATTTGACACCAAAGTGTTGCAGCAAACATTAGTGTGATCTCTGCTCTTCAGCTGAGCAACATGTGAACCAGTTCAAACACTGAGTTTTCTTGTTTGCTTTTTGTCACGTGGTCCTTGGAGTGTGCTATTATGGTAGTATACAGGCTGAAGTAAGCATTTACAATTTGAGATCAAAATTCCAAATATTGTTTAAATACCAATATCTCTCATGAAGGAAGCATTAAGAATTTCTAAATCTAAAGATCCTCCTATACTGGCCCTTTTTCAGTCTGTGTGAGCATGAGAATGTTGGTTTGTGGGTTGTCTTTTAAAAACAACTTTTTTCTCTTTCATCTAAATGTCATTCTTCCACAAATATCAACAGTAACTTGACAGTAATATAACAATAGAATATTGCTGATCAGGATTGGAACAGACTATTGATTTATCACCACTGGGGAAAAAGAAACACTTCTGTTAAGAAAAAACTAATAGCCATTTCAACATCACTTTAGTCAGCACAGAAACAGCAGCATCATAGCAACATGGATGTTTAAACCATAAATATCAAATACACTGTCCCTTTAACAAAATATCCATGTATACGTGGTCAAGCAATTGCTGGTGTTGACAAGTATTTGGGCCACTGCCCTTGGTCTCATACTTGCCTAATGATACCTCTGACAGAGGTGCCTAGCAGAGAAATCCATAAAGTCGTTAAAAAGCAGCAGTGCATGCTGAAGGCCAGTGAAGAGTCTCTAGCCTTGCTCTATCACCTCTGTGTTAAAAATGCATTTGCTTTACAACCAGTCCACCGTAGCTTCATCTGTCTCCTGTGCTTAAGAATTCAGCAAATATAAGTTTATGCCACTCTCAGACAAACAGAGACCTGCACAGTAGCATACATGTGTGCACAGGCAGGCTAGTTAATTTTAAAACACCAGGAGAGATTACCTGAATAAGGGAACTGAATTTTCCAGTGTGCAATTTTTATCACTAGCAATTCTTCTTATTATTATTACTAAAAAGCTCTTCCAGTTGTAGAGAAAAACTTTACAAATCAAGGCTTCAAATCTGCATTTCTTTTGCTAACAAACCTCTCTTTTAATTTCCTCTCTAAAGGTAAGATAACTAGGTTTATTTATATTGCAAGTAAAAAAAAGCCTAGATAGCTTTGTTCATCTTTTACAGAGAATATTTTTATAGAAAATATTATATATAAGAGAATAATTAAATAATTGTATAGAATATAATTTAAATAATTAAATAGAATATATTTATAGAATAGGTATTTTTATATCATCATTGACTTCAATACATCTTCTTGCATGGCAGCCACTTATTCATTGTTAACAAGTGCACACCCCCAAGTATAGTATCATCTATATCACACTTATCAGGCTTTTAATTCATCAATTCTTCAAATGTTTATTCTTTACATCTCAAATTCAAAATTAAAATAAATTGCTTATAAGGAGTCTCACATTTCTTTTGTATCTTCTTAAGCAATAAAAGGTCTTTTTATTACAGAAGAAATTTTTCTACAGAAACATTTATGGTACATTTTCTGTAGAAAGAAAGAATAGCAAAATAAGTCAGCTAGTATCATACCTTAAATATTTCATGTGCCAAAGAAAAAAGGACTAACACATGGAGAAGTCCCATACTTCAAAAGGAAAGCAGTTCCCATGCTTCAAAAGGAAAGAAATGTCTTAAATATCCTTTTGACTCTTAAATGCATTTAGAAAATCACAATAATTAAAGACCAATGCTGAAATGATATTGGAAGAAAGTGAGGCTGATAATCAAGTGCAACATTTTGCACAGTTCTTTACTTACAATCACACCCCTTATCTGCAAAGGCTTTCTAGTTATTCAAGGAGAACAGCTTAAGATCCTAATAACCAGAATGCCTAAGGGTACAGCAATGCTTCACTAGCATGACAAAAGTCTAGCTTTTGGTTTTAATATATTATATTATTTCTTCTCCAGAGGCATCTCAACATCCCTTAAAACATGTTCATTTAAACAAATATTGTTTGAAAAGACTACATTATTTACTAATATGTACTTATATTTTCTAAAAATTTGAAAGTGCAATAGCTTTCCAATAAAAAATCCAAATAAATTTTTATTATTAATTAAATATTATAGATACTGTAATTGTCTCCAATACATAGCAGGTTTCATGCAGGATAACATCTAGGGTTTGTCACAAAAGACTGAAAGATAATAATTCAACTCAGAATATTCAAAAGTCATGAAATCAAACTAAATCATAGGCGCAGTCAGATTTCCCTGCCAGTGTCACATATGTGAGTATTTGGGATCCTAAGCTGTCATCATTGGAATCTCCTAAAGCAGTCAGAATGTCTTACAGCTGTGGTCCTTTCTCCTCTCATCAAGAATTCAGCAGTGTTGAGATTTTGTTCTCAAATGGTATAAAATCAAATTTAAATAGGAAAATACTTGGCTAAATTCTTCTCCACCCAAGTGTAGTAATTTCCCACAAACCCAGCAAACTCTCCTTTCAGGAAGTGCATGAAAGAATACATTATGTAGGGAGAAATAAAAGCCTGAAATCAAACCAGTTTAAACTCCCAAGAGTATTGTTAAGGATATTATAAAACTGAAAACAAAAATGCAATTCATGACAAATTACCAGGTGACATATGCAGGAGTTGAAAAGGAAATGCTCAAGGAATCCAGGAGTACACAGGCATAGCAGATAAGGCCGCACCTAAGCATACATGATTAAGTCAAGTTTGAAATCATGCAACATCCTCATGCAACTTGGGATCCAAATAAAAATGCACTTTTACCTATGAACTACACCATAACAAGGCTACTTGGAGATTATTCAGACTTGTGGGACTAGTTTCAACTTTGGACCTCATTACGATGCACAGTGCAGGCAAGGTGACAAGCATTTCAGCAGGCTGACTGCCCCACAACATGCAGCTCGAGAGAACAGGTTCTGGTTTATCAATGCTGAAGGGAAGCAGCCACTCTGAAAGCTGGAAATCCACCACACAATTCTGTACCACAGACAGGCTGCAAAACCAAACCAGTATTTCAGAGTCCTATCGGTTACAAGCCCTTCAAAAAAGAAAAGAAAAAATAGACAAGACAAGAACAAAACTTGAACTTGTAATTCATGCATATTTTGGTCACCGTTACTCTAGAAATAACAAAAGCAACATTATCCAAGACAACAATTTAAAATAAATCCCAAATACAGCATTATATTCAAGGTTAAAATAACAGTACAATCAAATGAAAAACTTCAACAACAACAAAAAAAACCCAAACCCCCCCCCCCCCCCCAAAAAAAAACTACAACAAAAAACCCCAAAACTTCCCAACTACTCTAGCATTACAAGAAAAAGAAACATTTGTTCTCAGGGGAACTGAGTTATAAAATGAGATATGCGAGGGTATATAACTAAAAGTGTTTGTATATATAAAGATATACAAACATTTAATTTGTCTTCCTAAGATAAATAACAAGAGGATATACCAATATATATCACTGTATTGTAATCTCTCCTATGATGGGGAAAGCCAAGCAACTGAGAACCAATGTGAGAAGACAATAGGCAGCAAAGAAAAAACAAAGCTTGAACATTGACTTGATTCCTCTTCCTGCCTCTTTACACCCAACTCTGAACATGTAATGTATCAGTAACATATTTAGTAAGAAAGATAACAGAACTGTTTCTCAGTTTACTACTTCAGGTACTAATAGCACTTTACTTGTTTCAATCCTTACCAATGCTAACGTCAAACTATATAGAACTTAAACATAAATTTACACTAATTAAGGGTAAAAAGGAAAAAGCATTATTTCATGCTTTGCTGTAAGCCTTTCAAAATGTCTTTAAAGACAAATAAAAAATTAACACACACTGAACATTTTGCCACCCCCTCCCAATCTAGCCTCTCCCAGTTTTCAACTTCTTGATTGACCCCAGCTGTGAATTCAACAAGGGGCATTCATGTAATTTACTTGTAAGTACATAAAAAGAACATTAATTCTGGTGTATGTACATTTCAAAAAATACCTGTACATTATATTATATACAGATTAATGTATTATATTAATTTAAGCCTTCTTATCTGGTGGTTGTCAGTTGCACAAAATACAATAAAGAGCATCAAGAGAGCCTGAAAAGCAAAGAATTAATTACCAAGATTATCTCTGTATCCACATTCAAACGGTTGCTCCGAAATGCCTGGACAACGACTGCATTCAAAATGCATCTATTCACACTTTTTTCCCGGTGTGCAGAGTAGAGCTTTCCCTCATAACTTCTTCAGTCACTGGAGTCGATCAGCAGAGCACTAAGGGCTACAGTTCAGCGACAGAAGTTGTGCAAAGCGTTGTGAAGTGCTCATTGAGCAGCCTCCTGCTGCAGACACATGCCATTTGTGCACTGCGACCTGCTGGAGCTGCCAAGGAGCTTCCACACGGAATGCAAGAGGCTGCTGTGCAGCTACAAAAACTTGAATTATTACTTGACCAGCCACCTCTTTCAGGGACCTCTGTAACGAACAACGAGGATTTCTTAGTTTGAAGGCTCAAATCACACCAGGGAGAATGTGTGATTCAAAGTACAAGCAACTCCCGTCTGACATAAAGCTCTCCGCCACACTTGCAATTATTAGGGAAGGTCCTCAGGATATTTCCTTGAATTAGCAGTTCATCCCTCCTGTTTACAAATTGCTCAGTGACAAGTCTTCCTTTTGGATGTGACTCATGAGCCTTGGTCTGCCCGTGCCAGAACCTGCAGCTTTTTGGGCATGTATTACAAAACCTCACCACCAGAGCTCCTGCCTCCTCATCTCCCCGTTTCACACTATGAATACTCAGAGAAAACTGGTGCATTCCTGTCTCTTAGAATGTAACTAATTGCACTGGAGATAACATTCATTTTTACTAAGTTTCATTTTAGCATAAACTGTATTTTACTGTAACCTGTACTAAGATTTTATGCAATGCTATAGAAAAAAAAAAAAAAAAAAAAAATCAGAGTTTTGGTATTTTGGGTGGTTTTTATTACGGGGGCAGTGTTTAGAAAAAGTGAAACAACAAAAAAGTCAGCTCTTACCAACATTCTCATTCTACAATTCGAACAGTATGTTAAAAAATGTTTGCTAAATGTTTACCTAACAGAAAACTATGTAAGTTTCTTGAGTAGAAATCCTTCAAGAACTGCTAAGTAGGAAATATACACATCTTTGCAAACAGGGGCACAGGCTAGATAGATTTCCACTCTGATTCACGGCAATCCCGCTCGTCTCCTTACATGCCTGCTCACACCTCTACACATATCACCAAGGTGGACATTTCCAAAGAAAGGCTGCATGTCCTCAAGTCAGGGGCAACTTAAGGGCTTGGTTAACAGCTTGACAGAAGAGTATCATGAAAGGGACGACAGGCTTGAAAATATCTCCTGTGGTTCTGCAGCCACCACTGACGGGTGACCATAAGAATGAAAATGCAAAAACGTCAACTAATACTTGGAGCTTATGCAGACTTTTGAAAAGCTAGCATTGTGCTTTAGTCCACATCATTTCATATCACCACTACTTGCATGCACCTGGATGGCTTAAAGGCTAGCACAGCTACACCTTTGTTTTGCTAACATGCACACAAATGTATATATATCTATGACTAATTCCACTGAGAACCACAGGACAACTCAAGGACGTGCAAGTTACCTACTCCTTTGTATACAAGTCCAAAGAATCCTGGCCAAAAACTCTCTCCTACCACACAGGTTGTGAAAACCAAAAGACTTAGCATAAGGAATGACTATATTGCATCACTACCACAAATGATTCAAGACATCTTTAAGAACTACTCCAGAGGTAATTTTGATATTAAAACATCCATTATAACAGACTAACTAGTCAATCAAGACATTAAGCACAATTTGAAGAAAAATCTAACAAGTAGAACATCACACTAATGTACGGATTAACATATATTTGTTTCATATGTTTTATTAAAACAAAATGCTCCACTAAACTTACAGAAGGATCACTAAGATGGTTTGTCAAGCAACAAAACCAACCAACAAACGTACAAAAACACTGTCAGCAGATCCCTTCATTCTTCATTAACAAAGCCACGTACATTTTACACGAAGCATTTTCCTGACAACCTGAGGAAACTATCAATAATAAGATGATCTTTGTCTTAGCTAAAATACGTTTTAGTTTAACATCAAGAAATTTTAAAGCAGCTTTCCATTTTTATAGTACTTTTCATTGCATTGCTCAAAATACTTTACAAGCCTTTGTGGCATTTATTAAGACATCAGCTATAATAGCTGAAGATAACACTTCTGGAAAATTGTCTCTAATGTTAGTTAGAGAGGCCAATTTCTGGGCATCAGATCTGAAATCTTTGAGATCTGGTATGTCATGAATTCCAAGTACTCTCAAAACTAAGCTGATAAAAATAACAGGTGACCGGCATTTCTGAAAAACAAATCTTAGGGACCTTAAGTTGTACCCACAAGAACTTTGGCATAATTATGTTCTTTAAAGTCTTAGTTAAAAGCCTTGCTAATACAGTGTCAGTGGCACACCTCAGTGCCTCATATTATCCCTCAGCCAACACTGCCTGCAAGATTACAGAACCACATGCAACTTTTGAGTTAAAGTTAAAAAAGCATGCTCTGAGCATATCTCTGGTCTGGTTGTTCTTTCAAGCTCTACATTTTTGCAGCCTGACACAGAAACTCTCCCCAATGCTCTTCTCTCCATTTCCAAGCAAGCTAGCTGAACTGCAGTTGCTTATTTTAACATAGGTGTTTTTCCCACACAAGCACATAAAAAATTAGCCCAGAGCAAGAATTAGGCTAAACGTGCAGGACTGTAGCAAACCTGCTTGGATTTCACCTGCTATGTAATCACTTCAGAAACATGAACCCACAGATTCAATGAGCTTTCAATTTCTGTCTGCCGCGATTTCAGAAACTACTAGTGACGTCTCTGCTGAGTATTTCAGATCTGTGATTTCTACGACCAGTCCCACTCCACTTCTCCTACCTTCCTCTTCTAATTCTACGAAGAGGTGAGTCTAAGAGGAACGCGGCAGTTCAGTGCAGAACACATTCTCTTTTTAGCATTTGCAATGCAAAACTAGGTTTTGTTCGGTACAGAAATCTTGCACAATAGCCTGTGTATACGTATTCGTTCCAACAATGCTGTCCTATGCAATCACTCTGTAATTACACACAGTCATAAAGCTGCTGCTGTTGCTGCTTGGAACTGCAGTCTCGCCCTCTAAACAACCTAATAGTCTCTGCATTAGGACATTTCTTTTTCTCTCTTCCCCTCCCTTAACTGCTTGCTCCAGTACAGACGGCCTTTCCACTAAGCTCAAAACGTAGACGGAATGAAATCAAGTCGTTATTAAAAAATAGACGTTTTTAAAAGCATATAAAGTAAATCTCTGCTAAGCAAATAGAATATTTCGCTAATTCTGCAAGCTGCAATCACACAAGACTTTACAAACCAAAAATAAATCCTGCTTACGCCTGTTAAAAAAAAAACCCGTAAGTATTATATAAGACTCTCACATACGCGCGTAGGTGTATTGTCAGCTTTTACTGCTAAACTGCAACGAATCGGTCTTTTGCAGTCGCTGCCAGAAAAGAGCTATACACTTGAGAGCACGCGATTTTTCAAAAATTATCTAACAAATTCCTCCCCACCGCCCTCCACTGCGTAAAGCCCAGCAGAGCGATCCGACCCTCGCCACGATGCGCGCTGAGCGGCGGCCGGGACTCGGCGGCTCCCCCGCAGCCCCCGCGCACGCCGGGCTGCCCCGGCTCCGCCACGCCGCGGGCAAAGAGAACCGCCCCCCGCCTCAAACCAACCCCCCAAAATTCCATCCGCAGGCAGCTCACCCGGACACAGACACATCCTGAAAGCGCTGCCGCAGCCATGCAGCCGAGAAAAAAACCCCTCCGGAGCGCTCGTAACAACTCAGGGTACGACAGGAGGCGATGGCTCAGCAGCCGAGCCTGGTCCCCCGCAGCAGGCGGGCCGGGAGTGCCGCTGCCCCGGCCCCGTGGGGCTGCGCGGCCCGGGCGCGGAGCCAGCCGCCTCCGTCACCTCCACAGGTACTTCTGCTCCTCATTCTGCACCCAGCACTCACAAACAAAGCACGCACCACCACCCCCAAAAGAAAAGCCCCAGGAAAGACACCCCCTCTCCAAAATGGCAGGAAAACGGAAGCAAATCGTGCAAATTTAAAAAAAAAAATCATAAACGCGCGGAAAACAGGAGAAGGAAGGAGAACGTGCTGGCTCACCTGCGCAGCCAGGCACGGCGGGCGCCGCGCGGAAACGTGGAGCGGCTGTTTGCAGAGGGGGGGCGGGAGGGAAGAAGGAGGGAAAAAAAAAAACAAACTTTGTTTCTTTCTCTCCGGGACTCAGCGAAAGCGTCACTTCCTAGTGCGGTAAGCGGGGAGGCTCCCGGGCCCCGGCTCCTCAACTCCTCCTCCTCCTCCCGCCTTCCTCCTCCTCCCTGCGTGGCGCAGGTCCCCGCCGGCCCTCAGCGCCTCATCCCGGCACGGGCCTGGGCCCCCCGCCCTTGTCCACAGATCTCGGCGTGACCTTCTCCGCTTGGCTGTCGCTGCTGTTGGCAACGAAGGAGAGGAAATCCCCAACGAATGAGGGGCGGGCAGAGAGTTTGCAGCATTGATTTGAAAGCCGAGCCCTGCAAAATACTGCCGTGTCCAATACCCGGCGGAAAGCGCCACTTTGATGCGCCTAGTTCAGAGCCAGCCTGATCAGGCTTCGTGTCCTTTCTCTCTAAAGAAAAACAAACAGAGCTTTTGGAAAACATAGCCGAAGGAAAACATGCCTTTCTGTTTCCCCTTTTCGGTCCCTTTTCTCACTTTTTCAGGAGAAAAAGTGAAAATAAAAGGGAAGGGAGAAAGGAATTTAGGCTAATACAAAACCTCAGGTCATGTCTATACTGTTGGCTGTTTTACCAACACCTGAAATTTACTTTCACAAGAACTCATACTTCTGAGGTTTCTAAAAATGTCCAGCTGCTCTTCTGGAATATGGCTTCCTCTGATGCCTTGGTCCGAAAATAAAAAACACAGTGTGCTGACAAATGCAAACACGCTACTCTACCCTACTAAGGCAGGAAATAAAGAAGCTGCTTTGTCATTGCTCCCTCTGTAGACTGCTATGCGACTCGAGTTTGTTAACAATCAATGAAACTTTTAGATTATAAAATAACCTTTAGACAGCATTCACAGAATAGACTCACATTCAGTGAAACGTCGAGCAACACGAAAATGGCAAACGTTTTTCTCCAATGTGCACGTTGCCATGTGTTTACCTTGATCCAGGCTCGGATCATTCAGTGCACACAGCCACATTGCTGGGTTTTGGGGTTTTTTCCCCAGACCAGCAGGACAATTTCCCTTCCAGCATGTACTGCCTTAGAGAGTGAAATATAGAAGTAATTTTTGCACTGCTCACTGTAGTTTGTGTTTCTTTCACAATAGCTCCTTGCAGAACTTTTTACCAGGGAAGCTCAAGATGTGTAGAAACAGGAGCTCAGAGAAGTGACTTGCCCATGACTACAGATGCATAACCAGGTTACTCTGATGAGTCCCAGGTCAGCAGTCTAATTACCACACCCAATCTTTTCCTGTCATGGTGCAGAGGATAACAGTGAGACACATGGTGGTGAAGAGCAAAATAGTAGCCACAGGTACTACTGGTAAAGGGGTTTGGGTTTCTTCACAACAAAGAGGTATCACTTGATGCAACACTGTCTCAGTAGGACCTGCAATGAAAACTGCTCTAGGCCAATGAATGCATTTGCTCCTCCAAACTCCCAATAGACAGTAACAATAGGTCAGTAAGTATTTAAATCAATACAGAAAGAATATTCCCAGATGTTCATAAATTACCTAACCTGTAAAGCAAATATAAATGATTGAACTAGCTGTAGTCAAAGGCATACAACTCATTAATTTAATTTGCCCTGATAAAGATTGAAAAGAGAGATTCAATAAACTGGAGATAATTCCTCTCTGTTATGTTAGGCAATCAGTGCCTCCCATGAAGCACATCAGATATTGATGAGATTGAAATTAATTATGTCAGCTTTCTTTGGGGGGAAAACAAACCCAACCAAAAATTAACTCAAACCCCACCAGTCTTCTTAGGATCTTAAATCATGTTCTAACAGCAAAGTGTATCTCTGTTCCAGACAGAACAAATGCATGTTGTACTTCACCTGTTTGGAGGCTGGGAGCAAAATGATGAGCAGCATCTTGTGTTTCACAATACTTAATCACGTAAAAGCAGTAGACAATGGCTGAAACGTCATCATCCAGCTACAGAAGCTAACATTGCAGGGCAGGGAGTGTGCTTTCTTCCCTGCTCTAGGAGATATTTTAACTTGTTTGGTTTGATAGTTCCCTCCTAAATAACATGTCAGGTAGATAGGAATCCTGCTGAGCCAAAGACAACATGGCAACCACAACGACAAAGCTGAAACACACTGTAAGATGCAAAATCTATAGGAAAGGATGAATGTATTTCCTAAACATACCAAATGGGATGAGAACAAAAACAAGCAAGCAGGTAGGTACACCAACTAGTTTATAGATCTAAAATAGAAGAAACACACTTCAAAGGCACCATGGTGTTTATAGAGCTGTATGTTAGTGTTTATCTTACTGAGCAGTAAAAGTTTTATGAAGTGCTTTGTAAGGACTTTACAGTTACACACTCCTCAATTGTTTCTCCATTCCTCACGTTACATGGTCCTTACATCTTCTCCAGAACCAGCCAGCATAATTTTCTTCTTTTTCAGTAACCACTTTTGCTATGCTTTTAAAAAGTTTATATTTCTCCTTTTCTCAGCATATGCCGAGACTACATGATGACTTCACTTTTATCAGCTTTGCCATAACAAAACTTAATATACACGCATTCCCTCTTACGTCATTATTTCATTACTACACTGAAGGAGATTGGAGGATCTCCTAGCTATCAGCATATAAAATCTTAGTTTTCTTTGGCTTGTACAGGCACATCTTGTAGTGTAACAACATCGACTCATATCATTAATACACTGGATTGCACTGAGTCAGAATTTGGATTAAAGACTATGCTTTGCATACTTAAGTTTGCAAAACCAAGCCACAGGCTCAGTAGGTGGCACTCTTTTCACCGGGTCAGAGTAGAGCCAAGGCCCCGTCTTCTTTGTAGTTCTCAGGAGTTGAACTTTTGCTCCAGTATGATGTGAGACAATACGGAGTTATTAGTTCTCCCTGAAATTAAGTATAAAATGAAGGTCTTAACCACTATAGCTAATAAGAAAGCATTTACAGCCTTTGTAATAGGAGTTTCAGACTCCAATAAGCCTAAAGCTTCCACCTCATAATCACACTGAAATTTCCTCTAAAATTTCAATAGGATGTGATTTTCATTTAAAAATATTAATGTCAGCATAAACCAGTAATGAATAGCTGCTGTGTTTGTCCCATAAATATATTCAATGCTCAGGGGCAGGGCTGCCTCTAGACAAGCCAGAGAATGGACTGACAGGAACCGTGAGAAGTTCAACAGAGACTAACGCAAAGCCCTGTACTTCACCCAGACTGACCTGCTATTGCACAGGCTGGGACTAGCAGGACACTCAGTGACATCTGAACAAGATCTGAGGGTCCTGGTGGACCATGGGAGAAACACCAGGCAGCAGCAAAGGCTCACACCATCCTGGCCTGTATAAAGAAAGTGAGCTAGGTCAAGGGAAATCATCATTTGGTAGTCTGTGTCTGGAATACTGTGCGCTGTCTTGGGCATCCCAATACAAAAAAGATGTTAATAAACTGGAGCCAGTAGAAAGTCAAGATGGTCAGGGGCTGGCACAGATGTCCTCAGCAAGGAGAGGCTAATGGAAACAGTGGCCATTTGAAACAGCTAGTGAGGATGGTGAAGCAATGAGCAACATCATCTGATTTCAGTGTTTACCCAGCTTTGAGCAGGAGACTGAACTGGTGACCTCCCAAAATCTCCTCCAACCTGACTGATACTATGATTCAAGAAGCAAATCCCCTTAACTCACTTAAGAGAAGACTTAATTAAATGACAGTTAAATAGTTTGAAAATTTCTTATAGGAAATAGAAGTGATTGTTTCAGATTTGTTGGGATTTAGTTTTGAGGTGGTGAATTTAGAAGACAATCAGCCTAATTACAAAAAAAGCCATTCCCACATAGTCACCATTTCTCAGCACTATTACAGGAGAAAATGTTTATAAAAATGGTTTTTATTCAAGACCAGTTACGCTTTACTACAGAGAAATTTTAGTTTCTCCAATACCAATGTCTGTCTTCTATCTTTTTCAGAATTAATCACTCAAGTTGTTACATTTGAAATATTATGCTAGGGCACAACTTGTCTTGGGAAACTTGATGCAGAGAATATGTTTGGAAAGAAGAGGTTTGGCCTTTTCAAAAGAGTTTTCAAAAAGAAAAACCCCTTGTACTTATATTTTACTCTTCATATCCGAGTTTAAAATTAAAGCACTTCACTCAAGCTAGATTTGAGCAAGATTCAGCTTCTTTGATCAACCTGGGCAGAAAATATATGTATTTATAGACCATGCATGTGTAAATACATATGAGTACACACACACTGTGTCATGACATGTCTCCCTGTGAACCAGGAGGAAACTTTGTTACATGAGGGAAAGGGACACTGGTTTAGAGATAAGAAAGCACATGTAAAACGAATTATTCACATTGCTTAAACACTACTGAAAGAAGCTCAGATGCCATGGTGGGAAAGACAGTGTGGGAGTCTATGAAGTACCAAATTATATAGCATGCCGAAAAACAGTATTGTTGAATTTTTCTTCCTAACTTTGCAAGCTTGTTGAGCTTTAACAAGACTTTGCAGTCTTTCTGCATTTACTACCGCTTTTCTCAGAATGCCACATTATTTGTTTGTTTGTTTTACAAACAACAGTCTGTGGTAACATTGTTCACTAAAACTGAGAAAAATACAGTATGTGAAGAAGCTAAGTGGTGAGCTGAAGGCCACATGGAGGTTCAATAGCTAAGCTTTGGTTAGCTCCAAATGCTCAAGTCCACATGTAAACTCTTCTGTCACACTATACTTTTCTTGTGTTTTAGGAGCTCAATATGCAGATTGTACTAAACTCCAAAACACCCCATCACCAAAGTGTCACCATACAATAATAGGACATCAAATGTTTCTTGCTGTTCAGTTGACTGAATAGTGACACAAGTCCTTCTGAAAATTAGGTTCAAGTTACCTTAAGGAGGATGATATTGAAAAAAAAAACCAACAAAAAATATTTTTTAAAATAAAGCTGTCTGTAAACTGCCTCTGATTTTTTCTTAATTATTTATTGATTATATTTTCATACATACTGTGTGAGAGGAACAATTAGAAAATGAACTGTTGAATATCTGTATATTAGAACTCTGAAAATGTAAAGTACCATAAATCCTTTAGCTCTTCTTAGCTATTTATCATCATAATTTAGATAACATAAATAATAATGCTACTACCTTGGGAAAATTCCATAGACTAGCAGCTTCCAAAAAGATCAAGAATATTTCAGGTCAGGGGAAATACTCCTGAAAAACATGGTCGGCAAGAAATGTCAAGGACTGGTAGCCATATGTAAATTTTTAATCCTAATAAATATTTTTTATGCTATAATCACTAAATGGTTCAATGGCTACAATTGTGATAAATTTCTTTTCAGAATTTACTTCTCATTATGCATTACAAAAGTGCAGCATCCTTTAAAGGAACACACTCTGCTACTACCGATGTGTAGACATCATTTCCAAAACTTTGGCATTTTGGAAGTTTGTAGACCTGCTTTCAGGGGCCTGCACCAAGGGGCTACTCCCCAAGAGCCAGGAGCCAAGGAGATTCCTAAGGTTGGCCGGGCAGGGCCTTTACCAGCTGGAGCTTTATTCAGTGAGGAAGGAGGGCAGGCCAGGGGGGCAGCCTGTAACCCAGGGCATCAGGCACCCCCAAGGAATGAAGCTGAGCTGAAGTTAAGGGGGTAGAAGAGTTCATGGTTTGGGGCCAAGATCGAGTCCTGGTAACAGACTGAAGTGCAGCTGCAACGTAGCTCAGGCAGATCCACATGCAGCTTAAAGCAGCTCCCAAGAAAATGTGGCAGAAGTGCCCAGTGAGGCTTGTTTTGGCAGGTAACTTCCACTAAAACTTCTTCTGTCTCTCCTTCCCCAAGATAACCAGCTATGCTTTCTTTAAGCTGGCTTCAAGCCCAGGCAGAGAAACCCCTTAGAAACACTCAGAGTCCTAACAACAACAAATGAACATGAAAAGTACATACTGACAGCATGTACTGAAAAGTAATGTTCACAGCTTGGTTGAATCTAGTGTAATAACAGAAATAAAGACTGGAATTTGAAACAATAAGCTGCGATATTTTTCTCCCTTTGTATAACATTAATGTTATTTACTAGGGATTAGTATTACAGACAATAATCTAGGCTGTTTCTTCGATATTCTGACTAGACCAATTTCTTATTGAAGCATGCAGAAGTTAATCAATTCAATCAATAGGCTATTTAATAATACAAAAATATGATTTTCCCCAGTGACATCAAGAAACTGGTAATAACTAATGGTACATTATGCATAAATATTTGCAGGATTATGGAATATTTGTGTTATATATTATTTATATGTGCAAGATTATATATATTTATGTATGTGTGTGCATATATAGAAGAACATCCTTAAAGTCATCTCTTATAGAGAACATCAACTAGAAACTCGTTCTGAGCTTCAGTAGCTCATATATTACAAGCAGCAATCTTAAAGCCCATTTCTAATAATTTGACACTCATAGTCATTCAAGGAACTTCCAGCCCAAACAGGTTTTAGTGGCAATGACTCAGAACCATTGCAATTAAATTGTAACATATGCTGCATAAATCTAGGGGCATCAGGGGAATCACAAAGTGAACACTTGCTAACACCAGGTACCACTGGTAGCCCATGGTACTCTCTCAATGAGGATTCATCCCTGTTCCATCACATAAATAAACTATAGAACAGCAAGGGAACATAAGCCACTGTGGGAGACACCAACACGTACAGATAAAACATATGTGACAGGCAGGTACCAAATACAGAGGATAATCTGCAACCACATAATTATCCACCTTGATGACCTTATCTGTCCCTCTGCTTCTTAATCCTTCTTTTCTGTCGCTCTGTGCTTGGTTGTGCTGGCAGTTTGCAATGGTGCAGCCAGGCTGCAACTTCTTCTGTCATCACCATTACACTGCAGCGTTTTTTGGTGAATTGCTGTGCAGTTTTTATTCTTCTCAGATTCATGAGCAAGTTGCATCATACTGATTTCCGTGCCTGGACTCCAGTAGTATTTTGGCAGTCCTCCATAATTCCTTCCAATAGCAAGTTATGACCTATCCCAACCAGTTGGTCTATTTGTCTCTGTGATCTCTGAATATTCCATATTTTTTGCATAAAGTATGTAGCATATTCCATTATAAGGAAAATTAATCCAGTTACTCTCTTTATGTTTATTAGTACAAATCTCATTGTGGAGTTTGTTCTTTTTTCCTCCCCTTATCCTTTTTTAATAAAAAATTTGCAGGGTTTTATCTTGTCAATGGGAACCTTAAAAGGCTTGTACTCATAGTACAATCTACAACAATTTTTTTTTCAATTTCTACATGGGGAATTAAAGAAAATTTCATAGCAACAGCCCTAGCTAGAATGTGGTATTCCAAGGCAGGAATGCTTCCCAAATACGGACACAGTTATATTACATGGATGCGATCCACTGAGCATTATTTATGTTTTCTGTTAGCAAATAGAAAAACATATCTTCATGGCTCCCACAGGACTGCCAGCCTGGAGAAAATGCAACAATTCCAACATGAAGCAATGAAGTTTTTTATCAATGCAGCTTGGATATTTTGCAAGTACTCTCAAAATCCTCCCCTCCTACATGCTAAGGAGGATCTTTCCTCCCTTGCAAAGGCGTGTTCCTCCCTCATCTCCTTCCACCCCTGCTTCTGAAGAGGTTTCTTCAGCTCCTTGAAGCTACAGTGGACTGAGAAAGCAAGAGACATTATCTGGAGGAGGCTAAAGTAACCAAGATCTACAGTAGAAGAGCCAGGAATACGCATGATCCATGAAGGCAACCATGGAGGAAGTATTTAAATACCAAGTTCGGGTATTCTGTCTCTGCTGTATTTACCATAGTGTCATAGTTTACCATTGTAAAGTAGTTAACCAACTTGTTTCTTTACTCTTTCCTCGTATGTATGAGAGAGGTATCCTCCAATATCACTACTGCCTCAAGCAATATAAAAAGCAATCACTCTCTTGTTCTCAGCAGAATCTCTTCCGCACAACAAGTATTCTGAGTATGTTGTCTTTGTTGTGCTGCTAACAAGAAACAGCAGAAATCCACTGTGCTCAAGGCAGGGAGTAGCAAATCCACTGTCCACTAACAATCACCATAGAATCATGACATTGGGATTCCCATATCAATGTGCATCACAGAAAAGATGGAGAAGACTTCTAGAGTTTCTCAAGAAGGGGAAGTGGTTCAGGAAATTTGCATCCAATAACTGCAGGGGGGAAAACTGCCCTACTAAGAAAAAAACCAAAACAACGCTTCCAAAAAAAACCACACAACACAGACAACTCCCTTATCTTGAAACTATGAATAGTAAGAAAAGTCACCAAGTTATAGGATCATCATTCCTAACATCTGTTTCACTAAGAAGACAAATGTTACTGCTGTTCAGTTCAGGCGACTACAACAGTTGGATGTTTGGGGTGTTTTTCCTTTTGGTGAAAGTTTAGCGGAAGATCTTGAAAAATGTATATTAGCTGAGGAGCAGAAGACATCAGAAGTTCAAAGCAACAGAGGAGACAACAAAGAGAACTTTATAACAACAAAACACTATTACAATTAATTATGAAAGATAATTTTCTAATTGCAGAGTGGAGCTTTGCTGTGCAGGAAGCACACACAGAAATAGACATGGACAAAAAATTAGATAATGGAGTTAAACAGGAACATATTTTTGGAAAGTATTATTCTTAAAATTGTAACTCTCTCCTACTGCATGCACTTCAATCTTAGATTAATCAGCTGTCTTTCAAATATCGCCAGCAGACCCTCAGCTACAATTCTTCCAGTTTTTTCCAGAGAACAGCATCCAGATTTCATTTCTCTGACATCCAAACAAAATTCTGTCAGGTTTTTTCAGCCTCCAAATTGTAGTGCTTTAAACAGTGAGAAAAGACTATTTGTAGAAATAATTTCACAAGTTCACTTTGACAAGTTCACCTATCAAAAGCTTCTTTATTTGTAGACCTGGTATCTCCAACTAGTCATGAATTGCTATAATTAAAATACTCAACATTTTTTCCAGAACTAAGATACAGCTTATTTATTCCTGCCAATTAGTGTTCACACTTACATTTAAAATTAATGTGACTTGCAGAGTTTGCAAAGCCAGTACCCATTAAGTGATCTAGAGGTGTGTACTGTTAATACTATTTTGCATGGCACACCACAGAAAGCTGCACAACAAACAAAGAAAGGCATACTAACAAGCTCTCATTTCCTCAGTAGATGTAGAAATGATATCCCCAAAATGCCTTAAGAGGCTGTCATTCAGAAATGGCAGAAAGTCTCTTTACTGCCTACCAGCTATTCTGGGTAAGACACAGAGTGCAGTTAGGATCTGAGGCCAGTTTTGTGGAGCTGCCTCAGCCCTTCCAGTTACCAGCTGTTGATCACTCTATAAAAGACAACCCTCACAGTTATTCTGCAGCTGTTTAGCAGTGTGAGAACAGTTGTTGGCTAAGTTTCACGTGTTCAATAAAGTACTTTATCACCCGTGATAATAAGGGCAAATACAGTCTCCTAGAACATAATAACTGGCACCATTAATTCTGTTCAGGCCAGTTGTGCTGACTGATCCCTCTTCTTTTCCTGAGAGGAAACAGCTGAACGTCTCTACTAATGCTCGTTCCTAGGGCAGCAGAATACAACAGCTGATTTAATGATATAATAGTCATTAATAATTGACTGATAACAACCAATTTAAATTTCCAGAATGTTCACATACTGAACGGATGAGAAGCTTTCTACTAATATCCAGCAGCTTTGAAACAAGCTGTACACAAGTTCAAAAAATATGCCTTTGGTTATCTTGAGACTTTGCAAATCTACATAGTCCTCCTTGACAAACCAATACTTGCTTTTCAGAAATAGCACTGCAGAAACATGATGCTACTGTAAGAAAAGTTCTTTCAGAAGCAGCTTCCTCCTCATTCATTTTCCTCCTTGTTTACACCTACTTTTATTCTCCTTTCATCAGCTTTCATCTTTATCTACATCCCAAATATGTTTTTTCACAGTTAGGTTGAAACTCACAACATAGATTTTTCAATTCCATTTGATCGAGGATTAGCATACCAAGGATTCTTACAAGGAAGCTACACTACATACACTGTGTATGGCTTCCAATAGTCCCATACAAATCCCTCATAGGAATTTTTTTTTTTCTGATTCTAGAAGACCCATTTCTTTTTGTGCTTCTGTAAGCCATTAGCTTTAGTTCTACCATTAGAGTGCATTAATTGAAGATACAGAAGGGTTTTCCAATTAAATTGAACTTCAGTTATGAAAAAGAATAGAAATACCATTAAGTATTCTGTTAATATTAGGATTTCACTGTGCAGCACAGTCTGTCACCCACTGCTGCCTCTTGCTCTGATGCAGCAATCAGTAGCACTTTCAACAAGTGGTGCTCATATGTTTTCTGTCCTTGATTCAGACAGAAACAGTTGTCTTGACCATTTGCTGCCAGCAATTTTAAACTAAAGAAACATATTTTAGCACTTAGTTCAAGTTTGATTGTACAAGGATCATTTTGTGTTCTGAATAAATCATTTGAGCTTTTGTGATCACATTTCTTCCTTCACCACATTTTTCAGGATAGTCTAGTATCTTGGAATCTCACATAATCTCATGCAGCTTCTCAGTTCTTTCTAAATGAAAAATTTAGGTTTCTTTTCTCTAAATGTTGCTAATTTCCATGCAGATAAGGGAAAACTTGTATTTAATTGCTTTTTTCAAATCTGGCAGTACATTTTAGACAAACTGAAAAAGCCAGCAGAAAGAAGAAATACTTTTAACGTTATCAGTATTCTTCATTTAAAAACCCTTCGATCTTTCCTGTTTTGAATTACAACTTTGCACTACAAAGCATATACAACAACTACAGGCCATAACAACATTTTAATTTTAAATTTTCAGTGGTGATGCTTTATATTACATTGGCAAAATTCAAGTTCTTTTTGTTGCAAAACAGACATATCTGAATCTTAGAGTATGACAGCAAAACCATACTTATTTTAGTACTTCACTAGTTGCAGATTTCAAAAAAGAGAACTAGTAGAAACTTTTTTTTTTTTTTTGGTAACTGGGAGATATCATTAAATGGAAATGTCACACAAGGCAATAAAGAAAGAAACCTCCTACACAGACGTAGGATGCTTTTCTAGCAGTGTGGCTCTAAAATAGAAGTTCTTAATTTCCCCAAGTGTGCTGCAGTTAAAAATGAAAGATGTGATCCTGACATGATACTGCAGAGCAACAAGAGCGTTTTCATCTACATAATGCTTGGGTCATTTAAAAAATTAAATAAGTAGTTACACCAAAATGGATTTAAGAAACTCACTAACAAAATAAAGACAACAGGAAGATCATTCTCTGCAGGAAGCACTTCAGTATTTTTTTTCTTCCCTTAAGGATGAAGAAAAACACAGACAGATAAGGAACCAAAATCATGAATAAAAGTTTATGATGATCAAACAGTAATAATCAATATCAGATTAAACTGATAACATATTGTGCTCACTTTTTATGGTATTAGGTTTTCTAAAATACCAAATGGTTGAAAATCAGGCCCAACATTCATGGGAAATACTTCTGAGCCTGTATTTTTCCTTAGAGAAATCACATATCAAGGTGTGTAATTGTCATATTATATCTTTTCTTTATTTACAAAAGAAGTTGTTTTACTTCAAAATGAATGTGATTCTTCAAGATGTGTCCTACAGATAGTTTTCTGCATAAATCTATATAAAAAACAATACATTTGACTAACAAAGTATGTTTATAGAGCAAAGCTTCCTTACCATCACAAAAATTGTTAATGACAGAGCAAATCCAAATCCTACCTATGCCCTTTGGCCTGTCAGAACCCAGATGAAGGTTTTGAAATGATGACAAAGAAAGATAGGTTGAGACATTTCCAAGCATGAAACATCAGAAAACCAAGTTACCGTTAAAAGTAACAATTCTTTCTAATCTGTACACTTACATGTACCCATGAAGCTTGTTTTGTGATTAGGCAGCAATTTACATCACAAGGCCTTAGTCATGTGACATCTTGGTGTCACCTGCAAAACTTTCCCACAAATACCCCTCCCTCAAGCTAATGCTCAGTCCATAAGTGATACATTGTGGAGTTTGTTTCTTTTTACAAAAGAGGACCTGCCTGAGTAAAACTTGCAAAAGCAGAATCAATTCAGAAGTGGATGGCATAATTTGAGTTGGATGATAACCTGCTCTCCCCCGCTGTCTACCCTTTCTAAAGTCTTCAGACAACAGGGAGTTGAGCTGGTCACAAATCTAAACTGGCTCCACAGCACAGAATGTCACTCTGACATGAACTCAGCTGAATAGCTCAGTTCAACCTCAGCAGCTGTCTCAAGCTAAAATTTTTCTAATAGTATATTGTATCACTTACACTGATTCAGAGTCACTGTCAATGGCTGACCTAAGATGTTACTGTCTTCTCCTGGAGTTACTGCATCCACAGCTTTGCTACCAGAACAAATCATCTGCAAACTCCTAAGCTATTTCATGCAAACACGTGTGGATTAGCTCAAATTACACTCAATAGAAATAGAATTTTTTTTTTACTGTTGTCTGACTTTGCATAGAGGGAATGGGGGAGGTTTCTCATTGTCTGGTCTCCTGGCTCAGCAACAAGGGCAAGAAACTTAACTGAAGTCTAGTAAATTACTAGTTTAGAAAACCAGAAACATCAACTCTACCAGAGATGACTTTGCAATAATTTTTCTTACTGCAGACTGAAACAGTGCTTTAGAATTTGTAGGATAAGTAAACTGGTTTTGTTACCAAAGAACATGGGGTTCACCAAATTCTTCCACAAGGCCTCTTTATCAGTGGAGAAACACACCTTTCCTCAAGATACCTCACTTCTCTGAAGAATAGATTAAAAATATTTCTCTCTTTCTGTTCCCTTAGAAAAATGTTTCCCCACAGTAGAAGATGACATCTTACTTTCATATCATATAAGAGGCATACTACACCAAAAATAAAGATTTAAATTGTGCTGGATTTGAGTAATCTAACTGAACATTTTTCCTCAAAGATTCCATGAAGGATGTTTCTTGAGAGATCTCATAGACCACTTTGCTCCCTACCCACACAGGCTAAAGAATCTACTGTCACATTGAGCTCATGCCTGTCCCAGGGAATTTTTACAGCCAAAACACACCTGCACTTCAGTTACATAAGCAACATTATTCATTATTCATCTAGAGAGGTTTAAAGATTACTTATTATAGTGACATTAGTTAAAAGTAATAAAGAAAAGGCACATATCTGCCAAGAATGAGTACCCATGAATGTGGCAACGTGCAAAAGGAGAATTATTATGGCATACACTCATATATATGACCCATGAGCCCAGCAAATCCTGGAATTTAGATTACTTTGTACTTTAAAAACTTCTAAGCCTCACAGTGTAGGCAGAATATGTAAATTTGTTGCTTCTATATTAAGAGCAGGTAAACACGAACAAAAAGGTGGTTTGGAGTCAGTTAGACAGTCAGTTAATCTTAGAGGAGGGGAAAGAAAAGAAAGCCTCCAGACTTTGATTTTTGAGTTCTGTTTTAACCATTAGTTTTTACTTCACTGAAATTGATGGCAATATGATTTTAACAGTTCTTAACAAGACAGCTGTTTCACTTTTACACTTTGTCCAAAGTTACACATTATTTTGGGAGCTGATGACCTTTTATCCACGAACCTCTTTCTGCCCCCCCCCCCCCCCTTTGTTCTAAAAGGATCAAATGGGAATTTTTTTTATCCCACCATGTGGTTAAGAAATTGTTTTGCTTTCTCAAATTTGCCTGAAGTTGGTCAGAGGACACCTTGAGGATCTGTTCAGTGAAGTTAGGCTCCCTTGAATAACACTCCCTATTTGGGTAGGTAGCAGTGATTTGTTGTCCATGACCACAACCATCTTCCAGCTCAAACACATCCTCCATTTCATCTCTGCCCTATCTCTAACTGACTTTAAAATTATCACATCAATGTTCATTTAGACTTGTCTATAAATGCTAGCAGCCCTTAATATCTCTTCTGTATCAACTATTACACAATGGCCTGCTTTGCCCAGACAGTTTCATTTCACATATGGGGTGACTTTGTGCGGATTAGTTCAGTCGGAGGTGAATCAAGATAAACCCCCCAAAAAAACCATTTTTGGAGTAGAAGTATCCACAAGCCAAGTCAGTGCAGAATAGCTACTGCACTTAAAATTCACACCTAAGTTTATTTTACAATTGCTTCACTTAATTTGAGCTTCACTTAACAAGTATTTAACAAAAGAGACAAGGGTGGCCATAAAGGTTAAAGAGCAAACTACAGATGGTTGCAGCAATTATTTCCAGGATAACCTTGTTTGTGGAGGAAACACCTGTGCCAGGCAAGAGAAAATGGGGTTGTATAGAGATTTTGAAGTACTATTTTATGCGTTTGGATTAAGGGTCTTGGGTTTTTTTTCATACTTTTATCAAATACCAGAAGTTGTATTGCCATTGTATTATATAATACAGTTATAAAAATATATGCACATGTGCCTATAGACAACATATCTTTTGTCTTTCCCCACTTTCTTTTCAATTATTACTAGTCATTGAGATGCATAACAGGAAGCTCTCCAGTAACACATTTCATAATATTTTTCTATTTGCTCATGTAGTGACCTGTGACATTGTTTTCTGAAAGACTATTTTTGTAATTGTGCTGCTCTTTTCTTGTACAAGTAGGAGGCAAGTCAGTGTTCATTCATTTGAACACAGGCCTCCTACTCACAAGATGTGCCCATTTGAAACTCTGAAGATGATTTCAATCCTAACGACTTGCTTCCAGTGAATTACACCTGCATCAGTGCACCTGTCATGAGATCAGATAATACAAGTTGGAGAAAAAAACATATGGAAGTATAAATCCCCTTATTAACGAACTTAGTTTTTACCCCTCTAGACCATTCCAGTTGCAGTGATGTTATTTCAACTAATGTGAAATGCAAAGTTTTGTATATTATGGTGGAACAAATATAAATCATTTACTTAAACCTATATTACAGTGCTATGGGTCAAGCTACAACAGAAAGGTTTTGCCTACCTTTATTTGAGAGGCAGAGCACAAAGACACCAGAATCATTAGTTTGGAAGAGTTTTTCCAAGCTGAAGCAGTCACTTCAGGCTCCACAGTAATTGCCACCAACTCAGTGGCCATTTGACAGACCTGTTTATCCTTACAGCACAGTGAATCACTACAACATAGGGAGAGTATACAGAGTAATCATGTCAGGCAGTACCAGGACCTAAGCCTCATCCCAGAAAAGCCCTGGGTCTTGCTAAAGCATGTTTTTTTTAAGGAAAGAAACATCTTCATCTGTATCCAAGCATAGAAATAGCACATATACAGTAAATACATTATATTGGACATGACAGCAACTTTAGCAGGATTTTGAGAATAGCTATCAAACAACCCTCTATCACAGCAATGAACAGAATCTCATCCACTGGAACATGCAAGGAGCAAAAATCTCCCAGTGTTACACAAAAAAATCGCTCCCTCATAAACTGTAAATGCCTTCTCCCAGTAGTACCTCAGTTTAATAAGGCCAAATGCTGAATCCTGCACTTGGATTACAGCAACTCCACGCAGCACTACAGGCATGGGGAAGAGTGACTGGAAAGCTGCCTGGAGGAAAAGGACCTGGGATGCTGGTTGGCAGCAGAAGGAGCATCAGCCAATGTGTGGCCAGGGAGGCCAGTGGCATCCTGGCACGTATCAGCAATAGCACATCCAGCAGGACCAGGGCAGCGATTGTCCCTGTGCCCAGCTTTGGGCAACAAAAAAGACCTTGAGGTACCGGAGCAGATCCAGAGGAGGGCAATGGAGGTGGTGAAGGTTTTGGAGCACAGGTATTATGAGTAGCTAAGGGAGCTGGGGGAGTTTATCCTGAGGAAAAGAAGACTTGGCAGGGGTGGGGTGGGTGGGAAGGAGAAACGTTATTGCTCTCTACAATTACCTGGATGGAGATTGTGGCCAGGCAAGGGTCTCTTCTCCCAGGCAGGCAGTGACAGGAAAAGAAAAGAGGGCCTCAAGCTATGCCAGAGAACGTTCAGGTTGGATATTATGAGGAATTTCTTTACTGAATGGTTTATTAAGCATTAAGTGGAATCCAGCTGCCTGGGGAAAAGGTGGAATTGCTGTTCCCTGGAGGTGTTCAAGGAACCGTATGTAGCACTTAGTGCCCTGTCTAGTAGACAACGTGGTGTTCAGTGAAATGTCGGTCCCGATGCTCTTGGAGACCTTTTCCAACCGTAATGATTCCGTGAGGTTACACGATTCCGAGGCTACGCCGCCACAGGCCCTCACGGCCCCGCGGGCGGGCTCGGGGCATCGCCGCTTTAAGGCTGGGCCGTCCCTGCCTTTCCCTGTTTAAGGAGCGGGCACGCGCATGCGCGCGGAGCCTGGCGTTCTGGGGTCGGCTCAAGGTGAGCGGGAGCTCCGAGCTCTGAGGGGCGGCGGCGGTGCTGGGGACCGACCGGGCTTCGGCCGCGGGGTGCTTGGTAGAGCTCGTACTCTCCTTCCCAGGAGCTGTATCCTCAGATTAGCACCTTCCGCACAGGTGCGGAGGAGGTTGGAGGAGGCTGCACTGCCCGACCCTTGGAACGGGAGCTGGAGTGGAACTTTACAGAGCCCCCTGATCAAAGCGCGTCCGGGGCGGTGGAGGCGTTCTGGGGAAGAGGAGAGGAGCAGAGCCCACCGCAGCCCTGCACCAGCCTGGAGGGCTGAGCGCCCTCGCTGCCTCTCTCGGGTTCTCTGCTGCTCTGTCCGAGGCTTCCCAAACTGGTAATGGCCCGTCCGCAAGGCTCTCTCCAGGGGCTCCTCCACCTTTGGCAGCACTGCTTTGTACCTCGGTCTTTGGGCATACCTGGGAACCTGGATAGTCAGTAGGCTCTCTGAGATGGCTCTCGCGTAGGAGCTTGCAGACTGCATTATAGGCTTCTCAAAAAAGCCATCGGGTGATGCTCCTGCCCTCCGGGGAGCAATCTGCATTCCGAATGTGAAGTTCTGCCAAGAAAAAGGCCATATATATATATATATATATATATGTGTGTGTGTGTGTATATATGTGTGTATATATATATATATATATATATACACACACCATATATATATAGTATTTTAAACAATTGTCAGAAACTCCCAATACAATGCAACTACTTATTAAAAAGGAAAAAAAAAAAAAAAAGTTCAAGATGTGGTAACTAAAAGCTTTTAGATTTTTTTTTTTTTTTTTTTTTTTTTTTTTTTGGCACCTAAATTTGAAAAAGTAAAGTTTATACAGTCCTATTGTATGTAGATATGAATGTGTGTGCTTACTGGAACTTTTGCTCTGTAGGTCAGTGAAATATGATTAAAAGCTGAAAGATGTTAGGCTTCTTGGGAATATATAAAAAGAGATGGTTGGCTAAAGATCCCACTGCTATTGTCTTTCATCTGCTTCTTCCTTGGAGGAAAGATTGGAGCCTGCCCTCAAGTCTTATAGTGTGTCAGAAAATCCACATGAAGAAAACACTATGGGAGAGACATCTCATCAGAGAATTCAGTGATGAGACACGGAACATTTGGAAATCTAAATTTATTGGTTCAGGTCATGAAAGTACTTAGCTTTTTATGGCACTCAGTTTTCTCCATTCCTGAAAGTCAGTATTGATTTTGCCTGGCCATTAATTAACATTCATCAAATGTAAAGCTTCCTTAGTGGGGGTGGTGGAAACTTTGGTGCCTAATCCATTACATTTGCTTTCCCATTTGCTTCACCTTGCCAGTTACAGTTCTTTCTCCTTTTTTTTTTTTTTTTTTTTCACCAGTCATTCCCATCTCAGTTTGCTTGGTTGTCTCATTCATCATCCCCAGTTTATTCAGTTCTCTTTTTCCATTCTGTTTCACTCTTCTCTGCTTTATTGGCCATTAAGTTGCTATTCTTGTCATGTTTCTCTGTTCTTACTGATTCCTACTCCCAGTTCTTCCCTTCTTGCCTTCCTGCATGTTCCTCATTCAGAGTCATTCTTGAAATTCTTTCCTTCAGTTTCCTTTGACGATCCTTGCTCCTGCCATTTTGACATCACAGTTTCAGAAGATTGCCAAATCTTGTCTATTTAGATTGCCTGCCCTCTTCCTCCTTGCTGCTTGGGCCTGATACAGGGCTACCTGCTCTTCCTTTTGCTTTTTAACTAGACTGCATCTGGCATGGGCTTTAATGACTTGGAAGCAGGTGACTTGTTTTGGCAAGAGTATAGGCAACTGAAAACTCTGCCTTATGGGCAGTCTCAGAAACAAGAAGTTCTGGGAACCAAGCCCAGAGCAAACAAACTGGAGCATTTTAGCACTGAGGAATTTATGTAACTTTTTAAAAGGAGTTGTCACGTGTCTCTGGAACAGTGGGGAAAGAAAGGCAAGGGGAGACAGAGATAAAACTGGGGTAAACCATACTTGAGACTTCCCTGAAGATGCTGCTGTTGTGCTGCTTAATGCTCCTGATGTACTGTGGATCAGGTGATTGGCATAGCACGATGATTTAAAACTTGGAATTTTTACTCCATTGGATTAAAGAGTGAAACCAACTCAGACTGGTTTTGTTCGGAAAAGCTAAAAAATAGTAACTATGTTGTCTTTTAAAAAAATAGTCAAAAACATCCTGCACGCTGGCACTACGCAGTATTGAAAGGAATAGCGTATATGATACAAATCCCCTTTATTTCACTTTAAAGAAAATATGTTCTCTTTTTCCAAAAGTTTTCCTCACTGTACAGTGCTAGAAGATAGTGCCTTTACTTTTGTTCTTTAGTCACTTCTGTATTGTTTGTAATGTGAGGAAAGTTTGATTCTTACTGTGTTATGGTGTTGCTGTGACCATTTGCTTGTGTAACGGTGTTGCTGATTTCCACTGTAGGTGCAGTCCTATTTAGCAGTAAATGTCCATCTGCAGTGTTGTATTTGCTGTGGCAGCTGTCACAGAATGAGTGACAATTCAGTTACCAGTTTCACTTTTTTGTCCACCCACTTGCAGTATTTGGAATATCTTCAAATTGAATCAGTACACAGGCTCCTCAAACAAAAACTGTGAAAACAAACTGGGAAATAAACAGTGGTTTTGTTCCTTCAAAATGTCAGGCATTCAAAGAAGTAGTCTAAACTTATATTGGATAATTTTTCTACTCACATCTTTCTATGCTGCTCTGTATTGCTATGTCTTCCTTTTAGTGCATTATTATCTTTGATTTTTATTTCTTTATATAACTGTTTTTCTTTTCTCTCTGTATAATCATAGAGAGCAGATATTTCAGGAGTATGTTAGTCACAATAAAAATTACAGTCATCCTCTCTTGTTCAGATTGGGCTTTTGTGTTTGCATATGTTTAATAGACATATTTAGTTTCAGGCTAACAAAAATGGAGTCAGCAGTTTTGACAGTGGATCTCTGTAAGGCGTGAGCTGCACAGTAATTCTGCCTGCTCTGTGCTCAAACCCTCAGCCATGGGTGTGGATAGCATAAACCAAGGAGTGATGTGCTGTGTGTGATTTCACGTGAGCTGTCAGGTGCTGTTGGTTTATATTCACTGCATTCTTAAGTCATTGTTTCTGCACAGAGCAGTTTGATTAGTGCTTATAAACTTCAGCTGAGTTGTAAATGTGTGCAAATCCTTTACTAGAGTAGGCTTGTCCTTTTGAACTACGCTGGACACATCTGACAGTTTGCAAAATGCTCCTTGTATTAGCAGAACTTCTCAGATGCTAAATCAATTGCTCTGGGAATAACAGTTGTACTACTTGAATGTATTTTTGTTGGGCAGATGTTACCAGAAGGAATTTGGAATTTTGTTTCTGAAAAATATTCTGTAAAACAAATACATAGTGATGTACCCATGATCACCCAGGAAGTCTGTAGCTGAGTACAGTGCTGATCCTAACATCAGACAAACTTTCTCCTAAGCCATCCTTCCTGTTAGGGTTTTACACTAACGTTCTAGAGATTGTAACAGCTGTGTTGGTATAAAGATGGATTTTTGTTCTTTTCACTTTTTAATTGTTAAGTCCTTAATTTTCAATGCACATTTTTGTTTATAAATGGTAACAAGTAATTTCATCAAAGTGTGGGTTTTTTCCTTTTGTTGCAGACTATTGTTCTACGCTGTTTTGTCCAAAGAACTGCAGGTCTGCAGGTCACTTACTTTTCAATTATGTGATGCTGTAAAGACCCATTTGACATTCATTCCTTGTAGCTTATCTTGTAGCATCCTTAGCTCTTGAAATACTGGAAAGAAATTTACTTTTTAATAACTTTTCCCAAATAAGTAGCATTTCAAGTGCAAACACAATAAAATACTAAACTTTGATCTGTTTCTTTAACAAGATACTTGTGTTTTGTGTCAGCTGTGTGTTTTAAAGGGAAGGGATGACCAGGGATGTGCACCTTTTCTCCTAATGACTTTTTAGTTATGTTTTTCAGCATTCCAGACAATAGTTCTTGATGTTTGTGAGTGCTGTAGTACAGTGTACAGTACCAATAGAAAGTTCTGTATTTTGCAATGTTCAAAGAATAAAGATGTTGGATAAGTGGTGATGATGTGCTCTTTCTAAGCTCATCTTTTAGATTTGCTCCAATTTGCTGTTCCTGTCAGCAAAATAAACATTATGACAAAGATGTCAGCTATCCTGTTTCATTCCTTAATGTCCTTTGTTCATATGGAGGTTAGTTGTTTATGCCTGTTGTCTGAGAATAGTAGTTTTATTTTACATTTTTATTTTGCATTAGATCTGAAAGCATTTGAGATCATGTTTTTTCTCCTGTTAAATCAGGGTAATTTCTTCTTAATAACTTCGTGTCTCACACGTGCAAAATTACAGATTTGCAATCCTCATTTAAACTGTTGAAATTCAAAGAGATATTTGTCTATAAAACAGATTGAGTGATGATCTCATTCTCATCTCTGCGCACTGCTAATAGAAATATTTGCTTTTTCTTACAAAACATCTTACACAACTGCAGACTGCTCTTCTGGTGTGCCTGCCTGCCTTTTATTGAGTGGCATCTGACTGTGCGAAGTTGCCTCTGTGTCTGTTAGGTGGGAACAGTCAGCACAGGAAAGCAAATCAGACACCTCTCCCTCTGCCTGGTAGGGGTTGGTGATGGTCTTACAAGGAGCATGGTACATTACAGTTTTCCATCTTTCCAGTAGGAAACATTGTATAAAATCCAGGCTTTAATAATGTAAAACAGGTAAACTCCTTGTTCACACATTTGTTTATTTTGTGCTTGAGGTTGGTTTATATGATTCTTTATATCTTCCTTGAGGGTGAATGCTGAAGTTGGAAAGGTCCGTATTTCATCCCCAATTTCCAAATTACTGTGTACTTTGCCTCAGATTCTTTTTTCAAGAAGATTTTTGTTTCAGGCCTTCAAGCAACCTTTTTTTTTTTTTTTCTTTTTTTTTTTTTTGTAGAAATCCAGTGTGAATTTGCTGCAAAAGCAGAGATGATTATACAAAGAGTAGTGTTGAATTCACGGCCTGGTATGTATTTCTCTCCACTAAAGAAGCATTGTGTTTGTTCTGATTGCCTAATGCTCCAAAATGGTGAGGGTAGAAACAGACACTAATCTGAGATATTGACATTTATATATCTTAATGCTGCATGCAGCAATAAAGTTTATTTAAAGTGCATGTATTTATATATGAATGTATTAATTTCCATTAATACAAATAAATATATTTGCAATAAATTTATCTACATTCGTTAATAAAAGTAAATCATATTAATATAGATACATTTTTATTAAATATGTAACATATATTCAAACTGCATTTGTTTAGTCTGTATATGCAGATTTCTATGCTGTTGGGTGAGAAAAATGGGTTAGCATGTAATACATGAGAAAACTCTAAGTGTAGGGGCTGAAAGTGAAGAAAGATTAGGGAACATGACTTTTTTGTTCTCACATTTATTCTTTTTGCGTTATAAGAGATGTCTAAAATACTTTGTTACTATTGATTTTTGTTTCCTTGTAGATATTGAACCTTTTGTTCCTCTTGTTTCAAAGGGTTTGTTTTTTAAGTTTATACTGTTGAGGTTTAGTTTACTTTCATGTTCATACATTTGCCTTGTTATGGATCAGCATAGTATTTTGAATAGTGAGTTCATAAATCTGGTGTAGAAGACATTAAGTTTTGGAGGGATTATTGTATGCTGCCTTGTAGATTCTCCTGTCCCTTTAACCCCCCCACAAGCTGCCAGCCCAGATTTAGGGGGAGTATTGGAAGAGGGAACTACAGAATAGGGTTGAGAGAGTTACAAAAGAGGCCCTCTTACCCCAGGATGTATTCCAAGGCCTTTATTCCTTGAAGGGGATCCGGAGCGAGAGAGAGATCACATGGGGGAGAGGGGTTTTTATCACCTTTGGGGTCGGGGTCAAGTTACCTGTCCGATCCTATAGGTCAGGAGACCCGGGGGTAGGTAACCCAGGCCGGTTACAGTTTCTGGGGGAGGGGTTTTGGGGGAAAAACATTCCTAAAGGGAATACAACACTGCCTAATGCTAAAATAGTTTTAAGACTTAAGAACTATTGTGCAACCTGCAGTTAAGTCTTTCAAATGGTACAGCAGGAGCCTGCTCTAGCTGTGCAGTCACTTGGACTTAAAATAGGCAAGGCTGTCTGGCTGTCTCAGTGCTGGTGGTTCCAGTTGTCTGATTGATCTGCTACATGTGCTACCAGCCTGAGGATGAAGCCTCTGGTTCTGGGGTTCTTGCCACAGTTTTATGGATGTGTCTGGGAAGCTTTAATGTAAGGAAATCTCTGTGAAGGGATGCCCTTACAGCATATGCAGTGGCTGCAGTCTGTATTCCCTCAGCCTCACTTGAGTGAGAAGAGGCAGAAAGGTGAGAGTAGTTGGTTGTAGTTTTACATCTGAGTAAATATACAACCTATTGTATTCTAAAAAAGACTACTGTAAAAAAGGGCCTTCCCATATTGATTAAGGGAAGCTCTATATTGATTAATTTATTTGTTTAATTCTAATATAACTCTAGGTAAGAATGGAGTGCCAGTGGCTGAAAACTTCCGACTGGAGCAAAGTACAATAGCAGATACGGTCCAAGCAGGACAAGTGCGTGTTAAAACTCTCTATCTCTCAGTGGACCCCTACATGGTATGTGATGGATTTAGAGCTAAGCCAGAATTTGTGTTTTAAAGTAACTTCAACTCTGCACCTGTCATGATGTTTAACTCCAAAGTTATCAATTACAGGACAAATATATGTCTAGTGTAACTTAGTAATTGTATTCATTCTGATGGAATTATATTGGAAAGGAATCTGGCATTAGTATGCTTGGGATATACATATAAGAATATGACTTTATTGGACCAGGAAGAGCCTGTGAGCCCTGGTATGCCATTACAGATCTGTTTGTATTAGCTTTTTCTGAACTTGGCCTTTTCTATATCCTCTTCATTCCAGTCACGCAAAATTACGGAAATCACGTGGCTGGGAAAATTGTGGGTTGAAATGGAAGTAAAGGTAGAAGAAGAACCATGCAGACACAGTCTGTAAAAGTTTGCTATAAAGAGAATTCTGATCATTTATTCCCTCCATAGATAGCATTAGTAGGAAAAAACCAGTCTAGATTTCAAGAACGTACATTTAGGTTGGTAATTAAGGAAAAGTTTTAAGAATCCTGAAACACTAACTGTAGCTACAGGGGAAGCTGCAAAGAAAATATATCACATTTCAAGAAGTGTCATTAAATGGTACTCTGTCAGGGGTGGTCTACATATAATTGACTGCTCTTCAGTGCAGGGCATGGACTAAATGATTCCTGGGCATTTTTTTTTCAATCCTGCATTTCTAGGATTCCTTCAGTTGAGGAATGGCATTCGTAGGATTCTCATTAGACCCGAGCCAATCATTGGCAGTTGTGCTGGTGCCTTTGAGCCAAAGTCTGTAGATGTGTTTGCTTAAGTAACACTGCTGAAGGAATTCAGGATGGTCCATCCTCTTTTGTACTGAGCTAACAAGGGGAAAGAGGGATCTAAGAAAAGATTGTGAATACTTGGGGTTTATTGAGAGATTTTTGAGTAGCCCTTTTTGTTTGAAATTCTAATCACGTCTTCATCCCCCACTCAACCTGAACTGATAAACAAGTTGTGTTCCACCAGAGCCTTTCATTACAGCCTTGTCTTTCAGCGCTGCCGAATGAACGAGGACACGGGCTCGGATTACCTGCAGCCCTGGCAGCTGTCTGAAGTTGCTGACGGTGGGGGCATCGGAGTTGTGGAGGAGAGCAAGCACCATAACCTCGCTAAAGGAGACTTTGTAACTTCTTTCACTTGGCCCTGGCAGACAGAGGCAATTCTTGATGGAGACTTGCTACAAAAGGTAATACAAATGCGAAGCCCAGGTTGTCAATGTTTTTTTCCCAAACGCATTATTTTTTCCCCCCAAACCTCCTTTTTTTTCCTAAAATAGCTGCTAATGACACTGGTTTTTTGTGAAAAACAGGCATACCTTATTGAAGCAATCAGTTTTCAAAAGGCAGATCAACTCAGAGGTGCCAAAATTTGTATCAATTCTGGATTTTTTCCACAACGATTTTTCTGGCTAACAGACAGGCTAGTATTTTTTCAAGTGTTGTTAAAAAAAAAAAAAAAAAAAAAAAAAAAAAAAAGAAATCCCTGAAGCTACTTCAGTTACGTAATTCTCTTAATTATTTTAATTTTACTCAAACTTCTTGTTCATGAGAGTGTAACTGTAAGACATGAAAGGTTTTAGGTATGTTTAAGTTATTTTTCTAACTTATGTTAGTGACAGCTTTTACCTGAGGTTTTACATTCACATAAGAAAGGGTATTCAATATGAAAGGGGAGAGGTTTCAGTGCATTAAGGATATTGTGTTGATGGTTCTCTCATAACAGAAAATTACTGTAGTTTGAGAATTTGTACTTTCCAATAAACTCCTTCCTTTAGGACTCTTTGTCACTGATCTGCAAACACCATATTTAATAAAATGGTGCATTTTTATCCTTTGTGCTAGCATAGGGACAGTTCACCATTGCTGGAAACTTCTTATCTCCCAACTGCTTTTTAACACTTCCATAATTTAAGTTTTTGTGAATTAATTTATTTAAAAACTTTTTCTAAAACCACAGAGACATAACATTTTTGAACAAACTTCTTGTTAGAATAGAGCTAGAGGTAACTTGTCCCTACCAGTTGTACCTTGTCTGGTAAATATCCTGAGTTAGCTTTATACCCTCAGGCAATCAAAGAGCAAAACCTCACCTTAGAAACAAATGACCTCCTACCTATGTTTCTGTTCCTTAGCTGGTTCCACAGCTTGTAAATGGGCGCCTTTCCTACTTTCTGGGTGCAGCTGGTATCACGGGACTGACGGCCCTGTTGGGAATCCGGGAGAAAGGACACGTGGCCGTGGGTGCAAACCAGACCATGGTGGTGAGCGGAGCGGCCGGCGCCTGCGGCTCTTTGGCCGGCCAGGTAGGTGAAGGCTTAAGGCACACAAACGTACTCTGTTACCAAATTTTGTCTTCTGAAACATGCTGGTTATTAAACATCCAGATGAAATCTTTGTAAATGTGAGCAGGTATAACCCTGAGGGAATGGCCAGTTTCGTAGATTTGGCGCACACTCTCACTCTGAAAGACTTTACATATGAAACTCAAGTTTCATGAAACAGGGAGAGGTGGAAACAGTAGTGATTACTTGTTGCTAGCACAAGTAAAATAGATGTCATATATACGTGTATTTATTATCCATTTATATGGTAGCCTACCATCCCAACACTGTATTGACTGGACACTTCCTTTTTTTTTTTTTTTCCTCTCTATTAGAAAATAGTAATGTGGTAAACCCTTTGTGCTGTGTTTCCATGACATCCTTTGTGTTTTGAGATTTACAGACCTTTTATTCTCCTCTGCTTTGTGGAACCTGTCTGCAGTGTCTATATCCATATCTACAAATCCCTCTCTCTGTATATACATATATACAAACAAAATGGATATTAAGCAGACTTTAAACCTACTGATGAAGAGAAGCTATGAAGAAAATGCATGAGCAAATCTATGAAGATTATATTGAAATCAATTATTGTCTAATTTTTTTCTTTTATTCATAATGTTATGATGCTCAGCAGATAGTAGTTTTCTACTGTATTTGCTTCTCCAGTACTAGCAGTCATTGGTGATTCCACAAACATAGTCTTCTGCAGTCAGTGAGTTTGAAAAATGGCAAATTTTGATTGTACCTGCCCTGTGTGTAGTTGTGAGGAGGGAGTGACAAGAGGCAATTGTGTCACATGACATGGGAGTGTTTGCTGGAGTTTAGTGGGATGGGAATAACTCCAACACCCCTTAGGACCCCCTTTCTTCCACTGGTACTTTTATGCAGATGAATGAACTAATTTGACTTTACTGTTTGGGTATTGGGTTTGTTTTTTTGGGGTTTTTTTGGGGGGATTTTTTTTTGGTTTGCTTGGTTGTTTTGGTTTTTTTAAACTGTGTGCCTGCAGATTGGCCGTCTGGAGGGCTGCTCTAGAGTGGTGGGGATTGCTGGCACAGATGAAAAGTGCTCCATTTTGGTCCAAGAAATGGGGTTTGATGCTGCTATCAATTACAAGAAGGGGGATGTGGCAAGACAGCTACGCGAACTCTGCCCAGGTGGTGTGGATGTTTACTTTGACAATGTTGGTGGAGACATCAGTGATACGGTTATAAGTCAGGTGATTATTTCAACTGTCAGGTTTATTATTCTAGTCATTCTCCACTGTCTGCATGCCTGGCTTTCAATTAATTCCTCCTGGAGTCCAGCCTGTAATACAGCACAGCGGGCTTTCCACTTCAGTGATTGACTTCAGGTGCTGATCCTGGAGGCCCACAATAAGATAACAATTTCCCATATTCCTTCTGTTTAGTGCCTTTGTAAATTACACTAGGCTATACAGCAGTTATTTCTCCACTATTGACTTGTATTTTTACCTATTTGAATGTTGTCATAGATTGAATGTGACTGCATGCAATTCTCCCACTCTCTTATAGGAAATGTGGCTAGTAAAAATTTTGCAATAACATCTATTACATCTGAAAAATTTAGTTTCTGAGACCAAGGAATGTAATTTTTCTCACTTTGTGCTGTCCCAAACAGATGAATCAGAACAGTCATATCATCCTGTGTGGACAGATTTCTCAGTATAACAAAGACGTGCCTTATCCCCCTCCACTGCCTCCTGACATAGAAAAGATACAGAAAGAAAGGAACATCACAAGGTACATCCCTCATCCAGAACTTGTAACCAGGTTCCAGGTAGATTGTCCATATGATGTTTGGAAGGTAGCCTGTAATCTGCAGTGGCTGCTTGTAGCTGGAATAGAATGTTGCCATGCCTAAAAAGGAAATTATAATCACAGTATCAGTAGATCCTTTCCCTTACATCTGTCTTTATCAGCATAAAAAAATGGGAAAGGATGTTGTTATATAGAGTCATAGATGTCAGTTGTTACATTTGGTTTGAGGTTGCTTGATTTAGTCCTGTAATCCCTGACAATTCTTTAGTACAAGGGAAGGTGTTGCTATAGTCTGTTCTCAGATGTTTTGCAAAGTGCCTTCTCTCAAAATGTCATAGTTCAGGCGTAAGGATGCAGCTGAAGCAGTGATTTTTATTGAAATGACATTTTTGGTATTTGGTGGTTTATTAGATGATGGAACTGTAGGTGTGACAGATATATATGGGTAAAACATTTTTGTTATGCTTTGACTCTGGGAATTGCTGAATTTCCTCTTAGGATCAGATGGCGCTAAGGCAGAGATTAGGAGGAGAGTCTTAGACTTTTCACTCTTTGCATTGTTGGACATTTGGGAGACTGGATTTCTGTGCAAATCAATTGATCTCTTCTAGTTAAAATATTTCCTTGTCCCTATTATGTTGTCTGCCCTTTTAAGAATGGATAAAATTAGTAAAATACACCATGTGTAGTAGAATGCAGTGGAGAATTTCATCAGTATGTTCCTACAAGTAATTATCATTTTTGATGATTATTTCTCAATTGCTATGGAAGGCTGTGACAGCAGGACATGCAGAATTTTGGGGAGCCTGAAAGTTATTCTCACCACCTAGGTGCAGGCTAACTAATTATTCTCCCTACTACTGAAAAAAAAAAAAAAAAAAAAAAAAAAAGGAAAAGGTAAATAATAAGAGGAATTTGCTCACATTTTATGAGTATTTACTTATTCTGGTGCTACTACTTTACTGCTTGATTTTTATTACTCTTCTCTCTCTGATACTTGAAGAAAATTACCTAAGACTGATTTTTCTGTCAAGCTCCCACTGCAGGAAGTTGTCACAACAAACTATCAAGGCCCTGAGCTACATTTCTTTATAATTTGTGCTCATAACCCTTCATTTTCAAGGCTGTTTTCAGAAAAGATTTTTAATGATTTTTCAAGTACCTTGAGCAAAGTTTCTTAAATCAAAGGTCATTCTTTTCTTTCACAGGGAAAGATTCTTGGTGTTGAACTACATGGACAAACAAGAAGCTAGTGTATTGCAACTCTGCCAGTGGATCCAAGAGGGTAAACTGAAGGTAAGAACTTCTAGGTTTAATCTATGGCCTTTGATACTATTTCCTACTACAAGAGAACTAATCTCTTTGTCTCTGGCTCTCTTACCGTGCCTCAGGATTGAACAGACCTTTTAAAAATGTGTGAGTATAATTGAAAGCTTATTATGCAGTGCTGTTTTAAAAGGTACCTGCTGAAGATAGTCTGACTGTAGTGTGACAGACTTCTCTGATAACATGCTCATGTCTGTGTTCTTTATTTCAGCACAGGGTTGAAAGCAAGTGCTTTTCAACTTAAATATTAAGACTTTCAAAAATATGTACTTTTAAATACCTGATGAGTTAAGTGTTCTGAATGCTTTTGAGGATCTTGTTGGAAATTTTGCTTCAAGCTTATAATCACCATTTATTACTTTGTAATGGGCATATGCTTAATCATGCCTTCTCTGTGAAGTCTGTCTCTTAGTTTTTGTTTCTTCAAGTGATCAGTAGTCTTCCTGGGAAAATACCAGAACATTAAATTTTGGTTGGGGCAGGGATCTGATTGAAGAATTAAATCACCTACAAATTTATCAGAACATATTCACGCCTCTCTTGATGAAAGAATCTGGCCCAAAAAGAGCCCTGTCCATTGTAGTGAGAGAAGTCTTTAGATTTTGGTGGTTTCTGTGGCATGTTTCTAAGAAATGTGAAATGCTACTCTTGTTTGAGGAAAACTGAAAGGACTTGTTTGCAATTGACAGGTCAGAGAGACTGTGGTAGAAGGCTTAGCAAACATCGGTGGTAAGATATTTACATCATTTTTAAAGGATAATAACCTGATTATATACAATGACATTAGAAATTAACTACCTCCTTTGTTGCATTTGTCAATTTAGATTTTTATGTTTTATCAAAACTTATTCTTAGACTACTACCTTAGCAGCTGGTGATAGTCATCCTGATCTTAGAGGTTTAAGGTGCTGCCCCTTTCTTTGAACTTGTGTGTAAGGAAATGCTTTTTTTAAATCCTTGAACTTATACTTTAAAAATGCAATATCTAACAGAGGTTGTTATTGGATTTGCTAACAAAAAAATAAAATGAAAAGTACACACAAGAAAGGGCAAAGCATGTTACTGAAGAAAGTAAAAATTTATTTCTTTTAGTAGAATAAAGTGTTCTGTAACCTGTTCAAAGTCTCTGTAACAAAGGAAATATAAAAATGAAGGAGGCCTGGTGACATGAGTCATGTGATCCAAGATGTGTTGTAAGAATGCTTCCCTTTCAAGGAAGAAGGAAAAATATGATTTAGTCCATTTAGTCATTAGTCTCACAAGATTGAAAACTAGTAGAATTAAGTGATAACTAAATCTTACACATATCAATTTATTCTAGCCATTGCTAATTCTTCCTTACTAGTATACATACGTATTTTGAAGTAACTTAGTAAAATATATCAGTCATATATCATATTTTCCTACTTTGTTTACTCAAATGTATATTCTTTTGCACCAGCTCCTCCCACTATTGTGCAATATTTATAAACCTTTTCTTTCACAAATATTTGTATGACCTACAGCATTTGTGTATGTATAAGGCTGTCCAATCATGCCTTATCTCTCTTTGCTGTTTATGTGACATATCACAAAAGCAGCAAATGTAGTTGTTAATTTGTATAGGGTCAAACAGTTGCTCACAGATTTTTTTTTAAATTATTATAAAAGCAAGCTGCCCTTAGCAGTTTATTACAGGCTAGCTTTTTTTTTTTTTTTTTTTTTTTTCCTTCTTCATTTAGCACATCATTAAGATAAATACAATTAGGTCCAAAGTAGTGTCTCTCCTTTTTGGAGAGCGGCTTAATACATTTGCTTCTACCATTTTTGGTTTCTTTTTTAGAAGCTATTTGGCTTGTTTTGCTTGGCACTAACTTATTTCATTATTTCTCTTGAAGCTGCTTTCCAGTCCATGATGAATGGGGGTAATATTGGAAAACAGATCGTCTCAGTTTTGAAGTAAAAGTCATTGGTTCGAGAAAAACAATTACATTCTATTTCTAACAGTGGGCAAGTTTTTAGTTAGGCTAATTTCAATTTCTTAAATAAGCCATTAAGTTGTCCTGTATGTACTGAAAGCAGAGATTTTGCGATGCTAATAAATAAAATTGAACAGGAAACAGCAATGCAATCATTTATACTCGAAATGAGTAATATGTTCTTGACATGATTTTGGCAGTTGCCACCTACACTTGCAAATATTTAATGGGTGTGGTTTGAAAGAACATCCTGTGTTGTGCCAAGCACTGGCTCTGGTTCATCACCCGGTTGGTGTGTGACAGCACTTCACACACCAAGGCAATGAATTCCTATTTCTTTATTGTATTCTGTGCAAATTGGGAAATTAGGAGGCAACCCACAACAGTTTGGCTCATCATCCTCAAAACCTTACAGTATTTACAAACTTAAGCAAACAAAGCCATCAGCATTCATTGGTTACAATTGATACAGCTTTTTCATTAATGAGTACTCAGACCCTTATTTGCCAGTTATATCTCTTGCTTCTCATGCTAATTATTTCACACGTGCACTTCTTCCTCCCATTCCATTTGGGGACCTGTTTTCACTTGGTGGTCAGGGGGCTGGTGGTTGTGATCTCCCCTGCCAGGATTACCTTTCTCCCAGTTACTGCTCAATCCTGCTGACTTCACTCCACGGTCTCTCATCCAGGCAGCCCATTTATTTTGGGATTGTGTTCCCTTTTCCTTAAAACAAGGGATTAGCCATGACTACAAGTTTCACTGTGCGATTGCTTAATCATAACTGCCTAGTTATAGCTACTGATTAACAACAAAAAACCTGCAAAGTTTGATTCAAATCTTGATGGAGTAAATACCACAATATTTGCTGAAGAGCTACTCCAGAATGAGCTCATCTCTGGCACCATGAGTTGACACACCTTCCAGGAGTAGTTGTCCTCTAGACAGTTATTTTTCACAACTGGAACAAAATATGATAAACTTCTAACATTCCCAGCACTGTTATTTTTATAGGAATTGCTTAGTAATCCACACAAGTCAGGAATCTATTAAGAGCTGTGATGTGAGGGGTGATTCAGAGTGAGATCATGCAGAGATACTGATTCCTTACCATAATAATGGCAGCTTGATTGCAGTAGCATTCCGGTAGTTAGGTAAGCTATGGAGAGCAATAAAGGTTCTAGCAGCATTAGTCAAATGGCTTTAAGGAAAAAAGACAGGGACAGTCAAAGTAAACCTCACCCTGACAGCCCCAGTATAGTAAGTATATATTGTTACAGAAATATTCTTTACTTGTGAGTCCTGGTTCATGCCACCTCTTAAGAATAAAAAGGGAGAAGGTTCTTTAAATCAAGTGCCATCAGTTACAAAAAATACTGAATTTTTTTTCATCTTGTCCTAATTTCTTAATATTTGTAATAGTGTGTCTCTTCAGCTATCATGTTTTGTACTGTGGGAGGTGTCATTTAACAAAGGGTGACAAATAACTGGTAACAAAAATCCAGTATGCTTTGGAGGTTGATTCTCATGGTAATTAGTCCACATGCTCAGTCTTTCTCTTTTTCCAGTCAGAGCCAATTTCAGCACAGTTGCTAAATTGTCTTTATTAGTTTCTTCCTTATCTTGGGAGTTCTGCCAGATGTCCTTGTGGCCTGTAAACTCTGCATTCTTTGTGTCCTCTGTAAATAATACATTCTCCCCAAGCTTTGCTAACCTCCACTATGCCTGAGATCAAGTGTGTCAAGCCCTAAAATCTAAGGAGACCAACAAGTACTTTGTCTTTCTAACACCTGGGCATTACTTAGAGCTTGCTAGTTAGCTGCTACCTGTTTTATGGATTGTAACTTCTTTCTTGTTGATTAGGCTTGAAAATATATAAATATCAAATATTAAAGAACATCCTTTCTTAAGAAAATTTTTACGTATTTCACATTTTACAACAATAAGGCAGGACCCTATTTCATAACCCCTTCCTGATTCCCTGTAACTCTCTGGGCAATTGGTTAATTATTTCTGTCTCTTCCGATGTCAGCATGATAATCAGTCTCTTTCCTTTTATCTCATTGTTTTAATTTCTCTTTATTGCATTCCATGTTTTTTATGTCAAACTGTTCTCCTTTTCCCAAAAACAGACCCATGCATCTGTTTCTTATCTGGTGGTGTTCCTCAAACAGGGTTCGGTACCTGAAGGGCAAAGCCAGTATCTGACCCAGAGCCAAGATATTTGGTTTATTTCATGTTTGCACCAAGACAGGTGCTAGGTAGTAATTCCACAAAGCCAGCTTGGAATACATGCATATTTATATTTCAAATTTGCCCCTCTCTCTCTCTAATACATACTCATTTTTACTCATAATTGACTGGCATCATCTTTGCAAACTAGGTCTGCATGTGCATAACTGCTTATCTTTTGATGAGCAATGGGTTTCTTGAGTCCATGGCCACGGCCTCTCACTGCCAGAATTACTTTTGCTCTTAGGACATAATTTCTGAGCCAAAGCACTTCACCATCATGTTTACCTTCTTGATTTAAGATGGGCCCCTTAGAACCTATTGGCTGGGGTTCTTGTTTCTTTGTTCCTCTACTGATCTCTTTAGGTCATCTTGACTTTCTGGCATAATCCAGCAATTTTTCTAAGTACACTGAACAGCAACTCCTGTAACTCATACAGCACTGGCACAACTTCTAGGAAACAAGTACAGTCTTATATAAAAAGGTGTCAAGTAAAGAGTCATAAAAACACTGACAAATAGTCACTCTTGTGTAATCACTGATACCTATGACAAAATTCCTAATGCACATGTGCAAACCTTAGTCCAGGTCATTATATTATCATTTACACAGACAAGTTTTCCTGGGGGTTGTCTCTCAATGTTACAGTAATCTAAGGTAATTCGAAGTTACACTTCCTTCTATCAGCTACTAAGTTACTATTTAACTTTATGTTATGTTACAGTTTCTGCTTGAGCCTTTTGAAATATTTGTTGCTCACTAAATGGTATTCTGTTCCGGGGGCCTCTTCACACTGCATTCAATTTCCAAGGACTCTCCACTGCTCCACTCCTCCAGCCCCCATTGTTATGGTTTCAAAACTGACCTACAGCTGCTAGGGGCTTTTTGTGAACTTTTATGCATTTCTAGCTTTGTATGACATCATGATCACAGTGAGGAAGTTCAGCTACAATCTTTATAAATAAGCATTTGCAAAGGGTAGGGTAATAAAATGTAAACAGTATGTGGACAGAGACACCTTTTTTTTCTTATTTTTGGTTAACCTAATTTTCTGCTTTGTATTTATTAGTCTTGTGCATTCCCGTTCCATCCCATCTCCCTTTGTACATTAAAGTATTGTTGTTGTCTGCACTATATTTCATTTTCTTCCCTTCCATTTTCATCCCTTTCCTGGTTTTATGGTTTGGGGTTTTTTTGTTGGTTTGGTTTGTTTTTGGGTTTTTTTAAGTTCATCTTGTTCTTGTCCTCCTTCTCTTTGGCTTCTTCATTGACAATGAGAAAAACATGGCATTTTTCATAAGAACACCTATTAAGTGTTTCGTGCTAAGCTGTACAGTTAAATGTCAGGATTTCATGCAAAATATCACCAACACCATGAAAAGACCTTTCCAGTCCAGATATAAATGTTTCTTACTGTAGTTTATAGTAGCTATATGTTACAAAAATTTATAGTAGTTTATGTTACAAAAGTGAAGAGACCTGAGGCAGATGCTTTTCAAATAGCTTAATCTCTTCATTCAATATTTTAATGCATTGATTGTGGAAGAAGAAAGCACAGGATTACTTAGTCCTGTTTCTAACATTGCTCTTCTCTTCTGCTATACTACATTTCTCTTTACTAGCTTCTCTTCACAGTGTGAAATATTTATATAATCCATGATCACAGGCAGATAGCATTATCCCACAATTAGAAATGGTAGCAGCAGCTGGAGTAAGCTTCAAACTCAGAAAATAAATTTGTGAGACAATTCAGAACATTGAGAAAAAGCAGAGAAAGAAGCAGAAATGAGACATGATGTTTTAGCCACACTAACACAGAATTTTGCAACCAGAAGTATAGATTCAAAGTAGTAAGATAAAAAGTAGTGAAATTTAGTTTTGCTACAGAACTCTGGTCTGGGTAGAGTGATGATAAGAGTGCTTTATGTGCAACAGACCCTATTCTCTGCAAGATAGCCAGCAGGAGCCAAGAAACAAGGCTCCAGCAAGGAGAAGTGAGGAAAAGATGGCTCCATAAATCCACAAAATGAGTGCAGTGCAGAGGAGGCTGGCTCTACAAATTCAGTAAAAAAGGAGATAACACAGGAACAACTGCCTGATAAGGCCAAAGAAAAAGTTTGTTTGACTTTTGTACTAACCTTTAGTCATTAGCATAGTAAAATATAATCTTATCAGCCACTTTTCCCTAGAGCATGGGTGGCAAAATATAAATGAGTAGTGTGCCTTTAAATGAAGGCAAGAAAATGTATAGCAATGATTGAAGGGGGAATGCTGCTGTTCCAGGGGTTGGGATATATAAAAGTGGGTACTGGCACTGCAGGTGTGCCAGCTCTGTGGATCCACCACCCAGCACACACAGGAAATACACCTCTCAACTCTCTGTCCATCGGTTTCTTTCACACCTGATGAGAGAACCCATTGCTGGGACAACAGCAGTTTTGGTGACACAGCCACAGAGCTGGATCATCCTGCTGTCCTGGCAGCAGCAAATCAGATGGGACAGGTCTCCAGCATACACAGACCTCCTGATGAGAGACCCCAACTGAATCCTCTCCTGCACCAGGGTGCTGCAATGCCCCAGAGAGGTATTTGAGGAAGCCAAGGGGATTGTGTGTCAGCTTTCGTGGACCCCGGAATTTTCTAGATTGGTAAGTGCACTTTCGTACCTCTTTCTTCTCAAAAAAGACCCCCACAAACCAAAAAAACCCCAGCCTCCACCTAAGCCACACATGAATGCTCAAAGTGGGAGCTTAATCAATCAGTGTGGGTTCAAGTAATGTGCAGTGCAGAGACTATTGGAGAGGCCAGCCAAAGGGTAAAAGTATTGGGTAACATATTTAACAATGGGAACGAGTCAAAAGATATTAATTATTTTATTGCCGTTTCTTATTCTCTCTAATCACATCAAAGTAATTTAATTGTGAAATACAATTTTATTATTAATCTTTCAGTATTGTATTTCGCAAATAAATTTTGTGCCCTGTCTCTGATTTTTTAACAGCTTTGCGAAACAAACTTTTGTAGCAACAAATGACATTCTTTATTCTCTTAACAGTGTATTTAACTCATGTAAATTGGTTTTGCTCTTTTTCCTGTTACATTGAAGACATTACATTATGATTACATTACTATTATATCATTGAAGAACAGAACTAAGGAATAGGAAAATTGTCACCTGTTAGAAATAAAAGAAGTCCTTGTCGTAGTCAATATTTTCTTCCAATTTATTTTCCTATGCGTTCTACTACAGTCACTGCTGGGTTGATTTTCCAAAGGGACAATAAATAAATTAGCCCTCCTTTTCCTTAAGGAGTCATAAATAAGTTACTGTAAAATTACCTAAAGTATCTTAAATGTTCCACTCACAGCAGGACTTTTGTGAAGCAAGTGTTCTTTACAGATCAAGGCACCTCAGCTTTCTTGGCTCTGGAACATTGCATTCTTCAGTAATGTAACTAACTGTTTTATCATTTTTGGACTTAGAAAAAAATGAAAACAAAGAAATGAGTTTTCTTAGGTCACTCTTGGGTGCATTTGGCTGAGACCCAGAAACACAGCTGAGACTCAGAAAAACAGAAATTACAGACTTTATAGGCATCAGACCATATTATTCCTTCAGCCTCTCCCATCCTGAGGATACTGCCTCAATTCTTTACTTTAAAGCTGAAAACCCCAGCACCACTGATAATTCACTGTCCTTTCACCAGTCATGGGTGGGAGGACTGGCAAGCTCAGTAGTGGAAAATAAAACTTCTTTCCAGAGAGCAAGGTTGTTAGTTAGCCAGCACTCCCAGGGCAAGAGCTATAGGCCACAGCTCAGGTAAACATAAACACAAATATATATACACATCCTACAGCCTATAATCTTCTTGTACACAGCATTATGAACTGAAAACATGTACGGGCATAGGACTGACTTTGAAGGCCACTACAGCACCTTTGCTATTACTATTACTTCATAAAGACATCTGGTCTAGTCTTGTAAAAACACATGTCAACCCTGAAATAATCATCAAATTAAGTACAAATCCAGAAGCTCATCAAATTCTATGCTCTTTTTTTTCAGCATTATAAAAATCAAGAGTTTAATTAATTAGAAGTATTTTTCCACTCACAGTTATAATAGGCAAACATTTCCATTTGTGAGCCATATGGACATCTCTGTATCACTACAAAAAACTCATCAGAGGTTTTTTTAGTGATACAGAGATGATGAGATTATTACACAGTTTATTGTATTGCATAACTATTATATAGCATGTATTATACAGTATGTTGTATAATACAAGAGAAGTGTGTATAACATATTGTACATTTAGTATTTAGTACAGTTCTATAGCAGTGTAGGTGCACCTTTGGGTCTTACCACCTAATGGTTGGGGTGTACGGAATTCCAGCATCACAAAATGATAAGGTTGTACCTTGACAGTTTTTAAGACAGAACTTGGTAGTACTTATATTGCACTTCAGGAGCTTTGACAGTTTTTCATCTCTATTATGTAAGTTCTGAGCTCTGTTGATTTCAGTGTCCAGGTTTTATAAACGAGAGCTGCAGTCAGTGCCACCAGCCACGTTCTCATTGGGGACAGGAAGAAGGCCAAGGTGCCGTATGTTCGCTGCAGGAAATAGCAGGAATAGACCTGCCAGGCCAGGAGCAGGGCCATTGCCAGGTGAACAAGCACAGCCACGAGGCGTCGGACGTGACGGATGTGGGAACGGAAGCTGTGGCCCTGGCATCGCAGAAACAGGCACCAGCACAGATAGGCCATCAATGGCAAGTTGAAAAACAGCATCTGAAAGGAAGAGCAAGGAAAAATAAGACAATGAGCAAGCCAAGGGTTCTGGGTAACAACTATGAAAGTTTAAAAACATCCAAAAAGCTGTTCCATTCTAACAGCTGAGTACAGTTCCCAGAGATGGAATCTCAGGATGCACCACCACAACTCTGCAGCTATGAGTACCTGTGCCTGAGTCCCAGGCCAAGCATTCCTGCCCATTCCCTTGCAGTAAGAGGCACTAACACTGACATTTCCTGGAACTGATTTAGGAAGCCGGACTTAGCACAAAAATTAGCATGGCAAAACCAGACGGGCTGTATGCCAGCTTAAGTCTGACCCAGCCCACCGCGGAGTAACACTGGAATAAGGGAAACACCATGAAGGTGGCAATGCTGGTTTGGTCCTCTATCTTAAATGCCAAGGAATGACACCTTGTCTTTCAGATTAATGGAGAAACAGCTCCTGGGAAAACTGGACTCGTGTGCATAGAGAGCGACATCTACTGATCTGAAGGGTTATTACGGCGGCAAGGGCTGCCCTGGCAACTCAGGTTTTTTGCTTAATCACTGCATGTGAGTCAAGGGAAAAAACAGAAAATTTCTAAAAAATTTAGAGTTGTAAATCTGTAGAGACAGCGTTTAATCCAGATATCCAGGAAATCCAAAGCAACATCACTTTATTAGAGAAAAAGAGAAGTTTGTGAAAATAATGCACAACCTCCTTCCTTTCTGCCCTTTAAATCTGCAGAAAGGTAAGAAAGACCTTTTGTAGTCAGGCATGGTCACTAATCTCTCTACTTCCAAGACTCCTTTCTTTATAAAACTATTTTAAAAATTGGAAAAAAATCCCTGAGAAAAAAAGCTGGGTTCTAGCCTTTACTTTAAAAATACTCACCTGTAAAATCCCAACCACAAATGTCATACTGCCCTGTAAGAAGGATCCACCAACAAACACCCCGAAGGAAAAACAGGCCCCCATCTGGCCATCTATAAGTTCACCTACAAACCATGGTCCTGCAAGAGAGGAAACCAAGCATCACCATCAGGAAACAACAGAGACACAGCCCTTTCCCACAAGACCCTTTGTACCCTGAACTTCCCTATTGCTTATCCATAATAATAAGCCTCATGTTTTCATACTCTGCAAACAGCAGTCTGGTGTGAAAATACCACAGTATGACAGGGGATTGTGGCATACAATGAAAACACTTCTGAATCAGTTTCATCTCTGTGACAATTTTCAACACCACGTATGATCTCTTATATCCTTATGAGAGAGGCAAAAAGGTGGTTCCTTTCAAAGGGTAGCTTTTTCTCAGAATTACAGTAAGATATATGAAAAAACGTGGTCACAAACAATTCCATCCTGGCTCAGGAACAGAAAATAAGCAGGCTGCTCTGTGTTATGCATACTACACTGACTAACAAGAAAATAGCTATTTCAGTAACATGTTATCAGAGAATAAGCTCAGATTGTTAGCTCTGCTGCTAACAACCAAAAAATAAGTAAAAGCCAAACTAAATGTAAAACTACTTACTTCACTTTCAGAGTAATTCAACAATCTAAGTGTTTAATTAATTCAGGGCTTCTAATTTAGGGTCTTACAAAGAAACCTTTAGTGTCTTTGAACATTAACTTTTAAAGTTCCACATAGATTTTGTAACTTAAGCAGATTTTCCCCATTCTCCAAGATATTAGAATGCTTAATTTTCATCAGGATCTGATGTGTAATTTCAAAATACTAATTTATGTCCTCCAGTACTCTAGACTACTTACCCAGAATGGTGTATAAATTCAGAACCAGAATTGAGTAATAGAAGGTGTTTGTTTTACTGAAGACATGAAGAGAATACGAAGTCAGAGTAAGTAATCCTGGCTTTTCTAAACAGAGACAGCATTTAAGAAAAATATACTTAATTCAGTTTGCAATTACACCTCCTCAGATATATATGTACGTATAATACTGGTCTTTCTGAAACAAATCTGCATATTATTTACTCATTCTTTTAATTAAGGAATATAAAAATGTTTGGTATGTCTACTGAAAAATGCAGAGGAATGCATTAATATTACTGTGATAACTGAAAGTAAAGAACCGATAAATATAACAATCTATATTAAAAACAGCAGAGCAACCTGCCATTCTAAAGGAATACACTTACTGTATGTAAATAATACTGAACGACCATTCTATACCCAGAAAATGAAGTTAGCTAGAATGAAAAACATGGAGAAAGTATGTATTAAATGAAAAGTAAGAGAATCAAAACAGTAACTCTGCAAACCCAGAAAGGCAGGTCAGCATGGACTAGATTAGTTGGATTTCCTTTGATTAAATCTACTTTAGTGAGATCTGATAGCACCTCAAAATTAAGGCTAGGTCTTAAAATGACATTATTCTGACAAGTGTGTGGTGTTAGCAGAAAAAAGTAGTATTAGCTCTCTAATTGAAGCAGACAATTCACAGATCAAGAGAGCCTCCCTAAAAAGTTAGCTTGTAGACTTACACCTATTATGTGGCCTTTTCACAAAGAATTAACCCCCAGAGGGCAAGCTTCATCTTTGGAAATCAACAGCTATAACAAATTTGTTCACTAATTTGTTAAACATTTGTCTGGCCCACATGGACTTAGCTGATGACAGAGTCAGATATTTTAATACTTAGCTGCTGAGTTCCATAAAGGCAAATGAAAATCTGATCCTTTTCTATGTAAGCAGTTGCTGTAGTTACCTCAGGATACTACATGATTAGGAGTGTAAAGGAAGAGACAAACACTGACATGAATAGGAAGGGAGGTGGCTTCCAGAAAAATCTCATTAGTAAGGTGTGGTTCAAATGATTGTTTAAAGGATAAACAGCATGAGCTTAACAGTAATAATTATAATTTACTAGATCTATCACAAAGTATTAAGTTATGACAGAAATGGCTTTAATATTATTTTGAGAAAGATGTAATCCTGTTCACGCTCTTTTCAAAAGTTAAAATATTGTCTTTGCAGAAGGAAATCTGTTTTTCCACTCAGGCAAGAGAGAATTCTGTGACAACTGTAGCGAAACAAGCACACATACAGAACTAATACAAAACAAAACATTCCTTTCCCTATGTATTGGATTCTTCAGTAAGAAAATTAAAATGAAACCTCGGACTTCAATCAACTTAATTTTTGTTTAAACAAAGATACCTGCTCAAGTTTCTAGTTACTTTATTTGACATATTGGAGGCTTTCCAGTTTCCCTTAAGAGTAAAACAGCAACTTCTGAGAAACCAACCAAAGCCCACAGTAGCAGATGAAAAATGCATATGGTGATTAACAGCACAATTATTTATATCTTGTTAGCACACTGGTCAACAGTAAAAAGTTTAGGGGAAAACAGATCTACCAAAAACCACAGGTAAACATTAGTTCATACCTTTGAGTGCTGGCTTTTGGAGGTGTCGGAAAACAACAAGCAAGGTAATCTGAATCAACACAATCAGCCCAAAGAGCACTCGAGCCTGAAAAGACAGTTTTGGTTATAAGCCAGTCCTGGAATAATAGCAGCCTTGGAGCATGCCTTATGGACACTGATAGAATGGTACAAAGATTCTATTTGAAAGACATATTCAAAACCTCTTGGTGTCATTGAACTGAAGAATAAAAAGGAAACTTAAGAATTTCTATGTTGTTGGATTTGTATTGTACTGACTTGAATTCTGCTGAATGGCTGAAAGCAATAGACCCAAATCTTTAAAAAACAGGGTTTGTAAACACATCCATTGAAAAAGCATAGTTACATTTCCAAGGCAAAACATCGTCTGAGCACTGCTCTGAGGAGAAATGCAGTTCAAGACATGGTGTAGAATGTGTGACTGATTAACAAAACTAAGATAATAATTTTAAGCCAATTACAAGAACCACAGTCATGTGGCCTTTCTTATAACAATGATATTAATACAGTTCTAGAAGTGCACCTAAACCACTAAGACATGACATCCTTCTTTGCATGTACTGAGCCACAGCACATCTGGATATGGCCTGGAACTTACCAAAGTCGAGGGGGATTTTGCACTCCACTTCACTAGAGCTAGTTAAAATGTCAGCAGCTGAGAATATAAGATGGGAATATTTGCACCATTCTTTCCTGGAAACACATTGCAACACTTCACAGTGAATTTCTCTTCAGTTTAAAGTTTCCTTTTTCTACTATCTCCAGTAGCTCCTTTTCAATTTCTTGCTTGCACAAAATGTGTGAATACTTATGCCTAAAAATGGATAATGGGAGAGTCCCTAGAAATGGGACTAAATCCAGGACATTTGTATAAGCTATTGCTGCACATTTGTGGCTGAAGTGTGCAACCTGAGAAACTTAAAATGTTTTAGAATTTCAACAGTCATATCTGGAAAATGTAAATTGCATTCAAGTCTACAAATTCTTTCAGGAATTATAAAAATGCCTACTGCAGCTTGGGAAACCAACATGGAGTAACAGCTGTTTTACTGAGGGTACTTACTAGAACATAGTGGTCAGTGAGAAGAATAACAGATGACCAAAAGTCAAATCTAAGGGAGAGGTTTTCTTCCATACCAAATAAATGGCCCCGTGTGCCAATTCTTCCTGAAGCATCCTAGGTTGATATAAAATGAGAGCAATTACATAGCAGTGGGAAAAAAAAAACCTGTCTAGTTAAAGTTCTCCATTATCATTGTAGCTTTTCTAGAAAGATACAATTGATGCATGCTTCTCTGGTGTACTGCTGTATTAAATTCTACTACAAAGGATTACTGACAGTCAATTCTGCAGTTTCAAGTAAATTGGTGATATTCAGCAACTTATGGAAGACTGTGACTGTTTGTGACACCCCCCCTCCCCCAACTGTTTTCTGAAAGTTAAATTCTAGGTAATAGCCCATAGTAAAAAAGTATTTTAAAATATTTTTATATTTAATATAAATATATAAAAAATATTTTTAAATTTTGTTGTGCTTCATTTCTGGTGTATTTGCCATAAACTCATAAACAAAAATTTGTTTATTGTCATTTATTCAACAGTTTGAGCACGGTGTTCCAGGTGTGGCCTGACAAGCACTCAGTAGAGCAGGATAGTGACTTAGCTTGGCTGGTGGTGCCCTTGTGGATGTACCCCAGCATCCAGATTTTCTCTGCTACACCAGCACACTGTTCATTCACGCTGAACTTGTGGTCTATTAGGACACTGAGGTCCCTTTTCACAGAGCTGCTCTCCAGCCAGGCAGATCACAGCCTGTGCTGCACTCCTGGTTATGTTTTCCTGGGTGCAAGTCCTTACACTTTCGCTTGATGAACTTCATAATGTTCTTCCTGACCCTCAATTTGCCCTTGGCTCATCTGTGCTGGTTCTTCCCAGTCATGCACTTCATCTGACTTGAGATAGCCCCCCCCCAAGGATTTATTTCCTAATTTTCCCGGGGACTGAAGTAAGACTGATGGGTCTATAATTTCCTGGATCCTCCTTTAAGCCCCTCTTGCAGACAGGTGAGTCATTAGCCTTCTGCCAGTCTTCTGGGATGTCCCCTGCTCCCCCACAGCTTCTCCAAAACTATGGAGAGTGGACCTGCAAAGATGCCAGGTCTCTTCACACTCTGGGGTGGAAACTGTCAGGGCCCATTGTTCTCTAGGATCAAGCTCTTGTGACAGGTCTTACTCCAACTCTTTCTTCACTGACAGTGGCTCTCAGTTTGCATCAACCTTGATCCTTGTTCCCAAGGCCTGAGGCCCAACACTGCTGGTAAAGACAGAGGTGAAGAAAGTGTTGAGAACCTCTGCCTTATCAGAGTTGTTGGTGACTAATTAATGTCTGCTGTTTAACACCTGGACAGTATTTTCCTTCTGTTTCTGCTTGTTGTTTATATACCTTTAGAACCCTTTCTTGTAATTTTTGACATCTCTGGCCAATTTCAATTCAAGTTTGCACTTCTGTCATGTCTTATTTTACTTCATATGAAAAATAATATTTCTTTCTTTAGCCCAACAGCTTTATGAATGTTTTGGTGCTTAGCAGTCAATGTTTATTCCTTTATTAAATCCTTTGGTTTTTGTAATCAGACAAATATGAAAGTAAGTCTGTTTGTTCCTAGTTATGTGAGGCAGGAGGCTGATAGAGAAGCCATGACAAGGAAAAAAAATCAATACAAACAATGCCAACAGGTACCTTACCTGGACAGTCACATCTATGTGATGGAACCCTTCACTGTAGTTTTGTGGACTCCACTTCAGCACATAGAGAGGGCCAGACACCTGATGTGCATTCCCCAGGTGAACTCCATCTATGTAGACTTTGACAGAGATAATGTCAGAAGGAGAGAATGCCAGAATTCTAAGGAGTAAATAAAGAGCAAAAGAAATAGATTTGTTACTGGACTTGCAGGTATGTCATTACTTCCTTAAGAGAAAGTCCCTAAAGGTTAAGCTGCTAGTAGTAAAGGGTTCAAAAGATTTAGAAATTAAAACAGTAAAATATCTGTAGGCTAATGGTAACATGGTAGCTCTTTCCTACAATTAAAAAGAAAAGTATTTCTGTATGGCATTACACAATAGCACAGGATAGAAAACTGACTGTGGAACAGACAAAAAGGTGGCAGAAATTGTAAGGCCCTGGCAGAAATAATTTTCGCTCAAAACTCTTGCTTCAAAACGTTTGTTAACGAAAGTGGATGCATCCTCCAGCACACATAGACACATAAACAAACACTTGTAGATGGCTTAATAAAAAATTGCCAGGCTCTCTCTCTCTCTGAAGTCATTTGCTGTTGGGAGTGGGTTTTTTTCCTTCTTTTTTTCCGTTTTTTCTTTTCGCTAGTCAGACTATAACTCTCAGAGTTTGTAACTGCATTTAGGACAAATGGAGTGGAAAGCAAGACTGGTATTTCAGATCTCAGATACCAACAAATGTATTGTCACTTGGCAGTGCTTATATTCAAAGAAACATGGATACTAATACAGACTCAAAATACTGCATATACAATTCCTTTCATTTCTGGTAATATAAAAGACATTCCAGAGCACATTTTAGTCAAATGGGAGTTTCATACAGTTATGGTGAACAATTCTACCAGTTCATTTTTAATACATATAAAAAATACAATAAATTATATTATTTAATATATATTTCAAGCAGATTAATCTTACAGCAAACATAAAATGCTGAAAAGGGCCTAAAAATTTGAAATATAAATGTAAAAATTAAATAGATAAGGTAAAAATGGAGAGATGGAGAGATTTAAAGTGAATATGAAAATTGGAAGAGGCTTCTCATGTTTTAATATATAAAGGATGTAGAACTGAAAAGGCAAAAAGCTAAGAAGTCTGAAGTGAATAGAGAAAACTTTTAGAAAAATACATAGACAAAATCCTGAAATCAGCAGAGTTGATGTGAACATGTGAGATAAATAACACAGATTACCTATTAATCTATGCATATTGATTACATATGAATCTATTTTAATTATATATTAATTGATCAGATTTGGTTACATAAAATTCAGTTGACTTTAGGGGAAATAACTGCATAAATAAAACAAACATGAATTACTACTACACAATCTTTTTATTACAGATATGATACAAAGAGAGCTCTCTGAAACAATCTTCCAGAGAAAAGTGAATTTTGAGAACAGTAGACACACATTTAAAAAAAAAGGTTTTGTGTATATACATATAAATATAGTTAAACATTGTGAAATCAAGACATTACAGGGTACCTGATATGAGTGGAATAAAGAATTTTGACTAGTGGTTCATGAGTAGAGCTGCTGTAAAGGAAGGATTTGGGATTGGTGATGAGAACTACAGGCCACTCTTCAAAGTTAAGATCTGCAAAGCTGAGGAGGTCATGATCAAACGCGAGGATCCGGTACCTAAAGGAAAAAAATTAAAGGAATTATTAAAGGCAAAAAATTTTGGTAATACAAACTGCAGTGTGAACAGCTAATTCCCATGCTTCTCATGTTCCTAAACAGAACCTGGCTTTATTTTCCATTTATTCTCTTCTGTAGATATTACATTTTTTAACTCTGCTGTATTAACTGTGCAGTTGCTTACCTCTGATGAGGTTAATTTTATTATAAATCATGGAAGCAGTACTCCAATTTCCAAGTGTGAAGATCTATGGAATTTTGCACATAAATCAGACAGATGAACACTACATTAAAGAACTCAAACATAATGTACATTACCATAGGTCTGTGTAGGTACTCTAGTTAAGGACAATGACCCCAGTGTGCTCTTTCCCTGTGTTCATGCCAGTATCTTTCTTTGGATTACTGCAGAATAAAAGCTAATATACTACTATACATTCCACATTGCATCATTTTTTGATGTGCTAGTAAGGTAACATTTCTCAGGTGCACTATTTCTGTATCAAGAATTCTAACAGCTAGAATTTTAACAGATTAGATCTAACAGCTAGATTTTTAACAGAATTCTAACAGCTGTGTCAAGAATTCTAACAGCTGTGTATTTTGAAGTAGTAATGCTGAATTTTATTACAATTTATTGGTCTACATTTGAATACTAAACACATACTAATGGGACATTTAGATGTCCCCTTTATAATTTTTAAATATCAAGAATTAATAAAAATTATTTAATTTATTAGCACACTGTTGGTATGGGGAAAAATCCCAAACATGCATACAAGGCCATTTCTTCAAAAGCATTAATAATAATAACCAGTCAGGCTGATCTCATGCTTCTTTCGAATTCACCACACAGCATAAAAAGGAATCACACTACAGCAAGGTAGGTTTATATAGATATATACAGGTCTATAATAATTTGCTCATATGGGCTTTACCTACCTCCTATTATCCATCCAGTCTCCTAATTCAAGTTCCAGAGTGCCACCACGGTGTTGACTGTGCAAGACTGGCATTAACCCACCCATCGTATGGAGATGTCCGCATAAATAGGCTGTGGCAGAACTAAGAAAAACCATAAGAATTGTAATTATTTGGGTGGGAAGGAAATATCACTGCAGAAAACCTGAAAATGAGAGGTGAGCATGTGAAGACAGCCAAAAAATGTACTTCATGCTGAAAACATACAGGGTAAGAAAACCTTACCTCATTAGCGTTCGTATTCCAGGGGACGGGGAGATGATTGTTGAGGTGGGGTAATGGCCAAACCAGATAGTGTGGTTGCTGTGTAAACTTTCTCTTGCCATCAAAGACAGCTCTGTCATTTGATTCTGGAACAGGCAGGTGACAAATCCATTTTGCTAAATAAGTGTCTCACATGCATTGTAACTTAAAAATGTAAACACCCTTATAGATGAACACAAATTTTTCAAATAGTTTTTCTATATTTAAAAACTCCAAACCTTCAAACATACCCCTACAGAAATTAAAACAGCCAGCAAAATGGAATGCAAAGACTTATACAATACCATGTTTAGAATCCCAAAAAAATTATAGGGTCTCTTAGGGCCTGGGCTGAGTGTGGCATCCACGCAGATGAATGAATAGTTTCCAAAAGAGGTAGTGTGGACATAATGGAAAGAACCATCTTTACGCCAGGCAGAATATTTCCTAACAAAGTAAGATGGAAATACCGCTGTTAGGAAAGCTTTACCGTGACAAACATACATTGCTTTCTCTCCTTCCATTGACAACAGGTAATTTCACTATTTCTGACTTACAAAATTGAAGTGCTTTTGATACTTTATGCTAGATGGGAATTGTACATATCTTCCACTGGCAAAGGCATAACATTTCAACTAACAGTACGACCTAAATTGCTCTATTAAGGATTAAATTCTGTAACTAAAATGATTGTGAGTTAATCTGAGAATTACTATAATTCATTAAGTCTAGGTTGGTTTTTTTTTTAAATTTTCTTTTGGGGTTTTGGGGAGGACATTTTGTGTCGTTTGGGTTTTTTTGAGTTGTTTCAGTTTTGTTTTACTCCCTGCATGATTTGTGTAAGCTAAAGCATTCCTGAGTTCAGATGATGAATATAATCTGAACACAGCCATCCAGAAATCAATTCATTTCCCTGTTCCTCCACCAATCAGAACAATAAAATTGCCAGAAAGTTTGACCTGAATACAATACAAGACAATATATTAAACCCAAGTTTTCAATATTTCTAATGCCATAAAAACCCTTTCACAATGTATTTTAAGTTAACATTATCTTTATCAACATCATCGACTTAATAAAGTTTCTTCCTTTAGTCCCACTCTAAGTATGTGTAACAGTTGATTCATCCTCTGCTAATGCTGTGAACATATAACAGGAACCTATGTTTTGTGTAAAAATATTGTATTTCAATACAACCCACTGCCCTTTTTAATATTAATAAAGAACACCAGAATGTGGTGCTGAATGTTTTCTCTAGCTTCTGTTTTTACTTTTGCAAACAATTTTTATAATTTTAATATTTTTTTATATTATTTTAAAAAAACAACTCATTTCACTCTTCCATCTTCTTTCTCCCTAGAGTGTGACAAAAATTTTGTAGACATTGACAGATTTAACATGCTCAATTACAAAACACAGATAAGGATAAGAGATAAGAAATCTGCTTATATTAAGAATTCTCTTATTTTCTCAATCAATTCTGCTCTACTAACTGGCAGTGCAAAAGACAGAGGAATAGCAGACATGATCCTGGAGTATAGGAAAGTCAGTGAAATAGCAAGTATGTGATAACTGAAAACAGAATATTGTTCAGTGAATTTGAGCTTGAATATACCATCTGTATGGTAAATAAAAGTACCTGTAATAATTCTGAACACTATCCAGGCGTGGAATGTTGAATGAATCTGTAAGGGAGAAAAAAAGGAAATAAGGAAACTTTCAGCTCAAATGAACATTGGCCCCTGTATCTAACTAGGTAATGTTGAAATAAAGCAGTCTCAGGAGGTGCTGAAGAGCTACTTTTTAAAAAATGCATGATTGATTGAGAAGCAGACTAACTGTGCAGAGGAGATATTATATACTCAATGCAATTAAATGGCTAAACCTGTCTCCATTTTGACCACAGAGCTTTTCAGAAGCTTTTTTGGACTGGGTGCATGCTCTGTGAGTAAGACTTAACTCAGTCATGGAAAATAAAGTAGCCATAGCATCAGAGAATAGTGTGTGTAGAAAAGATATCAGCTTGGGGAGGTCTGTACTGCAACAGTTCCACTTCTTCATTAATGCTGGTAACAGAAGCCCAATAGGAAAATGTAGTAACACAGTTTATGGTGATTGGGAATGGGGTGGAAGCCAAGCCTCATCCCTAATGCTCTACAGCTGTGTAAGACAGGTGAAGAGTGGTAAAAGTAAAGAGACATGAGATGCTGAGGGGTATGAACCAATTACAGAAGGGTAGAGAGGGCACACAGCTGCAATGTATGTAGGATGAATGGTATAAAAGGTTGTCCAGAAGAAGTCAGTGGTGCTTGGAACCATTCATATGTTCTCCTTCAGGAAAATGAGTCTCTATGACAAAGTGTGCACTTTTTCCCTGCCCACACCCCCTCCTTCCCCCTCCCCAGTGCAGCTTCTTGTAACTGCCTGTTTATACAGCCTACGTGGTTGTCAGCTTGTGTTTGAATGCTTGCAGTGTGGCAACAGCTGATGGTTATAAACTCTCACAACTCCTTTCTAGTCAAAGGAAACGAAATTCCCTTTAACTGCTGGACATGTGACACCTTTTAAACTTAAACCTGTGAGGGGGAAGTCTATGAAAAGTAAATTGAAACCATTTCTTCAGCATGGCAAGGTTACAGTTTGCCCCTCCAATAAATAATGTGGTATATAAAATAGCGACATGAAAACTAACATCTGAAGTCATGTTCTACCACTTTCTAAGTAAAAGACTGTTACTTCTCTGGTACTAAAACTCCAGTAAGAGCTTGTAAACAAAGTGTGTTCTCAGTAGACATGTAGATGGCAAGCTCTTCTCCTGATTCATGAATACTAACACACTAGTGAGTACTAACACTTTCCCTCTATATTCTGTAATCTGCAATCACAGGAAAGACATAAATGTTTCATTTTCTTCTTACCATGATTTCCTTTGATGTCTATCCACTTGGTTTTTTCCATGACCCTTGATCTCTTCAGGATTGACTGATAAATTTTCCACTCATCTTCTACCTGCTCAGATCCCAGTTTATCTCTTGTCTTAGCATCTGTCAGATCACCTGAAAGTGTACAAAGGTGAGATAAAACTAGAGGCCTACACAGCTTATACAAATACTGCAACTTATACAAGCATGCCATCTGTGCCTCTAAGTGTGAAGTGGCTGCAGGCCTGGGTGCAATCTTGATGTTCCTATACCTGGTCCACAAGGCCAGGATAAATGCCTTTTAATGCAGATGCAGCAGCCTCTTCAGACATGTCCTGGGTTGATGCTGAATTGTATCCCCATTCATCTGTTTTGCTCAGAAATAAGTTTTGCACCTTTAAAACTGGATCTGAGAGTGAAGGAGAGGCAGTGGAATGTCTGAGGCTGTTGTTTTCAAAACACAAAGATAAGAGTTTTCAGCTTTCCTTCACACACAGCCTGTGTTGTCTGCAGTGCGGACAGCAGGACAGAGCTCTTCTTTGCTTTTTGTTAGTTTTTTGCTAGCTGAAGCAGAGAAGTTCTCTGGACTGTGGTTTTTCTTCCTTTTCCTTGGAACTATTTGAACTGCTCTGGACTGAAAACCCAGAAGAGCACCAGGAGCTCAGACCCGTGGACCACCAGGCCTGGCCTGGGCCCGGCATTTCCCAGCATGGAGGAACTGACAGCAACTGAGGTGTTGTTGTCACAACTGACAACAACTCGAGCTACAGACTCGAGCTACAGGAGAGACTTTCTGAATTCGGCATCTCTTCGGAGCAGCAAGAGGTTTTGTTGTTTAGTATTGTTCATTTGATGTACTGGGAAGTGTGTTGCTTGTTAAATAAACTGGTTTTTTCCACTTTCCTCCAAGGAAATCTTTTTCCCGAACCAGCTGGGGAAGGGGTCATTTGGATTTTCTTTCTAGAGGGACCCCACTTGGAGGTTTCTTCCCAAATTTGCCCTAAAGCAGGAAAAGACATCTATTGACCACATCACTGCAGCAGTTTCACTAATTAGATAAGTAACTCTCTGTAGAAACAAAACTCCAGGTCTAGCATTAAGCTTCTAAAGCCTTGCATACACTAACGGTTTAAAGTCTTTTTGATTTTCTTGTCAAAACTTGATCTATTTCAATAACAAGCTGACAAATGAAGTGGCAAGGCTTATTTCACCTCTCTTGGTATGATACATTCAAATGGAAACCAGCAAGAGAATGTAGAATCCTGACCAAGACAAGAGGGAAGGTAGCTGCTAGCAAGGACTAAGATACAGCAACACCTATTGGGAAAATAATAGCTATCTTGTGTGATTGTGTCTATTGCACATAAAACACACTAAACTCACTGAAGAAACTGAATGCTGAAGAAAAGAATAATTCTCTTGTTGAGAAGTTATTCTTTTCAGCTTCTAACAATCTCCCTTCAGCTGCAATTCCATTTCCTTTGCTTAAGATAGCCTAAAGTTCTCTCTTGAGACTCTAGAATTTTGGCTATTTGCTGTTCCTTTGACAGTACACTCAACAGGAAATTCACACTTTTCAATTGCTTACCTGTTGCTAGAACAAGTGCTGGCTGAATTACATCAATTGTTTCAGAACAGAATTTTTCAAAGTCAGGAGCTCGTTTGGGATCCCGAAATTTGCTGATATGAATATCTGACACCTACAAAAGAGAAGAATGAAACACTGCCCCAAGTAGAGAGTTATTGCTACCCAGGTTATTCTGAAAAGCCAAGTATACATAAGAATGCAATGTAAGAACACCCACAGTGGTTCATGTCAGTGTAAGGGATACAGGAAGAAAGAGAAGTGCTTGACTAGGGGAGAATGAAAGCAGAACAAGCAAATGATATTGCAACTCCAACCCCTAAAATCACATTTACATCAAGAAAAATTCCTTAAAACTAAGGGCATACAATACTATGAGGAAATACTAAGGTATCCACAGTAAATTGTGATGACTGCAAGTGGCCTGTTGCCTTTCAAATTCTGTGAGTTTCTGAGCAACACAGTGGTTTTGCTGCAAGTAAGAACAAAAAGTTCTGCATAGCAATAGGTTAAAGCTACCTAGATCTTGAAATACACTGAAAATTTATTTTGTACCTGGTGTGACATTTCCAGTAGTTGAGTAGAAGGATTTTTAACATTCAATCCAAGCATTTTAATGGACCTAAAAAGTTGTTTGGATCCCATTCACCATGCCTTAAAGAAGGCAAATATTGCCTAAAAATGATGATATGACTTGTATGTAATTATAAAAGTTGCTGTTCATTTCTGAATCAAAGCCCTCACATCAGAAGAGCCTTTTGGGGAGAATAAGAAAAGTAAGATTTTTCTGGGTTTTTATATCATGGCTTTTCAGTACTGTACAAAAAAAAAAACCTTGTGTGAAAGGTTTCAATTCCACTTTACATTCTACTTCAGTCAATCAATTAATAGTCCTCCTTGGTTTAAACAAATGGTATTTGATGCTCAAAAAAGCAGTAAGCACATACTTGTGGCCATCTGACAATATCACTTGGAAAGAAATACATTAACTTTAAATTCAGTTTAATAAACATGTTCTTGTAAAGCTTGTAGTTTTTGAAAAATCCAGATAAAATATCTTGGAGAAAAGTGATTTACTTCTACTTATTCTGTCATCTGTATATAAAGGAAATATTACTTTGAGTACAGTTTTTTAATTCTGCTTAGGAAATTTCCCATTTGGAATGGTATGGAATTTTTGCCTAGATCAGAATTGCATGCTAAAAAAGGTAAACACTTTTAGATATAACTTTATCTTCACTTTCATTGATGCATTTTCAAACTAGTGTGAAGCAAAGAGAACAGCAAAACTACCTGGATATATCAAACCTCATTTAATCATTGACAAGGATACAACTTGTTTTGTTTCTTTTCAGCCTGTGGATTTGCAATTAATTTATCTTAGCAGTCAAACAGAGAAAATTAAAACTTCTACAGTTTTCATTCTTGAGAAAAAACAACTCCCGCTCTAGGAGTTTTACAGCAAATGTAAATTTCCAACCTTACAGCAGAGTGGTTTGGAAGCCTAATTTCCTACAATGACCTTCCCAATTTACTTCCCCATGAGTTTAAGATTAAAAAAAGGTCCAGCTTGTAATTTCTAAGAGTTACAGTGTCCTGGGAGTTCTGAGAGCTGGGACTAAGTTTCTGTTATCACTAACAGCCATGACACATGAAGATCTCAGAAGTGAGTGGAGCTTCTTCCTTTTTTTTTTTTTTAATTTCAATTTCACTTCAGATGATCTCCCAATACAAAGAAAGGCAGTGAGCAAGATGAAAAGCTCATAATGCTCTTATTTACTTTCCAAAATGTAGGTGAAAGTCCATTTGCTACTCTTTCCCATCTCTCTGACTAATGTGGATACCTGGCCTCTCATTGAATCATAGGCAGAAGCTTTCACTAAAATGGGTTGGAAGAGATTTAGGGGTGAGGAGAAATCACCACCAACATTCCTTATCTAGCAAAGATGTGGTTCAGGAGAGGCAGGCGTTAACAAGGGAGAATTACAAGGTATAGAGCAACAGTAAAATGCATTCAGCTGACAGAAATGGGAGAAATAATTATAATCTTGTCAAATACTGAACTAGAGGGTCTATTTGGCACTCGGTAAGAAAGGATATTCTGCTACAATAAGGGTGGACGAGCCATTAATAAAAGATTAAAGTAGAAAGACTGTGATTTAGTTCAGTTTAAGAAGTGATAGTCCTGTATATGGGAAGAAAAACAAGGCAGGAACTGCTGGGGGCAGAACTGACCATCTTGAGCTCTATTCAATGACCTAGGCTAGACCTGTAGAGTCACTAGGGAGCCTGAAGCCTGTTTCCCACAATATCATCAGGCACAAGGCTGGATTTGGTGCTTGATTAGTTTCCAAGTTAGGTCAATGATAAAGCAGCTGTTAAAGGGCACGTCTGAAAGAGAACATAGCCACATGAAAGTAAAGCCAAGTCTCAAATTAGCTGTGTTGTGGCCTATCCCTGGGAGAACTCCACTTGAAGAGACACAACCAGAGAGAATATGGAAAGAGAAACATGGGCCTGTGTATGCTGTTTGTCAGTATGGCTCTGCAGCTGCTATATGCTGCTGTATCTGATTCTTCACAAGACAGCAGCTCAGGATGGGGGCTTTCCTTACATTAATTCAAGCACATCTCTTGAAATGTACTCTGTGGTAAAAATAAGCTTTGAGTCACTTAAGGAAAAATTACTGAAAAAAAATTACACCCCAATTGGAGAGAACCAAAGGACTAATATATGCCAGCTCATTCACTAAGGGCACTGCCCACAGCTAATAAAGTCAGGCAAAGTGTTCTTGAGACTGAGAATGAAAACAAAACAGCAAAAGCAGCTATTTGTTAGAAGGAAATGCAAAGCAATTCCCATGACATCTCAGCCATAGATTAACTATAAATATGTAAACACTTCTGTGGCTAGTTCTACACTAAGTGCTTCAGGAATGCTCTGGGGAGAAAAGTCAGAAGAGGCCACAGACACACTCAGAGGTGACATTTTGCTTCCAGGACTATGCAGATCAACTTGGATTTTATGTTTAACCTGGAAACAAAGGTGTGTATATTTAACCCTCTGAATACTGGCACAGTACCTTCTACTGCTATAAATCAGTAAAGTTATTTTCTCAGACACACAACTCTTCTGAGGTTTTGGACGGGGAAAGGGACAGGCAGAGCCTGCATTTCTCCCCAGGATATTAGATAACACCACATCAGGTACTGATGCAATACATAGGGTAGTGTAATAATTAGGTGATTTTTAATTACCCACTTCCACTACACACATCTAGTCTGATAAGGAAATGTCTCTGTGCACCCATCCAGAAGTCACACTCACACCACCTGAGCTGGGACCGAGGCCCCTTCATAGTTACACCCCACACACTCACGGTCAGACCAGGTTTCCTTACCAGCTCAGCCCCAGGTTTCCCATAGCAGGGTCTCAGACTCGGGATCATTAAAATCACTTAATCTTGGTGCAGTAATTAACAAAATAACAGTTCGACTCGGGTACCTCTGAGAAGAGGCCCCAAAGAAAGGAATCCCCTGGCTTTTGTACCCTCACAGTCTGAGAGCAGGCAAGTCTGGGGGTCATGGGCTCCAGCTGTCTCTGAGTGTCCGGTCCCCTGGCCGGGCCACAGGTCCCGGTGCCCTGTGCCCTTCGCTGTGTAAAAGGTTTCACAGGTCCCGGCCTTTCTCCTCGGGCTCTCGGCTCCCACAGCTCAGCCTGCAGCTCGCCCTGCAGCTGCACATCGAGCTGCCGGCTCCGAACATACTCCTCACCGCGACCTTTCGGGCAGCCTGGCAAAACACCTGTAACCCGGGCTCGCCCGCACGCCTCCGCCGTGCCCGCGGCTCGCCCGCCCCTCGCCCGCCGGGCCCGGCCCCGCTCACCTGCACGACCCAGAGCAGGCTGGCGGCGGCCGCCCCGGGTGCGGGCTCTGGGGCCCAGCGGCGGCGCTGCCCCGGGGCCGGCGGCGCCCCCGGCGGCCCGTACCAGTCCAGCAGCAGCGCCACGGCGGCCTTGGGGGGGGGGGTGGGGGGTGGGGGTAGCGACGCCAGC
>CM031861.1:27107895-27266140 GCA_018697195.1 Certhia americana | reverse complement strand
ATATGAGAATTTTGCTAGATTCAGATTGACTCTGAAAAAAGGTAAACACTGTTGTAGATATAACTTGTATCTCACTTTCTTGATGCAACTTTTCAAACTAGTAGTGAGGCAAAGGGAGAAAGCAAAACTCTGATATATCAAACTACATTTAATCTTGAACAAGTAAATACAACCTTGTTTTGTTTCTTTTCCAGCCGTGGATTTGCAATTAATTTATCTTAGCAGTCCGAACAGGAGAAATTAAAAAAACTTCGAACAGTTTTCTTCTTGAGAATAAACACTCCCCTCTAGGTATTTATAGCATCAGATTTAATTCCAACGTTATCGCAGAGTGGTTTGGGAAGCCTAATTTCTACAATGACCTTACCCAATTTACTTCCCCATGAGTTTATATTATTGTAAAGAAGGTCCGGCTTGTAATTATCTTTCTACATGAATTTAACAGATGTCCTGGGAGGTTCTGTAGGAGCTTGGACATAAGTTTCTGTTTTACACTAACAGCCGATGAACACATGAAGATCTACAGAGTGAGTGAGCTTCTTGCTTTTTTTTTTTTTTAAATTTCAATGTCACTTCAATGACTCTCCCAATGCAAAGGAAAGGCAAGTGAGCAAGATGAAAAGGCTCATAGTGCTCTTATTTACTTTCCGCAACTGTATGTTGAAAGTCCATTTGCTAGTTCTTTTCCCATCAATCTCTAGCACTAATTGATACCCGGTGCCTCATCATTGAATCATAGGCAGGCTTTCACTAAATGGGTTGGAAGAAGATTTAGGGTGAGGGAATCACCACCAACTATTCCACCAAACAGTCCTTGTCTATCAAAGATGTGTTCAGGAGGAGCAGGCGTTTACAAGTGAGAATTACAAGGTATAGATCCCCCCCCCCCCCGGGGGCCCGAAAGAAGAAGAACCCCCCCCCCCCATCCCCCCATCACAGTAAATCATTCAGCTGCAAGAATGGGAGAAATAATTTATCTTGTCCCAAGACTGAACTAGAGGGTCTATTTGGCCTCGTAAGAAAGGATATTCTGCTCACAATAAGGGTGGACGCCATTATAAAAATTAAAGTAGAAAGACTGTGATTTAGTCAGTTTAAGAAGTGATAGTTCCTGTTATATGGGAAGAAAAACAGGCAGATCTGCTGGGGGCGACTGACCGTCTTGAGCTTACTATTCAATTACCTAGGCTAGACCTTAGCGTCACTAGGGGACTGAAGCCTGTTTCCACAATATCATCAGGCACAGGCTGGATTTTGGTGCTGAATTGTTTTCCAGTTAGGTCAGTGATAAAGCAGGCTGTTAAAGGGCCACGTCTGAAAGAGACAGAGCCACATGAAGTAAACCAAGTCTCAAATAGCTGTGTTGTGGCCTATCCCTGGGAGAACTCCATTTTGAAGAGACACAACTGACCCAGAGAGAAGATGAAAGAGAAACATGGGCTGGTTATGCTGTTTGTCAGTATGGCTCTGCAGCTGCTATATGCTGCTGTATCTGCTTCTTCACAGACAGCAGCTCAGGATGGGGCTTCCTTACTTCATTCAAGCACCTCTCTTGAAATGTACTCTTGGTAAAAATATGCTTTGAGTCACTTGAAGGAAAATTACTTGAAAAAAATTAACCCAATGGAGAGAAAACCATAAAGGACTAATATATGCCAGCCTCATTCACTAAGGGCTACTCCCACTAGCTAGATATAGTCAGTGCGAAGGTGTTCTTGAGACTGAGAATAAAACAAACAGCAAAGCAGCTATTTGTTAGAAGAATTGCAACAATTCCCTGACATCTCACCATAGATTACTATAATATGTAAAAACACTTCTGTGGCTAGTTTCTACACTAAGTGCTTCAGGAATTCTCCGGGTGGGGATAAAAGTCGAAGGGCCACAGACACACTATCAGAGGTTGACATTTTTGCTTCCTGACTATGCAGATCACTTGGATTTTATGTTAACCTGGAAACAAAGGTGTGTATATTTAACCCTCTGAATACTTGGCACGTTACCTGCTACTGCTATAAATCAGTAAAGTTAATTTCTCAGACACAGACAAGCCTTCTTGAGGTTTTGGACTGGGAAAGGGACAGGCATGCCCTGCATTGAGAAAGATAAATTAGATAACACCACATCGTTACTGATGCATACATAGGGTATGTAATAATTAGGTGAGTTTTTAAGTACCCACTTCCCTACACCCATCTAGTCTGATAAGGAAATTCTCTGTGCACGTCCATCCAGAATCACACTCACACCACCATGAGCTAGACCGAGGCCCCTTCATAGTTACAACCCCACACACTCACGGTCAGACCATGTTTTCCTTCCAGCTCAGCCCGGTTTTCCCATAGCGGGTCTCAGACTCGGATTATTAAAATACTTTAATCTTGGTGCAGTAATTAACGAAATAACAGTTCGGACTCGGGTACCTCTGAGAGAGCCCCAAAGAAAAAGCCCTGGCTTTTGTACCCTCACAGTCTGAGAGCAGGCAAGTCTGGGGGTCCATGGCGCCAGCTGTCTCTGAGTGTCCTTCCCTGTCCGGGCCACAGGTCCCGGTGCCCTGTGCCCTTCGCTGTTAAAAGTTTCACAGGTCCCGTCCTTTCTCCTCGGCTTCTCGGCTCCCCGCTCAGTCCTGCATCTCGCCCTGCATCTGCACTCGAGCTGCCGCCTCCGATACATACTCCCTCACTCGCGACCGTTTTTCGGGCAGCCTGGCAAAACACCTGTAACCCGGGCTCGACGCACGCCTCCGCCGTGCCGCGGCTCGCCCGCCCCTCGCGCCGCCGGCCCGGCCCCCGCTCACCTTGCACGACCCTAGCAGGCTGGCGGCGGCCGCCCCGGGTGCGGGCTCTGGGGGCCCAAGCGGCGGCGCTGCCCGGCCGGCGCGCCTCCGGCGGCCCTTACCATCCCAGCAGCAGCGGCACGGCCGCCAGCCAGCAGCCCCCGCCGCCGCCCCAGCATCCTGCGCCGCGCTGCCGACCGCGCCCGCCCCGGGCGATCCCTGCGCCGCCGGACCTGCAACTTCCTCGTCCCTCCCCGGCCGGCCGGGCCGCACCGCGCTCCGCTCGGAGGACCGATGCCAGCGGGGCCAGGGGTGGGCGCTCCCCGTGTGCTGCAGGTTTGACCCGCCGAGGCCGGGGGATCTCGGCTCTCCCCCCGCTGCCTCGGCCCTGAGCGGTCCCGCTTTCCCCTCCGGCCGCAGGGGTGCCTGGAAATGGCTGGGTTAAAACAGAACGAAACCCTGGCGTACGAAGAGATCAGTGTCTCATCCTGCTTCCTTACAAATACAGCATGTAAACTTTCGCTTTTTCTCCTGAAGGTATTATAATCCTACCTGCTCGGAAATCTAGGGAGCTGACCTATTTTGCTTCTGACAGAAGTCTTTTTACGGTATTTTGAACATTTATATCTATATATATATGTACACACACCATTTAAAACCTTGCTATAGCAACTGCAGTTTCATAATTGCTAAGTTATTCTTTGCTATCAGCTCAGTTTATTAACTGCTGCCCATTCACTGTTGAGATTTTTTTCTTCCCATCTTAAGTGTAAGTTTAGGTGAAAAAGCTTCTGTCACTTCACATCACTCTGATATTTAACATAATATTCTCAAACAACTTGAGGTATTAGAAGTTTCTAATTCAATATTGTTTAATAGAAATTATATTTTCTCATAATCTCATAGGACAAAGATTTAATTTTTGGCATTGATAATGACTAGTGTTGATTGATCAAGAAAAAAACATTTTTCAGATCAGTTAGACTGCATTGAAGAAAAACACATCTTTTTAAATGTTCTTTCTAATTTAGCTGCTCTTTTGCAGGGCTTCATGTATGTTTGCTTTGGTTATTTTTCAGCTGCCTATCATGTTGCTTGTCTACTCTTCCCCTCTCAAAAAACACCCTGAAGAAATGTTTCTAAATAAACATCAATCAGCAATCCCGGTAATCTTCAGGAGTAATCTTGAAAGCTGGGCCTTGCTCACTTTCTTCCTGAAGCTCTACCATTTTATATTAGCTCTAGCAAGGCTGTCAAGCATTTTGTCTGTATTAAAATTGATCTGAATTCCTGTTTCGTTCTTGTTCATTCCTCTATTACTGTAGTATCCATGGAGATCTTGGTGTTTTGTGCCATTCCTGCCTGAGCAGTGGTGCCAGCTTGTTTTTTAAGAGGTTTGCTGACACTTTCTTTGCTGTCTCCCAGCACATATGGGTTCCAATTTTTTTTTTTTTTTTTTTTTTTAGTAATAATGTTAACAATAAATGTTAACAATAAGCCTTGTTCAATTAAAGCAGTTGATTTACTTCCCCATAACTTCTAAAAGTCCCATAGCAAAGTAAACCAACAAGGCAAGCTGCTTGCCTTGCAGCATGGGGGGCTGCGGGCCTTCTTAATATCAAGATGACTGTTAGCTACAGCAGAGGAACTACATTCAGATGTTCTAAAGATGTAAGAGAAGAACTTTGAGAATACCTGTAGCTGGGTGCAGTACAAAAAATCATTGAATATACCTGAAAAGATCACCTGTAAACTCTATCCCATCCTTACTGATAATTGAAGAATATGTAAAAGCTGCTTGGAGGCTTGAAACAGGAAGACTACAGTGGGAGGAAGCAGTCTTCCCAATATCCAAGATATCAGGCATTTGATATGGACCCCAAGATCCAGAGCTATGGCTATTTGCCTATTTCCTCAGCCTTAGGAAGGCACAAACACAGGAAATTGTGCAATCGGTCTGCAACAATCTGGAAAACTTCCAGCAATGCACAGGTCATGTCTGTCAAGATTCTAAATGCCCTAATCTGCCAAATCTCCTAAATACCCAGAACAGTTATGATATACTGTTGGAAGGAGGGGTGGAGGAAAAAATTTGATCTTGGAGACAGGTGTTTGCCTAAAGCTACTGTTGCCTCCTACACCAAGTTAATAAAATTTTGCCTTTGCTTGGCCCATATGGGAGCCACATGGAAGCGGTGTGACTTTGCACCTGTGTAGGTGAAATTACTAACGCTATTTTGATAGCAATAGGATAAGGAGACATAGTCCCCTGCACTGTGGGACGTTTAGGTTAGACATTAAGAAGAATTTCTTCACAGAAAGGGTGATTAAATATTGGAACGGGCGGCCCAGGCAGGTGGAGTCACTGTCTGTCAACAGGAGATAGCTATGGAAAGACTGGATGCGACAGCCAGTGCTATGGGCCGGATGATACGGTGGTGATCGGTCGTCGCTTGGACTCGATGATCTCAGAGGTCTTTTCCAACCTAATCGTTTCCGTGGCTCCGTGGCTCTGTAACGCGTGGAGGAGCAGTTTTAGTGCCCGCACACAACTCCGTCATGCCCGTGGCACAGCACACAGGCCCGCCCGCAGCCCCGCCAGCCCTCCGCCCCGAGCCGCCTGTGCTGCGGCCTCCCGCAGGGGGCGCTGCCGAGGCGGGGCGGGGCGGGCCCTGGGCTGCGGGCGCAGCGCCCGGTGACGGCGGCGGCTCCTTCCGGGCCCTGACGGCGCCGCCGCCGCGTCCCTGGCTCTCAAAATGGCGGACGGAGCCGACAGAGGTCCCGCGGCGGGAGCGGCGGGCGGCCGGGCCTCCGCGCAGGCCCCGGAGCGAGCTATGGTGAGGCTGCAGACCGGCGCCGCGCCGCGGTTCCCCTTGCCCGCCCTCGGGGGCAGCCCGTCCCCTGCCCGCGCTGCCGCCCCGCCGCTCGGCCGAGCAGGGCTGGCTCTCCGCGGCTGCCCAGCGGCGCCGTGGAGGGCCGGGACGCGCCGCTGTGCCCCCTCGGTAGCCAGCGGGCGGTGGCAGAGGCACCTGCCGGGGCGTTGGAGCCGGAGCGGCCGGCCAGGTGTCCCCGTGCCGGCGGGGCTGCTCACCGGCTCCCGGCGGCCTGCGCTGGCTGCGGCTCCGGGGCTCGCCGTCTTTGCCCCGGGAACGGAGAGCCTGCCCTGCCCTGGCCCCGGCGAACCGCTGTCAGGGGCCCACGGGGAAGAGTCTCAGTTCCCCGCAGCACCGTGTCTTCATGTGACACTTAAAGACGGAATTAAATGAGATCAAACTTTGGAAAGCTTCAGAGGCTGTCCTTCAAACGTTGTAGTGTATATGTGCATCTTAACCCATAGTCCTGTACCTTTTTTTATTCGAGGTGACTCCACTGTGGAACAGAAAAGTCTGAGTAACGAATTACTGTTCTGCAGAGTGCTCTGCAGCAAATAGTGTTATTTAGAAAGAACATAGATAGAAACACTAGGCTTTTGAACAGAAACATTGTTTCTTTTTCATTCTGCAGAATAATTGTCTATAGATTTAATATTTTGTTTTTGAACGCAATTTGGTGTTGACCCTGTCTAGTAGTAGCACGTAAGTGCCTTCTGTGATTTTCTCCATAGCCTTGTGTAGTGATTACTATGTTTGAAACACTTTTATCTAGAGGAGTTTAAAACCCAAAGGCCAGCAACTTAAGAAGGGAAGGCAGACGGATGTGTATTAGGAACTTTGCATTTTATGTTCTATTTTCTGTAGCAGTCTACACACATAGTATAGTTTTGAAACTGTTGACTGCAGGTGTTTAAAAGTAGGGTGCTAGCAAGCTCGTAGAACAGCTACTTTTTATGGGATGCTACAGACTGCTAGTAAAAGTAGGAGGATGTTTACTCATGGCACTTGTCTTGCATGTGGCAGCACTAAGCCAACAACAATTATTCCTTGTACCCTTCTTCTCAAGAATTTTAAGTATCTCCAGATCATTAGAAATGGCCCTTTAGTCTCAGACTTCCTTCTTAAGTGCTGTATAGTTCTGTGATTGAAACAGAATTGTGTGGATTTTTTTTTATTGGACATAGCTTGATTTTAAACTTGGAAAAATGTGATTTGATTGCACAGTGTCAAAAATTGCAACCTAAGACTGGCAGTTACTTAAGCTTGTGAGCTGTGCATTAAGTCAGTGGTACTGAAAGTAATAGTGGAAATCAGCAGCAAAGCAATGCAATCAACCTTTCATTAATTGGGGACATAAGAGGCTGAGTTAGCCCAAGCAATCCATAAAACTTGTAACAGTGGTATTGTGAAAAGCTAGAAGTTGTTGGAGAGATCCTTAGCTGCTCAAAGGTGATTCTGGTCCACTAAGTGTTCTTAATTTTTAATGTGATTTTAGCCAATTGAAAGTGTCTGGACCAAAATTACCATTATTCCAAGGAAGGTAGACCATGTTGCTTGCCATACATCCAAGCAAACTGCATGGATTTTGACAAGGAGTAGGTGCTTGAGGGTATGTTATAAAAAGGAAGAAGAGGTGCCCGGGATATGTACTTAGGTTGTGTCTGACAGCATTTGTGATGTTAGATAGCAAACCTGGCTGTAGTGATGCTAGAGACAGCTATAATCTGGAAGCAGTACACCCAATTTACTGCTGTCCTAAAGATGGTAATAGGTAGGTGGAACTAATGTATCCTGCTTGACTTGTGCTTTCACTGTGCACAGCTGTTCTGAAAGTCACTGTGGTGCTAGAATTGAAAAATTGTGTGGAGTGGAAAGAGCTGGTTAAATAGGGTGAGCTTTGGTCTCACTGAGCTTGTTAAATCTGTCTGAATGTCAGAGCACTCAGACAGTCTCTTGCTTCTCTGTTCATCTCTGGCTTTGAGTGCTGTTGGCTGCAGTGCAGCACCACATCTGGCTGCAAACCTTCCCAGAGCACTAGGTGCATGATGCAGGATCACCTGAATGAGTCTGCAGGAGCCAGCCTGATTCTGGGATGGATGGATGGTGATGACTCAGGTAATAAACTCTTCTGCACCCAGCCCAAGTCAGTGTTGTTTTCTCTGCATTTATATTTTCTCAGCTCTTCGGGTTGGATGACTGTGGTTGAAAATACTTGGTGTTTGACTGCATTAGTTGAAGTCAGGACCTGTCTGTGCTTCTGCTTCTTCATAGTTGGTGCATTGCTCCCTGAGCTGCCCTGAAAGAGAGTGGGCTGAATTTAATGCTGATTAAGTAGTAAAAACACTGTCTACCAAACTCGAGTTTATTTTCTTTGCTTTCCCAACAACGTCCACAGTTTACTTGGCTGACTGATGGGCTGAATTTGGCTTGTCTAGTAGTTGGCCAGCAGGCATTGCTGGTGGCCTGACAAAAGCCTGCTTTGCAGGCTGGATCCAGGCCTTGGTTGGTTGTCCATTTGTATTCTAAACAAATTCCAGTTTGACTCCCGCCTGCTTTTGTGTCTGGCTACCTGGAGCAGGACTTTGATATTAAGGTATTTCAAGGATTTTAAATTTACACTGAGTCTTCAAATTTTCATGTATGTGTACCTTTTCAGTAATATTTGTGAAGAAAAGGAGTTTTTTTATGGTTCTTTCTTTTGCCATCAGTCAGAACTCCTAACGAAGGCTGAGCTCTAAGTGGTGTACAATAAGAGAAAGGCTTATATTATTAGGATATTTCCTTTAAAGACAGGAAAATTCCAAATCTTTTGTAATGTAAAACATGATACAGGCACTTGTACATTTTAAGGTATCTTAAATCCTTAATCTTTTGTGTCATTCAGTGCTGTTACATAGTTGAGAGACTGTATGTGAGGAGTCTTGATGTGTCATAATCAGGTAGTAATATGGAGGGAATATTGGTACTCACATGCAGGTTATTTCTTAAAATTAGTGAAATCTGAGTCAGGTATCTTATTTGGAGTTGCATTGTCTTCTAAATGGAACTGACCTGCTTAGACCAGATGACATGTCCATGTAATTTTGCTTTGTTAAGCTAAATTTGTTTAAAACTTCATTTTCGGTAAGCCATCCTATCCTTTAGTGTAACTAAGCCCTGAAATGCACATGGCTAAAGCCACTGTATTTAGAACAGTGCAGCATATTGGCAGAACAGTGCTTACTGTACACTTGTGTCAGTGTCCAAGAAATGTAGCTGTGAAAATTGCAACAGGTCCTGTTTGCATCCCTATATATTTACTGCAGTGCTTTCACATCGTTACTGCATCAAGTAGTGCTGTGGTTTTTTCTTCCCTGTCAGTTTTCATGTTTACTTATACTTATTAGTAATTTTTGTGGCTTTTCTTAGTGCAGGGGTGAACTGATTGTAAAGGTATCTGTTATTGTTGCTCGAGTCCACATAAAGTGCTCAGTGTATGATTGCTGTAGTCCTATTACAGTATTGCAGTTGTGGGAGATATGTGGGCTCCAGGAGAATGTAGTGGATATTTCTGATAGCATGTAGCTGTTTCAGTGTCTCCTAGATGTCACAGTAGTAGAGAAATTATGAATGAACAGGTTGGGTTTGGTGTATAAGGGAAAGTGTTTGAGGGATGCTGAGTGAGTGCTAAATATGGATAGAGTCACTTGAAGTTTTCTGCACTTTCCTTCACTGAAGAATTAGACTGTATACAGTGGATCTTAAAATTGATAACTGGAAAAAATAGGTAAATGTGAATATGCAGAAAATTAAAAAAAATAGCACTGATGTTGTTTTCCACCCCCTTGCACCCACCATCCTTCCATTAATGAATTACTTCTTAGTAAATATTCACTGTAGTTGTGTGTTTTGAAGTGCAGCCTGGTACTTGCTAAGACATTTCATGGACGTCCTGTTCCTTCAAATGTAGGAGTCTACAACATAGACTTAAGGATCAAAGAAAGAATTAAAGTATTTCCTTTGTTTCTCTAGAAACAAAATAAAAATGATCTGTCAAATGAATAGTCCAAACTTAAAATTCAATTTCAAAGTCTCACAGAATATAAGTAACTCTAAAATGATGATTTTGCTATTTTTATAGGGAGAATAACTCTTCCCCCAAAATAAGTATTTTGCACATTGTTTTGGTTTACTATGTGATACTGCATTCCTGCTTCCTCTAGTGTTAGTTGCATGTTGCTATCTACCAAATGCAGGTTTCACCAAAAAATTTGGACCATGAAAAGTTGGTTAGATTGTAGATTGCATGCCTCAAGGACTTGAAAATTACTTCTAGAATTCCTGACTATTTTGCCTGTTGAACCCACTAAGTAGTAGTAGTATTCTGCTAATTTTGCAGCGTATTTGGGCTGGAGTGTCCACTTGGTAGGGAGATAGAATACCTCTAGTGTGGCAGAGAGAGCTACAGGCCATGATTTGCCTTCAGTTGTATCCTTGGGCACCAGGTTGCTTTCAGGTGCTCCCATGAGCTGCAGCTGTGCTCTTGTGGTTTTGGAGGTGCCTGTGATTTAAAAGTGGCCTGCAGTTTCCAAGAGACAAGCTTGGGTCTGTGCCTTGTTTATCCTGAAGAAGACATTGGTTTTAGCTGTCCAGCAGCTGAAACAGTAACAGATGGTGCTGGTGGTTGCTTGTCCTTCTCTGGTGGTCACTTACTTGCTCTGGTTCATCTTAGCTGGTAGTTGTTGGTGACTGCTGGAATCGAGGTAGATTGTACAGTAGACAAAGCTTAAGTAGTCTGTGCTGGTTTTGAGTCACATTCCCAGTGGGCAAACGCCTGCATCATTAAAGCATCTTTGGACATGAATTGGCACCCTGCTTTGGTTCAGGGGACAAAGTTAAATGACTGTAGAGATCAAAAAGTTCTTTTATGTCTTATGTTACCCATGTTGTGCTAAGGGAAAATAACTTCAAACCTAACTTGCTTCTTTTAGTGTAATTACTGATAACCAGAGCAGACCGGATACTAGTTTGGTAGTATGGTTTGGTATTTTTTTAGCCATGGTTTATAAAAGGAGCTGACTGATGCATCAGAGAACAGATATTTTGTATTTGAGTTCTAAACAGTTATTTTTACAGCTTAGATTCTCTACTAAAACATTGGCTGTGATTTATTGGAGAATGTGAAACAAAATAATTCCTGTTAGGAGTGTGACGAAACAGAGTAAGTTTCCATTTTAACTCCCTGAACTCTGCCCTTCCAGAGATAGAATTTATACTCCTTAAAAAAGCCCCAAAGAGTTCAGTCTGATTTAAGACGGGGAAGAAGGAATATGTTAATTAATTTCTAGTGTTTATTTTTCAAGCCTCTTCTTTGTGGAATATATATCTTTGAGGCTGAAATAGATTGCCTTGTCTTCATGTTGTTTTTACTAAAAATAATGCCTAGATGCTTTGTGCTCTAGTTGGATCTTATTTAGCGCATTAGAAAACTGGTAATTTTAAACCAAAATAATAAGAAGGAGAAATGGAACCAAAATTTTGAAAGCAGAACCCTTATATGAAAATATTAGTTCAAGAATCCTTTGAACTTTACTTTCCAAAGAAATTTTAAATATTGTGCATACTTATTAAAGAACTTGTGCATATTTATCCTTTTAAAATGTTGTACATTTCCTCAATTAGATAAGCAATATCAGAATAAAAGTTTTGAGGTGTTGTCCTGCTAATCTCTGTTTAGCTTGTAACAAGTGTTCTGTGCTTTAAAGTAAAGCTGCCTTTTGCCTTTGGTATTTATGTTGAATAGCACCTGCTTGAAATCAGTATGTCCTCAGCATTTGAACTATTTACTTTTAAAATCCTGCTTTTTCTAGCCACTTTGGCAGGAGGCTGGTATTGTCATCTTGTGCCTGACAGATTTTTGCTATGCATAACAAAGCATTTTACTATTCCTTTTAACTGGACCAGGTACAGGTTTTAGTTCATGGTACTGGTAGTGTCTGTTCCTTCATAATTTGTTGTTTAATGTCCATAAATATTAATATTACTTTTCACTGATTAGATTAACGTATAGATCTAAAAATAGTCTTGAAATGTAGGCAATCACTTTTGCGCTAAAAGATCAGCTTATCAATCAATGCAGTTAGCTGCTTTTTATAATACTGCCTCATGCAACCCGTTAGTTTGAAAGGACTTCAGAATTCCAAGAGAACTGCTTAAAAGGTAGATCAGAAATTGTCATGAAAGCAATGGCTGCTGAATTAATGTACATAATAAATCTCTGCAATGATAAAGAAATTCTGTTGTAGTGGTGAGAAATCTTAATGCTTGGTCTGTTGGTAAAAAATGAATTGAGTGTTGTTAACTTTCTCCCCCTTTTTTTCTTACACACTTTCTTCTCTCTCATTCCTGTTATTATTTGTATTATTCATAAATGGAATGTGTTTGTGAAAGACAAAATTGGATATGGATATTTTTTTCTCTGTCAGTGACAGTGCATATTTTGTAGCAGTATTTGTAGGCAAATATAATTTCTCAACCTCTGATCTTTTGGCATGATGCTTATTTAAAGGGTTTAGAAAAAGCTACAAACTGTCCTTTTACATGTAGGATAAATCTGCACGCTTGTTTGAAATTGACATTTGGGAAAATCTCTATACGGTTACAAATGGGAAGAAGTAGTAGTCTGATCCCACAGATATGTTTCTCATGCAAGAGAAGAAATTGTTTCCTAATGGTTTGCTCTCAAGTGGTATTGTGAAGCAGTGCTTCTGTCACAGTATTCTTCTGGAGAGTCAATAAAGGTAACACATTACTGCTTTTGTTACACAGCTCAAATCAAATGTGGTTTCTGTGTCTGCTCTTTTGACAAAACTGCTAACACTTGAGAAACACAGCTTTGCAACTCTTGCCTCCCTCTTTAATGCAGTTTGAGAATTATCCTAATCTTAAAAAAGGTGAATGTGATTGGAGTGTGTGATTGAAGTAGGAAAAGAAATAGGTCTGGAGCAGGGTAGAGATATAAAGTATAAAAACAGAGATAAGAGACCACGTGTATCTTTGAGGAACACTCTTCACTAGTGTCATGTTTTTGAATGTCACCTTTTCCTGCTGTTTCGAATACCTCTGAATGCCCACCAACATGATGTGTGTTACTCTCCCTCTGCAGGCAAGGTTGTGGTGTGCTGCTGCAGTAGAACTCCCTTAGCTCGTTCTGGTCACTATTTGTGGGTGTTTTATTTCAGGGCCATGTGTATGTCCCCATGGGCCATGTGGTGATGTAGCTATTTCTTTGGCAAACTTTAAATAAAAGTGAGAAAATCACCAAGAAACCCATTGAAAGATCTGTAATAAGGTCACTGATACAAATATTTAGAAGGTGAGCAATATCAAAATTCAGATTTAAGATGAAGCTCTAATTTGCTCCAAATGTGAAGGTGGTTCTTTTTTCTAAAATCCGTAATTTTAATTTTGCAGTCCAAAAATATTTTCCAGTGGGATAATGTCAGCTGGAGTAGAGTGTATTCAGCCAGCTTCCTCTGAGTTTTCCTCTGTTAGCTTACAGCATGTGGGCATGTGAGTAGGGGATGAGTGCCTGGGGGGCTGTGGAGAGCTGACTGATAGTATTATTTTCATTACATGGTAGCGTTTCTTCCTTAATTGTGTTATTTCATGGCTTCTGCCTCTTGCAGTACTGTATTTCAAATTTGCTCTTGAGTGGAATCAAATCTGGAAAATGACTTTTCTCTAGAGTTTACTAGTAGCAGAAATTAGAAGATTAATAGAGATTGACAAAGAAATAACATTTTTCCTTACGAAGCATTTGAATCACGCAGTGATTGAGGCCCTTCTGCGGGTCATTCAAACTGTTCAAACTCCTTTCCCCAGCAGGGTCACCTGGAACAGGTTTCCTGGGCCCATGCCCAACTGGCTTTTGAATATGTCAAAGGATGGCATTTCCACAGCTGCTGAGGGCTGCCTATGCCAGGGCTGGGTAAAAGCTGCAGGTGTGAGCCCATCTCGGCTTGCAAATGTCTTGCACATCAGTTTGGCTTTTCTAGACTTCCAGCTCATCCTGTCAATAAAAACAAAAAGCCTATTATTTTGTTATATGTTTTTTTATATATCTGTAGCAATTGAGCACTTGACAGGTATGAGCTCAGGTAAGGGAGTGAATGAGCAGAGGGAAAATGGGGCTTCTCAAAGTATTGTATTTCAATATGTGGGCGCAAGGGGACAAAGCTAGCATTGAAGAGTCAAGTTTAATCTAGGGGATGTTTTGTTTGGCAGATATCTTGTTGTTTATAATTTTGTATGTAATATACTTTTGGACATAATATAGTAAGAAGATTTCGATGAAGAATATAAATTATTTCTCATAGGAGGCAGAGAGTATAGGATAGGTCAGAAGTTTAGCCTGGTGCAGCTTTTAGAAATAAGAAAAATAATGTTCTTGTTTCTCTTGTGAGTATAATGGGTATTTCCTGGGTGATGCACATCCTGAGCACATATTTTAGTGTGCTTACCAGAAGGCAGACAGCCTGCTTGAGAAAGTTCTCTTGCTTCCCTTGTTCCCTCTCCTTTCCTACTTCCTGTCCACTCTTCTCAGAACAACATTTAAATAGCATTAAAAGCTTTGCACGAGAATGCTTGAAATGCTTGTGAGTTTGACTGTGTGAGAACCCCTTTTACACTTCTGGCAGATTTTCAGGGAAGCTTAGCCCTGTGTTTCTTGAAGCTATGACGTGCTCTGGAGCAACAACGCAGAAGCTAAACTTGCACCATCTCTTGGGAACGTGGGTTATTAAGATAGAAGGGTACAGACCAGGATGCTCTTGTGCTCCGCAAATGGAGCTTGCCAAGGGGCCACATCACACCCTCCTGCATTTAAAAAGTACAGTAACCAACCTGGGAGGGGACTTTGATGAAGCCATAATGCAGTACAGGTAAGATAAAACAAAAACAAGTTACAAGAGGAAACATGTTTAAGCAGAAACACTGAATGATGAAGTTTTATTATTATAAGAGTGATTTACTTCCACTCATCTTAAATCAGATACATAAAAAATAAACACATGATCAAGTAGTTCAGTTTTCAGCTGCCTCTTACAACTGAATATCTTTCTCAGAGCCATCAGCTGTGTGTGATATTTTTCTTTTTTCAGTGTTGATATGCAAGTATCTGATAAATTTGGATTTAAGTTTAGTTCTTTTTTACAATTTTGTGTCTTTATGTCCTGGATAAGCATTACTTTTATTTAACAAAAATGTTGCTAGGCAGTTGAAAAATTTCCATAATTAATTAAAATAACAAGGCAGCCATTCAATATGTTTTGTTTGCTTTTTGTTCCTTAGATCTGAATATGTGAAAATACATACCTATATATTTGAGTGCTTGTATGTATATGTATACAGATTGCATATGTATTACATACATATGTATGATACAGTTTTTATGACCAATGCATATGTATTACATACATATGTATGATACAGTTTTTATGACCAATACAATAATTTCAGTGGTGCTTACTGCTCAGATGAAATTCTGGAACAAAACTATATTTATTTGTTTGCATTGGAATTAAAATAATTAGTTCCTTTCACTTCATGAATGGGTCTTAATTTTCAGATAATGGATAGGTTTGAATGCTTTGTGATTCAAGAAACCTGATTAGAGTTATGAAGCTGCTGCACCGACAAAATAAGAATATGCTAATATGAATGTGGATGAATCTGCTGTTCTGCTTGACTGCATTGTCCATGGCCCATCTTTTCCATCAACTTCTGCCATGTATTTTCACCATGATAAATGAAGTAATGGGCTACCTAAGGGTAATGTTGAGGAATATTGATGGCCAAATAAATGAAGGATTGAAGATTTTTTGCTATTCACATAAAAAGTTAAATAGTCTACTTTTTTGAGCCTTCTTTTCAGTCTGAACCCTTTGGTGGTTGCTTTGCTTGTTCCCTACTTGCTGGCCTGGAGAATTCTTTTTAGAACTATTTATGAAGTTACGTATGTATTTTTTTCTTGCACTCATCTTAAATCTTTTATGCAGTTTTGGGCACCACATTGTAAGAAGGATACAAAGGTGTTAGAGGTCATTCAGAGGAGGACAGCAAGGATGGTGAAGGGCCTAGAAGGGGAAGCCATATGAGGAGCGGCTGAGGTCACTCAGTCTGTGCAGCCTGGAGGAGATTGAGGGGAGAGCTCGCTGCAGTCTGCTGTGAGGGGAGGTCGAGGGGCAGGCACTCATCTCTGTGGTGACCAGTGACAGGACCTGAGGGAATAGCATGGGGTTGCATCAGGAGAGATTTGAGTTGGATATTAGGAAAAGCTTTTTCACCCAAAGGGTGAAACAGGAACAGGCATCCTGGAGAAGTGGTTGTGGCTCCAACCTTGTCAGAGTTCAAGAAGCATTTGGACAATGCTCTTAGGCACATGGTTCTTGGGGCTGACCTGTTTTGGACTTGATCCTTGTGAGTCCCTTACAACTTAGGATAGTCTATGATATTTGGACATTAACCAAGGTTGTGTTTGAAAGGATGTTTAGGATTAAGGATTGATGAAAGGATTAAGAGCCTTGTCTGATTCGCAGTGGCGAAACCCAAAAGTTATTTCTAAATTATGAGAGTAATATGAGAGAAAGACTATTCAGACTTGAAAGACAGAAAGAGAGAGAACTGTTTGAAGAAGTAAAGAAGTTGGAAGTAAAGTTATGGACTAAGAACCTCAAGTGAAAGCACAAATACTTTAATTGTCTTACAAAAATGAAATTGCATTTTAGTCTGGTTTCCCAACTACAGTAAGCTTGTATGATTATTTGGGCTTCTTTCTTCCTCAGTAGCTGTTGACCTCTGATGCCTGGTTCAACAAGGCTTTCAGAAGACCATTACTTTTCCATTGCATCCCAAACTTTTCCCAACTGTGGCAATTCTTTCCATTTGTTGGCAGCTGAACAGATATCAAGCTTTGTGTATTAGTTGGCCTGTTGGGAAGAGTAGAGTTGAAAATTAATTAGTGCATGTGTTTCTCTACAGTAACATAGCACTTGCTAGCTCTTGCCTTAGAGTGTTTTAGTAGAAGGCTTCAAAGGAACAGGGGTTTCTGTGGTGGAAAATAGCAGAGAAATCATTGTAAATCCATGGTTTCTTGGATTTTATTGCTCAAAGAATTGACTTCTGATGTAGAAAAGGCTTCTGAATTCACAGTAGAAGTGTGTAATCCTATTTTCTTTATATTTACTTATTTGTTTGCTTATCCATGGGTGTACTTTTTGTTGCAGTGGTGTGATGAAAGATTCGACTTCCAAGCTACATTTTTACAGTGCTTGGCAAAACACGTGCCAAATATTTACTCAGCTGAAATGGACCCCTTGGTGGAGAAACAAGAAGAAATGGTCCAGGCAGCAATATTATACCCCCTGGAATGTTACTTGTTAGGGGAGGACCCAGATATGTTCCTGGAGAAACTACGACAGAGTGGAACCTCCCAGCTCTGTGGAAAGGTGTTCAAAGGAGGGGAGACAACATACTCTTGCAGGTAAGAATGAAGGTGGGTTGTCATCAGTGTTTTCATCTGAGATACTGCAGCAAAGTGCTTTAATAAAATCAGTTGTGCTGCTAACTAGTCATTGATTGTGTCATGGTACTTCTTTGCTTAACTGATGCTGGCATCTATTTCCCATTTCAAACCACTTTGGAGTGAGGAAAATTGCATATGAAAAGAAGGCTGTAGCAGAGAAATGGGGAAGGAAATGGAAAGGTTACTGAAAGTACTGAAAGCTATTGGTAAAAAGTGTTGGATGATAGGTTATGAATATGGAGTCTTTAACTGAAGTGAGGGATACAGTACTCACCCTTTCAAAGTCTGAAACAGAATCCAGCATTTCTGAGCATCATCAGTCCTATCCTTAGGCAGTAGTCATGTGACCAATGGTGATTTTTTCACCTTTTTTTATCATCCTGAAGTATATTAAAGGTGGAAGCTCATTGATTTGGTAGAATTAATCTTATTAATTCCTTTTAATACAAATGCATTAATGAGTATCATGAATAGAAATATATAAATATTAAAAATTCAGCAGTTTTTGTGGTGAATATGAAGATTGCAACAGTTCTGGCAATTGATGAGCGTTAATATGATGCTATTGCCATAGTTTATTCTAATTTTCAGCTTATTTTAAAAGCTTAGAAAATTTAATTAGAAATACTGAAAGACTATTATTAAGGATGAAAAGCACTATCAGTAAAAAATCCATCCCTTAGAATTTAGGAAGTGTCAAAATAAAAGCTCCCTATGAACTTTGTTTATGAATTGCAGTGTAATTAAAGTTTTAATCAATCGCATACTCTTCAGCCTTTTCTAGGAATCAGCTAGTGTTGTGTATGAAAGGAGAATGGTCTCTGAAGAAGTCCTGCTCTGTGTACCAGACAGTGTATAGTGAGTGGGACAGTTGTACAAAGGAAAAAGCTGGACAAGGCAGTTTTGTGCTGCTAGAAAAGGAATAATTTTCTTCCTACCTCTCCAGAGTTCATGTATGGTAGCAGGCAAAAAGACAAAGCTAAATATCTCCGAGTTGTTCTCTCTTATTTTTTGAGTTCCAGTCTTGCAAAAATGTGGCAGTATTTATGCAAGATACTGTATGTAACAACTGCAGCTAAAGCTAGATATCGGTTTGCTTTAGGCCTCTGAAAAGCTACAAATGAAAGATACTCTGCAGTTCTAAAATCTGAATGTCTTGAATTGGATAATCAAATCTAGCAGGCACTTCTGCCTTCTTTTTTCTTTGATTCATCCTTCAGGAGATTTATGATATTAAATGAATATTACTGATGTATTAAATTATTGTAATGATTATTATAATCAGAAGGTTTGGAAGGAAGTTATTTCTGTAATCAGAATTACCATACTTTAGTTGTAAAAGAGGCTTGAACTAAATGTTGAACAATGGTATAAAATAAAAAATTTGGTGTGTTATCATTTAGCACCTGTTGTCCATATTTTGCATAGAATAAAACAGCATTTAAAGAAAAAAGTGACTATGTTTTAAGGAAAAAGGCAGTATATAAAAGTGTGTATGTGAAACAGTATAAAATGAAATAAGATTGCCTACGAGTGCAGTTCCATATTTTCAGGTGTTTAAGTGCATGAGTGAAATTGTATGAGTTACATTTCAAAGTATATATTCCTAGCTTATTTAGAATGGAATTCTTTCCAGATTTTAACTTCTGTTTTAAAAGTTAGAAACATAACCTAGTAGAAGTGTAGCAAAAGTTTAATTAGCAGACTGACTACTGACTAATGTTGGAAACAGTAATAAAAGTTAATTCAGAGTCCTCACTGTTTTTCCTAGCTGCTTACCCTTAGCAAAACCAGAAAAAGTTTTGCTAAGCAAGTTTTGAAAGTAGAAATTGAGCATGTTTTTGATAGAATTTGATGCAACAGATTTGAGTACATTGTTCAAACATAGCCAGACAGGTTACTCCATGTCACACAAAGATGATGAAAGTCAATGTTTTTATAACTGGAATCTGTTGTTAATCTCAATTTTTCTTTTTTTCAGAGCAACTTTTTCTTTTGTGCATGAAAATTCCAGGTGTTTTTTAAAGAAAGTTTTCCACTTACTGTTTTTGTTGCAGAGACTGTGCAGTTGATCCAACTTGTGTGCTCTGCATTGACTGCTTCCAGAATAGCATTCACAAGAACCACCGGTACAAGGTAGGAAAATCTTATTTTAAGAAGTGGTACTTGTATTTTTAGAGAAGTTCTTTTGAGTCTATAATAAACTGCATATAAACCATTAGTAATTTTATTATTAAAAAAGTAAATTCTGGGATTTATGAATTACTTAATCTCTCTCTCTTGTGTTTTAACTATGCACAACTTCTAAGAACAGCAACTTGGTAATTGAAGAGCCAAAAGCTAAAGGAGTGTTCATTAATGCATACAGTGTTATTCTCTTTGGTAATTTCATGGCAGTGTAGGTCAGAGCAAAGAGCTGTAACTGAAAATGAAACTTGTGTCCTAAGTCCCAGTCAGTTCTGTTGGGAAATATGTAGGGTGAAAATCCAGGGAAAACAGACAGTAATGATTACAGAGCACTTTGGAACCACAGCTGGGCTGAGAAGGTGTTGTCATTGTCCTGTTTTACAGTAGATTCTTCGGGCAAAACATCAGTTATGGAAATAGGTAGTCAGATGGGAGGAGATTAGTAGCATTTTCATCTGAAGAATGCAGGATATGCTCTTCATAGATTCATAGAATAATTTATGTTGGAAGGGACCTAAGGAGGTCACCTAGTCCACCTAGTCCTGCTTGAAGCACATCTAATTAGATAGGTTATTTTAAAATGTTTCAGGTAAATAGGTTTTTTAATGTCTTTATATTGGGTCATTGAGGTTTTTCAGAATTATTTCAAGATTTGGAGTAAGCTAAGGATAATTGGTTTTGCTGAGTTTTTTCTGAACTTTTTACCAAAATGAAGGGTCACAATTTTTACTCTTTTGAAAGTGCAATGCAAAGTTAAAGTTACAGAAATGTATTTGGGTGCTGATCGTGTAGTCTTTTCTTTGGTTAGAAGTAGAGGTACTACTAAATGTCTGTTTATTATGCACATTGGCTTTTTATGTTATTTTCTAACTTTATGAAGTAATTTTAAAGAAGACATTAAACAGCTTCACTATAATTTTGTCAGTAAACCCAGAAATAATTATTTTGCCATTTATGAAATACTCATCAGTCATAGGCTTACTTTCAAGTTAAATTTATTTAGGACTTGCATACCTTTCAGTAGCAGAAACTCTTTATTTCCTCCTTTATTTTCTCCTCTAAAACTTTATTTTTTATCCCCCTTCTCATCTGGTAAGTTTTCTTTTATCTAAAAAAAAGAAAAAAAAAGTTGTGGTAAGTCCACTGGTTATGCAGTGACTCTTCATTTTTTAAGTAGGTTTGTGTTTGATTTAAATAATGCTCATTGCTATTTTCCTCTTGGTTTTTATGTGCATATTTCATGAGTGAAATACATGTTTTTTCCAGATGCATAGCTCCACTGGAGGTGGATTTTGTGACTGTGGAGACACAGAGGCATGGAAGGCTGGACCGCTGTGTACTAAACATGAGCGGGGAGCATCGAACTCTCCAAAAGAAGTAAGAACATTGCTTAAAGTGAAGTTAATAAATATTGTAAATGTTGCCTTCTTACTTTAAAAAGTTCTTATTCCTGTATATGAATGTGTATGTATTGTATAACTAATGTAGCAGGTTCAGTCAAGTTGAATCAGGATTTCCTTGGTCAAGGTGTTTGGGATCAAACATATATATTAGACATCCTTTGGGTTTTTTTCTTTTTTGTTTGGAGACAGTTTCATCTACCTGTCTTGTGCACTTGAATCTTTCATTTGGAATTAAAATTGCAGTCTCTTGTTCTTTTCTTTGCTAAGTGTATTACTCATTTCTTATTTATAAATAATTGCTTTCACGGCAGTTAGTGAAGCTTGATTTTAATATTTTCTCTTTTCTACATTACTGCATTACTGAACAATCATATTTGTCAGTTACTTCTGGTGTAAGATCACTATGACTAAAAGAAATTTTCTGTGCCTCGAAACTAACCTCTTATGCTAGGATGTCTCATGGTTATTGTACCTCATAAAGGAGCGTATTAACAAGAAATAGGCAATCTTACAAGGAATTCTTAAAGAGAATGTTGGCAAATCAGCTGCCTCAGGTAAAATTTGGGCTTTTTTCGGAGTCCTTCATTCTGAGATAATCAGGATAAAAAACCCTCAGCATTTGTCATTGTAAGCAGACGCCTAATCCCCGATGGTTTTGTAGCAAACATACTGTTATTTCTATTCTGGTCAGAAAGTTGAATGGAAAAGGAATAAAAAGTGCTGGTCTTACAGAAAAATTAGACAAAGTTTTCAATCATTTTTTCGTCCTTCCTTTTGAAGAAAGTTAATGGATTTCAGAGATAAAAAATGATTGAATCTGCAATAAGGAGTAATTTGTTTACCACTTGGTCTTGGTAATTGTTCACCACAGTGCTTGGTCTGCACTGCAAACTTTTAATATCTGTGGGAATACAAAAAGCTGTTAAAACAGCTTTTTTGAACACAAGTTTAAAAAGAAAAGGTGAAGCTAACATATTTGATGAGGCCTTTCATAGTCTAGTCCTAGATAAAACATGGATGTATAAAGAAAGGTGTATGAAACTGTTGGAATACTACTGAGAGCCCTTGGGATGAAATAACTTTGAAAAGAAGAAATTAGGTGAGGTTAATTTGCTTGAAAATCATGAAAAGGATGATTTCCTGATTATGATACAAGTATGTGCATATAATTTACAGTATATGTATACATATTATAGTATAATTTCCTATTATATTAATAAGGTATTCTACCAACCCCCTTTTAATTTTTTTACAGATTCTTTTCCATATTAATATTATCTCATGTTTTACAGAATTCTGAATGTCAGTTGAATGAAGAAATCATGGAACATTCTAGGAGAGTGTTTCCCTCTGTGATAAAATACATTGTAGATATGCTTATCTGGGAGGAAGAGAAGGAACTGCCTGTGGAGCTCACCGTTAGGTAGGGAGTATTTCCAACTTTCTTTTCAATGCATTAGCAACTTGGATTATAATTTTGCCTGGGACAGTCTCATACTCATGCAGACATTATTGCTGAAATCCCTGTAAACAACACTGTGGTATGTTTGACCTAGAGTTATGTAGAGAAAAGCTTTTGAAACTTCATGGGAAAAGTAGTGTGTGAAACTTCATGGGAAAAGACTGTCCTGCATCAGTCACTGAAGGGAAGTGCTCCTTAGCCAGCCTGATCCACAGTGAAGCAGCAGGTCTTAGTGCAGAGGGGAGGAAATGTCAGGAGTGGAGGGACCCACCAGGTGCCATTAGTTGTCTTGGGAGACATTGATGGGGTGCTAAGGGACAGGGGTGCAGAGCTGAGCTGGCAGATTTTCAAGGATGCTTTCCACAGTTCTTGAGAGAAAGATGTGGATAAACCTTTCAGTGGGGTCTGTTGCAATAGGACAAGGGTTAATGCTTTGAAACTTAAGGAGGGTAGATTTAAAATAAATACAAGAGGAAATTTTTTACAGTGAGGGCAGTGAAACACTGGAACTGGTTGTCCAGAGAGTTGGTGGATGCACCATCCCTGGAAACATTCAAGGTCAGGTTGGATGGGGCTCTGAGCAACTTGATCTAGTTGAAGATGTCCCTGCTCATTGTAGTGATGCCTTCTGGAGACTGACCTGGAACAAAGTCGGGGGGGCTGGACTAGATGAGCTTTAAAGGTCTCCTCCAACTCAAACCATTCCATGAGTGAGAAAATGGAAGAAGGCTGTATATCACATTACAAAACAAATGGGTTTATAAAACCAGAGAGAAAGGAAATTATAAGAGAATATCAAATTCAAAACTTCAAACTCTATCAAATAACTTCAAAATTTCTCTTTTGTACTTGATACATAATTTCTGTGGTATTTTCTGGCATAGATGGTGGGGGAGTGTCTTTAGTATGAAAAACATGTTTGATTTACTTGAATAGCTTTTTAAAATTGTATTTGACATTATTCTCAAGCTGTAAACAATTAAACAATTTAAACAATTAAACTGTATTCGATATGACACTATTTACTATTTTACTTCTATTTGTATGATATGTTACTTTTTTCCCAGCAGAGAGAAGGTAGATAGCTACTACTGTGTCCTTTTCAATGATGAACACCATTCTTATGATCATGTCATCTACAGCCTGCAAAGGGCACTTGGCTGTGAACTTGGTGAAGCCCAGTTGCATACGACTGCCATAGATAAAGAGGTAAGTGTGTTTGGGATATGGGAAAGAGTCACCTTCTAATCACTAAGAGTTACTAGTACAGTCACTTGGTTATAGAATCGTTGTTTCCAGTTGCTGGAGCTTGAGGAGAGAAAGGCACATGGCTGAGCAACTCTTAGTCAACACTTGTTTCTCAGGTGTAGAGAACTTCTTTAGGAAACACATATCTCTGGTTATACTGTGCTATTTCTGTACTTTTTGCCAGAAGGAAAGTTGATATGGTTTGTATTTGAAGTATTCTTAGAAATCTCTTTTGTCTGGTTTAATGTGTACATGAATTTTTCTTATTTAATAGTGATAGCCAGCCTTTACTTACTTGTTGAGTTGTCAAATTTAGATAGATAGTTTTTTTTTCCTACAGACAACTATGTTAGTTTTTATTTGCTTCTAGATGTTTAATAGCACTGTGAGTGATGTTGGGTCCTGTTTTTCTATTATGTATAACAAACATAGCAAGGATCAGACTTCTGATGTTTTGGGTTTTTTATATTGATCTCATCCTCAATATTTTCTTAAACAGGGTCGTAGAGCTGTTAAGGCAGGACATTATGCCTCTTGTCAGGAAGCAAAAGAAGAAATTAAGGTAATTTCCTAAAGAAATTTCCACAAAAAACCACCTCATAACAACATAATTAGTATTAATACTGAGCACATATTTGACTGCTGTACAGTCTTTAGTTCAGTACTTCCATGGTTTTATAACTTGCCTGTGAACTTTTTGGAATTAAATTTACACCACCACATTTGAGTTATATATCTATCTACAGAAATAAATCATCAAACTCTTCTTCTTTGTTTTGCTTGGGAGAGATGGTGGGTGGTGAAAATAAATAACGAAATTAATGTTACTTTATTTTATATGTACTAATATTTACCTGACTTCTAGAGGCATTCTGAAAATGTTTCTCAACGACCACTTCATGTGGAGGTGCTGCATGCTGATGTTATGGCACACCAGAAGTTTGCCTTGCGCCTTGGTTCTTGGCTGAACAAACTCATGAGCTATTCAAGTAAGCATTACTGGATTTTGCTGCAATAGTGCCATGCCAGTATTTGAATGAATTAAGCAGTTTTACATATGAGATTCTCTTAATTAAAATGCTTTGATCTTCCTAATTAGAAAATGAATAATGCAGTAGCATGGGTGATGGTACGCATTAGTGAGGTTATGAATAGCAGTACTTTTCTGTTCCTTCTTGTTGAAATAAATGTTTCTTGTTTCCCTGATGGAGCACTATCTCAAAGTTTTATTATCCTCACTTTGAGCATCACACACATTCAGTGTGTGACTCCTTTACATAAAAGCTGCCTTCCTCAGTGCTGGTGGAAAGCCACAGAACATCTCTATCAGTGAAGACATACATCCTATGCTTACATTAATTTCTGCTTCAAATTTGACAGCTGTGATTTATTAGAAAGTGTCAATAAAACTAGCAAATTAAAATCTTAATTAAATCTTTTTCCACTAGTGGAAAGTCTATTTCAAGCTTTCAAACATTGGTCTTTGATGATGCTTATGGTTTTAAAGGTTTCTGAATCAATGTACTTTTGAGTTGTTATTATTTTTTTTCATACCTGTATCTTGCCACACTCAAGCCATTACAAAATTTCTCCACACAGTACAAATATGCATAGATAAAGCTCTAGGGTGATCTGCTTTATCCCCTGTGTGAACTTTCTTAATAGAGTAAATTTCTTCTCAATTTTTCCGAATGCTTGCTGATCTTTCGCTTGAAATAAATAGATCAGAACTGTACCTTTCTGTAATTCTTTATAGTGTTCTACAAGTTTTAGTGTTTTGTTCTTTTCAAGTTTTGTATTTATTTTGCCAGTGGTGTTTTCTTGCTGTTCTGAATTCCTCAGACGGTTCTTTGGATCAGTACAAATTTTTGAGTGTGGATTATTTCAAAATTTCTTAGTGAAAGTTTGATTTTTATCCTGGTAAGTTAACAAATACTTTTATGTTTTAAGAGAATCTCAAAGTACAAAGATGGAAGACAAACAGTCCTCTCCTTCTTCTTGATTATGTACATAAAGGCTTTATGAGCCGGATGTTCTGTACTCAGCTGGAGCTTCTTTATGGTCTGGTGGTTCCTGTTCTTTTCATGTGTTTTTTTTTTTTTTTTTTTTTTTCAAGTGGTAGAACATGAATTAAGAAACATTTAATTATGTTAATATCCAGGTTGTCAGGAATTTGATTCATGACTCTTCACTTTTCCTTTTCAAATTAGTAACATAAGGCCTCATTTTGGAGCATTAAAAACACATGATTTAATGATTGACTGCAATATGTTGATCCCAACACTACTTCAAATACTGTGTTTACAGATAGGTGCAAGAAAATATAAAAGAATTTCTCAAATTCTCCAGAAGATTGACTTTCAAGGTTTAAGGCAGTGATCAGCAGAGACTTTCCTAACCCTGTGCTTTTCTATGCTGAAACAGTAAAGGCTTCTCATGGATCTGCTTTCCTAAGTTGTCTAAATTATTTAATTTTAAAATACTCTTCTGCATCACAGGGTTTATTAAATTATGTAGGCAAGAATAATAGGAAGAAATTAGTAAGGCAAAGGGTATGTGGGAGTACGTTCATTGAGAAAAAGTGTTAAAAGTAATTCTTAAGTGCCTTCTTTTTTTCTTCTTCTAAGTAACAGAATTCTGTAATTCTAATTTTCATGTGTCATATAATTTAATTATTGAAATATTCTTGTACAAATGAGTAGTTTCATCCCTACAGGTGACTTTCGCCAGATCTTTTGTCAAATATGTCTCAAAGAAGAAGCTGGATCTGAAAAGCCCTGCTTTATAAGCAAGTTGATGCTATGGGATGCAAGACTTCATAAAGGTTTGTGTATCCATGTTGCTATAAACTAAAGATTTGTCAAATTAAATTTTCATGTGTGTAACATATAGATAAATGTAAGTGCCATGTTTGTAGAATTAGATTTCTTCATGGTTTTTATATTATGGTTTTTATATTACAGTTTTTATACAGTCTTAATTTTTACAGCTGTGCTAATTTGTATTTGAGATACATTTGTTTGCCACCTCAATTTGTCCTGCTTTATGTATCTTGAAAAATCTTTTTGCAAAATGCAGCCTCACACTGAGTGATTTGATGCTTACTCTGTGTTTTAAATACATACCAATAAATATCAACACCCCCCCCCCCAAATTAATAACTTTATTCATATACTTTATAACCATTTTAAGGCTTTTAATAATTTTTAATTATAGTTTTGCAATTGTTTTTTTTTGTTTCTTTGGTTTTTGGGGGTTTTTTGTTTCACAAGAAGCTGCATCTTAGTACAACAGAATGATATGCGTTGTATTGGCTCTTTGCAGGGGCAAGGAAGGTTCTTCATGAACTTATCTTCAGTAGTTTTTTCATGGAAATGGAATACAAAAAACTTTTTGCTGTGGAATTTGTGAAGGTAAATAGTTTGTAAATAGCTTAGTCTGTATGCTATGAATTCTGTGTTTTACGGACAGTTGTTGAATAATTATCCGTGCAGTTCACTGCAGGGGGAAGACTTGTCTTATTAACAAGTTAATGTCTTTTTTTTTTTTTTTTCTCTTTTTTTTTTCTCCTTCAGCTACTTAATTTTTTTTTCAGATATTTAATATTTTTTGGGGGGAATGTTGGTTGCAGGAAAATAAAAATTGGTTCCAATCTAGCAAACTACTTAAATTTGTGCTTAGATTCAGTATTGAGGCACTGGGAACCATATTGAATTGCTTTGGGGCATCGAGGACATTGTGCTGTTTTTGTTGGAACTCCTTCTGTTAGGTGGGAGAAACACATTGAGATGTAATTCTTGTGAATAGAAAAGTGAACATTTTTATTAACCTTTGTTTAATTTCCCTGATATTCTCTCTTTCTAGTATTACAAGGCATTGCAAAAGGAGTACATCAGTGATGATCATGACAGAGTTCTCTCTGTGACAGCACTCTCAGTTCAGATGTTCACTGTACCTACTCTGGTATGTACAGCCTGGCTCTCCTAGAGGTGTAAATAAGTTTGAGAATTGCTAGCAGTGCCACCTTTGCAGACTGTTGTATTTGGCAGGGAGTCTTTATGCATTGTTGAGTTGAATATGAATGATTTTGAGATTTGTTAAAGCCAATATGAAAGCAGGAAGTTGAATTGATGTGATAATTGATTACAGAACATAGAGGGAATGCAAGTAAGTATAAGTTCCTGGCATATTGTACTCTGCATTAACTTTGTGTATTTATTTACTGCTCACATTTATCCGTCTATGTGACTTTAAAATTGGTTTAATGTCTTGTGGGGGTGAAATATGGGGAGGAAGTATATCTATAATTTTAAAGGTTATATGTTTCTTGGCTGAAGTACTAATGTAAAAATTCTTTTCTACATGATCTTTCTAGAAAAAACCCCAGCATATCCATTATATAGGTGCTGTCAGAATTGAACAAATGTACAAAGTTGATAGCAGTTGTGTTCCTATAAAGTAAATACCGTGGGAGTTTTTTTTTTATCTTGGGCTCTTTGCAAATGCATAAAACAGTTTTTAATCAGAAAGATTGGATTCAAAGAAAATATGTTTTGATGAAAGCATTTAACAAAAACAGAAAGAAAAATTTTTCACTTCGTTCTTGCAGGCCCGACATCTTATAGAAGAGCAAAATGTAATCACCACCATTACAGAGACACTCCTAGAAGTGCTTCCAGAGTACCTAGACAAAAATGACAAGTTCAACTTCCAAGGCTACAGTCAGGACAAACTGAACCGGGTATATGCAGTAATATATGACCTCAGGTAAGTATAAGGCTGAGAAGCTAGAGCAGCTCTAAAGTATTGGTAGTATGATTAGGTGTTTCAATTCAGAGTCTGATGATAAAACTGCTTTAAAATTAAGCCAAAGCCCCTCAAAAAACAGGCATAAAATCTTAATGTTTTCTTTTTCCGTGGAAACTTAAAATTTTCAAATACCAGAATTAGGTTCTATAAAAACAGTTCTTATTTTCAATTATCTAATTGTGTATAATATTTACATTAATAAATAAAATGTATTTATTGTAAGACAGTATGGGAAATACGCTATAGTTCTGGGAAAGCTGTATAATCCTTGTCTGCATATGGTTTTTTACATTTACTGTTACCACATTGCTCTAATAAACTGAATAATGTAAGACCCCAAATACCTCAGAATTTTAAAGAAATCTGTTAATTTCCAATGATGGAGTCACACCAAGGTAGTAGTAGTTCTAGTATTTGTGGAAATTTTCTGAGTACTCTAAGATGGGGAGGGTGATGTAATTTGATTATGTAATTGATGGTATTAAAACATAGAAGACAATTGTATTTCAAGAACACTTGAAATCCAAGCATAAGAGAAGTCTGAGCAATGGATGATAATATCTTTTTTTGGGGACAGGTATGTCTTAGTCAGCAAGCCTACAGTATGGACAGACCGTCTGAGGGAGCGTTTTTTAGAAGGATTTGTTTCTTTCCTAAGGATTCTAACTTGCATGCAGGTACAATACATTTAAATAATTTCTTTCTAATATTCTGTTGTAAGAGATCACAGCTCCTCTTTTTTCCTGTGATATTATAATAGGTGTAAATATGCTGTTACAATGTTAAATTCTTCAATCCCTGTTTTGGGTGGGTGAAGGAGTCATGTTCATAGGAGTAATACTCCTCAGATTTAGTTACATGTATTTCACCTTTTGATTGGGGAATTTTCTGTTGTGTTAAGCGTGTCATCACTGATTCAGACAGAGTATTTTGTGGAATTTCCATTTCAGGGAATGGAGGAGATAAAAAGACAAATTGGTCAGCACATTGAGGTGGACCCTGACTGGGAAGCAGCTATTGCCATACAGATGCAGCTCAAGAACATTCTTTTGATGTTCCAGGAGTGGTGTGCCTGTGATGTAAGTATATCAATTTTCTGGGATTCTTGCATGCATGCCTTTGTGAATCTTCCTGAGAGCTTTTGAAAAAGTAGCTTTTATAAAAGCTCACTATTGTTTAATATAGTTCTTCACAAAATAATTGGTCAGAAAAACTTAATCTGTGTGTGACAAAGAGAAAAAGGAAGGACTGCATGATTTTTAAACATAACCTATGCATGTATTTTAAATTCTAGGAAGAGCTGCTGCTCCGGTCCTATAGAGAATGTCATAAAGCTGTGATGAGGTGCAGCACAAACGGCCGCTCTCGGGAGAAGACAGTTTTTCACTTGTGTGGCCATACCCTGGAGAGCAGACCTTACAGAGTGTCTGCAGATCCTGTCAGCATACATTTGCCGCTGTCTAGGACTCTTGCTGGTAAGTGATGTGTTATGTATGCTGTTTAAACCATGTTTGTCGTCCATCTCTACTTCTTTACTCCAGAAAATACTTGGTTTAAGTGCTTCACAGATCAGTTGCTCTCCTCTGGCAGTCTCACGATCAGGAAGACGTGTTCCCCCTATGTCCACTAAGGGAAAGTTTTTCTCAAAACAGCATATCCATGGAGGTTGGAGGATGTCTTTCTAAATGGAAGAGAGAGAAATCAGTCAAGAAGGAAAAAAACTTCCTATTTAATGAGATCCTTAGTTTTCTCTGAAGTGTTTCTGATTTCGTTTCTGTCTGCTTTATATAAATGAATGTCCATTAATATTGTACTTGGTTTTATTTTCCAGCCATATGTATCTGTTATAATACTGTTAAAATGCTCCTCCTAAGAGATTAATGTAGAGCCAGGACAGGCTTCCAGTCAGAAAACAGTCTCTGCTTTCTGTAGAATACAAATGAAATTACATGCTATTATTAGGCTGTAGATTCTTTATCACATCATTTGATACCAAGGTACCGTCTGTTAAGCCTTGTAGACTTGAAATTAATTTGCTACTGATGTATGATTTAAATGTGAAATAAAAAGTTTGCTAATATTATATAGCATCTCAGTTTAGATGGTACTCATTCAGTGTAAATTTATTCATAAAGTAATGGATAGTAAGACTAGTAAGAACTGTTGTGATAATGTAATAGATCTTCTCTTAAAGAAAGGGAAGTATGAAGTCTTTCCTAAACAAATTTGGACTTTTTTTTCTGTAATTCTCTGAATTGTATATGATTTAGCTAACATTTGGAAGGGGTTGGACAACTTTCACTGATTTTGATTTATTTTCTGATTTTTCCTTCTTGGTTTTGTAGGTCTTCATGTACGATTAAGCAAGACTGGAGCCATCTCAAGATTGCACGAGTTTGTTTCTCCTGTAAGAGACTTTTTTTTTCCCCCAAATGCTTTTGTGATTTCTACACTGAAAAGACAAAAGCATCAAGCTATATCCTCTAACCTTCGTGGCGCACATACAAGTTATTTTTCAGCTGTCAATATATTTTTGTTCATTAGGACTTACACTTTTAAAACTACTGGCAGATTTATTCTGAGATGTTATTTTTCTGGTTTTTTTCCCTTTTTTGAATTCTAGGAAGAATTTCAGGTGGAGCTGCTAGTAGAATATCCTTTGCGATGTCTTGTCCTGGTTGCACAGGTTGCTGCAGAGATGTGGAGAAGGAATGGGCTCTCCCTGATAAGCCAGGTACTCCCTGCAGTGTTCAGTGGTGAGCTGATCCTAGTAGTGTTTGCAGGGGTTGCTCAGTAATGCTGCCAGGGATTTATCCAGTGCAGAGGTCAGGGGGGTCACCCCTACAGTAAATAGAGAGGTTTCTAGGTGGAAATTTAGGTTACATGGTTTATTTCTAGCTTCAGCAGTGGCTTACCTCCCTGTCTTCGATGGGTATTTCCATCTCTGTTATGACTCTTTCTTGCTCTGTGAAATAGTATTAATGTTGCTGATGTCTACTTGTAAGCTACTTTCAGATCTCATAATAACTGCAGAAGTACTTGTTAGTACTCTTGCTTATAACATTAAAAGTTCCTTATGGTGTATGGAAATTACTGTATACAAAAGTTAAACTATATTAGTCTCACACTAAATTTTAGAGAACCCTATAGCTGGGATTACAGACATTGTCTAATACTTGTAAGTTCTATTGCAAGAGTAAAGGTAAAGGGAAGAGTCTACCCTTGCATTTCCCTCCTTCAGCTTCACTTTGGAGTGTGGCGTGGTTTTTCTGATTGTTTTTGTTTGGGTTTTTTGTTTGTTTGTTTTGGGGTTTTGGATTTTTTTGTTTTGTTTTCTTTGGTTTTTTTTTTTTTTTCCTTTGATGGCAGAAATTCTCTGCTAACCTTGCACAGGACCCTTTGATGAAATTGAAGTAAATCTTGGTAAACCACTCAATCTTTCTGAGAACTAGGGTAGGTGAAGGAGGATGTTTTGATTTAATTCAGTAGCAGCCATTGGAGTTATGTCCTCCTGGAAGGAGGTGTGAAGTATGGCATAGACTTTTTCTGAATAGGTGAAAAAACATTTTCACTTCCGTTAAAATACATACTTATTTTGAAAGAAATATGGACTTTCTTTACTTAATGAAGGTATGGTCCAGTTTGAAAAGCCTCAGAAATTAACTGATACACATTTGGTAGTACATTACTTTACATCTCTGTTTGGTTTCCCTGTTTCTTAGGTATTCTATTATCAAGATGTTAAATGCAGAGAAGAAATGTACGATAAAGACATCATCATGCTCCAGGTATAATGTTCTGAATCAGTGCATAGCTGAAATTTTTAAAAATTCAGTTAAATTTGCATGATTTTGATAATAGCAAGTGATGTTCATATTAATATGGGGTTTTTGATAGATAGGTGCATCTCTTATGGATCCAAACCAGTTTCTCCTGCTGATACTGCAGAGATATGAGCTTGCTGATGCTTTCAAAAAGATCAAACCCACCAAAGATCAGGTAAGTAGCAAATTTTTCTGCTGTTTAATTTGTCAGCTTTGAGTATATGAAACATCAATAAGAAAAACTAGCTGCCTTTGATAACTGCATTTTTAAGGCCACACTGCAGGTGGAACACACACACAGGAACTGGTGGTTAGGTAAATATTTTGTATTTGGAATTTGCGGTGGCTTCCTCAAAATTAGCAAGCAAGTTTTGCCCTGTTTGGACCTTGATTTCATAGGGCATCTACCAAAATCCATGTAAATGACTTCACTGTAGCATTTCTATGTCTCTTAGGCCATGTTACATGCTTTTAGTTTGGTTGGAAGTTTCTTGGGTTGTTATGCTATTTCTTGCGCCTGGAACTTTGATATAACCCTTCATTTGGGATACTTTTTTTAGCTGTTGTTTCTTTTCCTGCATGTGAATCTTGCACTTTACTTGCTGTATAGTATCTCCTCTACCAGAGCAGGACTTTTTCTAGCTTGTTAGAATGGAAATTTCTTCCTAAAGTACAATGCTTCAGCAAAGTAGTAGATATGAAGGCTGAGCTCAGTGTCATTTGATGGATGACTTTTTCTGCACTTTTGTTTTTGTTTTTTAACCTGATTTGTCTTCATTCTTGCAGGATTTGATTAAGCAATATAATGTTTTAATAGAAGAGATGCTACAGATTCTCATCTATGTTGTGGGTATGTTTCATTTCTATTTGTTTTAGTAATGGATTATTGTTTTGATAGAGCAGGCTTGATTATTTTCTTTAACATAGTATAGAGAAGACACTAGAGAGTACTCCTTTTAAATAGGTAATTCAGTAGCACAAGTATTTGTCAGCTGGAAGCAGTAGAGTTGGACAGTGAAGAAATCTGTTAAATAATGCCATGATTGACATTAAAGTAGAATATGAAGAGAGTCCATCTTGACCCATATTGTTAGGAAGCTAGGATAAGAAACATTTTTACTCTTGGACACTTGGGACAGGCTTCTGACAAATACAAGCTTACACAATGAAACATCCCAGCAATACCATTATTATGGTGCAGAATTGAAATTGGTTTCATACCCATCATATTTGCCATTCTTCTCCTTTTGGTTCACCCTGACAGGTGAAAGATATGTGCCTGGAATCAGTAATGTGTCAAAAGAAGATGTAATAATGAGAGAAATCATCCATCTGTTATGTATTGAACCAATGGCTCACAGTGCAATTACCAAATCCTTGCCTGAAAACGTGAGTCCTGATTTATTTACTTTTTTCCTTTATTTACTTTTTGTTGTTTTATGTCTTTCTTCTTTTTCTTTCATATCTTCATATGGAAGCATTTCTAATATAAATCTTTTAAATGTGGGTTGGTATTTACAAGTGGCACGACAAAGGGGCTTACACACCTTATTGATGTAAAGGTATATGTCATAGATTCGAGTATTGACTGATCTGAAAAGACTTGTATGGGAATTACACATTTTTGATTAAGAGGTGAATTTTTTTAGAATATTCAGCTGTAGTTCTCTTACATTCGAAAAAGAAAAGTTGTGAAATTTTCTGGTTTGGCCCTGTAGGATGATGGAGCTGGATTCCAATCTGCCCTGTGTACCATTGATAAATTTAAGCCTGTGATTATGATCACTTAAACCTGTGCAGATCCATTTGAAGTCAAGTGTTGTACATGTTTACTGAAAAACAAAGATTTCTTTGCCATTCCATTACAGTTGTTGAAGAGTCAAGCAAAGGCAAGGGATGTGGATTAGATTTTATAGTACGTGCAAGTATTCAGGGCCAGCAATCAATGCAAAAACCCTAAATTTTTGTTGTAAATGAAATAGCCTGAAATATTATCATAATATCCATATTCACTGTTTTAAAATATCTAAACCTCTTTTTTTCCCTTTTTTAAGGTTGGGTAAGCATTGAGCTGTTCCTATAGATCAGCTCTCTTATTAATGAACCTCTGCAATATTAAGTGAAAGTATTATGTATCTTTGATACATCCTTGGAACTTGCCAATTATGAATAGCCACTTTCTGATTAACAGTGGGCAAAAGAAAATAGTTCATGAGTTAGGGAATTATCTAAATTTGTCTGGTTTTGTTGCACATAGTGTAATGCTGAAGATATTTGAATCATTGTATGTTTATCCCAAACTCAATTTTTTACCAGGAGAACAATGAAACTGGCTTGGAGAATGTAATTGATAAAGTGGCTACATTCAAGTAAGTTCTTAGTGTTGTTTTATAAGTACCTTGAATATGAAATAAAATTTCTAGGATTATATTTGGGTAAAACAAGCTGGACTACAATCTCTCTTCAGCTAATATTTTGCTGTCTTGAAATAAATATATTTGCAATATGCATAGGAAAGAACAGTATGGAGTATCCTATGCTGCTGCTGTTTCTCTCCCTTTGCCACCCTCTTTCCTCTAATTCAGTTTGAGGAGTCTCAGGAGTTTAGTAATCTCAAGTCCTAGTGGGAGTCTTCAAAAATTCATTTTTCTCTAAAGATGATTAGGAAAATTAAGAAGTCATTGTACCTTTGACAACCACTATCTAGTAACTGTTGTAAGTGTTTCTTAATTGCTACTTTTCTGGAACTTTCCCTTCTTTTTCCTGGCAATTAATTTTATATGTAAATATATATGTGTGTGTGTTTTTGTGTGTATGCAAATATAGAATAATAAATTGTAGTTGAAATAAAAACCCAGTTCAAATATCTGCTATTTTTGTGAGAAAAATGTCTTATTTTAGTATACTTTATTTTAAATTTCATATGGCTTGCTTGTTCATGTTTAATTAAGAGCAATTGTAGGTGTACCTAGATATTTTACTTTGGGAATTATATGAACAGTTCAAAAAGTCTCACTGGCTGGAAAGCAGCAAGTGTTACTTGTTTTATACTTTGGTTAAAGAAAGGATTGAATTTTATGCAGTAACATCCAATGTCTGAAATTCTAAGCCATACAGTTAAAAAGAATTTTCAGAAGCTATATGGTGTGCTCTAGATTGTATAGACTAGAACTATTTTACTGCTGAATTATTTATTCCTGTAAATTCTGTCCTGAAAATTTAAGACTCATAACTGTACTCACGCTCTGCTTTTAATAAGTTAGTGAGTAACCATTACAATTCCTGCTTCAAAAGCAAACAAATTGTGTTTGTTTGCATTTGAAGATACGCTGAATATACATTATTAATCTGTATATCATGAAATATTTCCCTGTAAGGAAACCGGGTGTCTCTGGCCATGGAGTTTATGAACTGAAAGATGAATGTTTGAAGGAATTCAACATGTTCTTTTATCACTACACTAAGACCCAGCACAGCAAGGTAAGCAGTATGAAATTCACTCTGAGAGATTAGAAAAATTATACATACTTAGTGGTGTTTAAAGAATTTTGCTGAATTAATTCAATCTAAAGAAATTGGCTCAGTAAAGAGTATCTGCAGCTACCTTCAAAACTAAATGTTCCACGAAGTTAAAATTTTCAATACAAATTTCCATGGGATGTTTTGCATTAGTGTTTCCTTTTTAACAACTTGTGTATTAACTGTTAACTCTTTATGCTGACAAGAATATGTGATAAGAATTATATTTGCACTGGGAAACCCCAGACTTTGCTTTTGTAACGTTACTGAAGAAGCAAATGCGCCCAGTTATTTATCTTTACTACAAATTTAAATGCAAAATGTAATGTTAAACATGTTTCAGACAAAATTCTAGTACACAACTGGGCATTTACTATGTATCTCACCATATTTCTAGTGTAGGGTTTCTCATAATTTCATTAATCTCATCATTGTGTACTTCTGTAGAGGTGCTGATACAACAACACTCCTTTTTCTGTAGGCTGAACATACGCAAAAGAAAAGAAGAAAACAAGAAAACAGAGATGAAGGTAAAATTCTAAAATTGGTGATTAGTCAAATGTGATAGTTTGGTAGTATTTGTAGTTGTGTATATAAACAGCTTTGGGAGTTGTCTTGTGACTTAATAGTGGATAGTTGAGTTCATATTAAATTTGTTTTGATTTGCTGTAATTGTCATTAATTAGCACCTGGTGTGTCTTTTTTCTTTATCACAGATAGGAATTCTGGAATTTGTAGTTTAATTTAGACGTAGAGAAATAAACATGACACAGTGTTTATTGACAAACCCAAAGATTTTACGGTGTAAATAGGATTTGGGGTTTTTTTTGTGAGCAGTTTCTTTAGCACAATGTTGAGACATAATAATGCCAATGAAGAGAAGGTTGCCTCAGGAACTAATGCTTGTATCCATTCAGTAATATAAGAATGAGATTTAAGTTCCAGAAATAATTTTTTATGAGCTATGAATATATAAAACCAGAAACCCCCATGTTTCTATTGTAACACAAATGTTATTTCCCTTTTGAGTTTACTTTTACCCATTCAAGTCACAAGCATTTAATTGAGTTGATTTGAGGAATACTTGGTGAGCTGAACAAATAAGTACAACAAACAATTTAATAAACTCAACTTTGCCGCTTCCCCTTTCACTCTGGCAGCTTACAATGTTATCAGGGAAATTAATTTTGTAGAAGTTTTTTAAAATGTGGTTATTTAGTTGTAATGTTATTATTTAGATGTTATCTGATGCAAATAACAAACTGTATGTTTAATAGCGAGACATAAATAAGGCAGTTCAGTGTTAAAAATTTGCATTTACAGATACAACTAGTACTTGTGATTGATTGTTTAACTTAGCTTGTATTTGTTTTATAGAAGATCTTGCTAAAAATATTTAGTTTTGCCGAAGATGGAAGTTGACTTAGACACACAGTTGTGTTTGAGCATGGTTTTATTTAAAGGTCCTGTTTTTCTTTCACTGAAATGAATAGGTTTGTGCTCCCTACCTCTGGGTGGAATGTCAGTTCATTGGTATGTTTGCACATCTGTTTCCTAGCATTGCCACCACCTCCTCCTCCAGACTTCAGTCCTGCGTTCAGCAACGTGGTGAGGATTCTGAACTGCGATGTTATGATGCACATCCTGCGGACCCTTCTGCAGCGAGCAGTGGAACTGGAAACCCACTTGTGGACTGAAGCAATGATCCAAATGGTATGGCTGACCTTGGTCATCTGCTGATGGTCATTCCTGTGCCGACTGCTTTTTGATAAAACCAAAATGTGTAAAGATTAACTTGGAATGATTTTGTCCCCAAGCCTGATTTTATAAATCTTACTGGCTAAGAAAATATTTTTATTATTAATCTTCTATCTCTGCTGTAAAATAGAAACATGATACATAGTAGTATTAAACTTTTCTATTTTACTTTCCTCCCTGTGTTGCCTCATTATTGAAGCTGTTTCAATATGTCATTTTCCTTACCTCATCTTTTTCTTGAAACTTCACAATGAAGTACCCCTTTGATAATTGGAATTCCTTCATTTTTTGAGCTGCAGAGTCTCCAAATACATAAATGTCTTTGGGGCCTCAGTCATGAGATAATAGAATTTTTGTAAGTATTTAAACATTTAATTTTACTGCAGTGACTTTAGTCTTTTAAGCATTGTTAAAATGTTCTTTGGAGGTGTTTTTTGTTGTTTGATTTAGTGGGATTGTTATTTTAATATTTATAGAATTATGACCTGAAGTTACAGACAGTTTGAGTTAATCAGTTTTGTTAGAGCGTATGGATTATTTACTTGCCTTGCCAATCCTGCTAATCTTTGGATTATGAAATTAGCCAAGTACAGATTTTAGCAAAAGGACAACGTTTCACATATTACTAACATAAAGCATGTGCAAGTTGATGAATTTTAGTGCAACTAATATGCAGTAAATGTATATTGGGCTTTTTTATTTCACCTTCAATGTATGATGTCTCCATTTTCATGTTTTATCATTAATCAACATTTAATACAGAGAAGTATTAAACATCCTTATTTTATATGCCAGTTTTCTCTATCTTAAACATTGAATGAGACTTAACTAGTTTTCTCTTTTTTCAGGTGCTTCATCTCCTTTCTTTAGGGTTACTAGAAGAGAAGCAGCAATTACAGAAGTCTCCTGAAGAAGAAGTAACGTTTGATTTTTATCACAAAGCAACACGTATGTTTCATTTTCTTTAAAGCACAGAGTAAACTAGGCTGACTTGATTTTGTAAGGACTCAAATAAATTAGAAGAAATTATTCAGTGATTTAGTCAAAAAGGTTTTATTTTATGCTATATAATTAAAACCTGATAATTAAATTTTTTAAAAAAATAATTAAGAAACCAGGTTTGGACTAGCTTCCTCTGTTGCCAGTAGCCAGGTAGTTTGAAGAGGATATATGCTTCTCTTCCTGGGAAAGAAATGAAAAGCAGTACTAATGCTGCATAACTGAAAATGGTTTTTCCTTCACAAGAACAAGAAATGGAAACTAAGAACTCTTTGAAAAATGGCAGTGCTTTTAGGTGAACTGTGTCCCTCTTTGGTTCTCTTGAATTACTGATTTACCTGCAAGTTCATCTTTTACTATGGTAGTGAAAATAGAAACATAACTTAGTGTCTGTGGCATGTACCCTTTTTCAAATCTCTATTGAGCATTTCTTAATATTGCATTCAGGACTACTGTGTGGGAGTTGGAATCTGCCTTTTTTGAATAATCTTCCATTGTCTCTAGAGTTTCTGCTTCACTGTGTAAAAATAAAAGATTCCATTATCAGGCTAAGGATAACTATCATTTGTGAGATGCAACAGAGATAAGAATTGTGAAGTAGAATCATAGAATCAGAGAATTGTTCATATTGCAAAAGCCCTCTAAGATCATTAAGTCCAGATTTTAAGTCAGCACTGCCAAGTGCAACACTAAACCGTATTCCTAAATATCATGTCTATATATCTTTCAAATACCTTCTACAAGAATAAGTACATAAGACTACTCAAGTCCCTTTATTTAGTTTTTAAAAAATGTTTTGTTTGAAAATCACTCTAAATGCACTTTGTTTTTTAATTTTTTTTTATTGTTGAGAAAGAAGAAGTATCATCACACTGAAAGTATTTCCATTTAAGGAGCTTCATGTCAACTATAGGAATACAGTAAAAGTAATAATTATAACTGAGATGCTAGAGAATGCTTTGCTAACTTTAGTTTTGCATAACCAGAAAAACCAAAACCCCGTTTACACAAAAGGGATGCAGAAATTATCAGTAGCTTTGTAAGAAGGCTCTTATTGAGACACAATTTATTAAAATAAAATCCTTTTTGCAATGTATTTGTCTCCCTACTAAAAATGTAAAATTAATTCCATATGGAAAGTGCTTCAAAAGAATTACAATTTAAGAGAATCATCTCCATTTTAAAGCATTCTTGTGTTCCAGAAGAGCCTAGAATGCCAAGGACTTTCACCAAGTTGTGAGAAGGGAAATAATTACTGTAATTACAATAGCTTTTGTTATCAGAGATAAACATGTGCACACTAAGCTGTTAGCAAACATAGGTAAGCTCTGAAGAGCTTTACTGTGTTTCCCCCTGAAGTGAGAAGCAATTCTTTTTTAAGCAGACATTAAGCAAAAATTTTCTAAAGCAGAAATAATTAATCTACAAGGGGATAAATTACACTATATGTAACTGGAATAAACAGTTGAAACTATACCAGAAATGTAACTATGCACTTTGTGTTCATGTATGTGTGTTATACAATTAACAATATTTTAAGGCGTGCCCATGGTTGTAAGTACAGTAAAATGTTAGGACTTTTTGTTTTTTTCCTGAAGGCTCTTTTCTATTTTTCACTTTATAAAGGAATGGGAAGCTCAGCTTTGAATGCTGTGAACGTGTTAATGCTTGTGGAGAAATTGAAGAGAGTTCCCCAGTTAGAGGCACAGAAGGACACAGTCAATTGGATACTGCAGGTACACAAAGGAGAGATAAATATGGTCTGATTTCAGTAGTGTATGATATGATATGATTCCTATATATAATTCCTACATATAATCCATTTACAACTGCAGTGTTTTCTTGAGAAGTTTAATCTGTTGCAGCATTGTGCTTGCTACTTGTACTTTCAAGTATTGTATCAATTTTTGCTTGGGTAACTAATTCCAGTAATGACATTTTTGCACATATTCCTCATATATCTGTTGCAGAATAACAGCCTTAAGTAAAGCAGTGTTCTGGGAGTGCACATACAGTCTTGGGTGTTTCTGTTAAATAGGAGTATTGAGTAGTTTAATCCACTTGAAAAGCTGAAAATAACGTGAAATGAAATACCAAGAGTTTTAATCCTGTCTGTCATAGATTGGATTGAGTTGGAAGGGATATTAAAAGTTATCTAAGTCCAAACCCGTGCCATGGGTTAGGGACACCTTCCAATAAACCAGATTGCCTACAGCCTTAATCCAACCTGGTCTTGAAAGCTTCCAGCATCCACAAATTCTCTGGGCAGCCTGTTCCAGTGCTTATATATAATAACATTCAAAATGTATTAATCTATATTGTTGCAAGAGCCAAGTTGCATTTTATTTTTAACATCTAAGTCTCTGTTTTTAGATGTTTGACATGGTGAAGAGATTGAGAGAAAAATCTAGTTTGACAACAGTAGGAGCTTCATCAGGCTCAGAAACTACAAAAGGTGATGAGGTAATGATAAAAATAAAGTTTTAGTGGAAGCCTTGTATTTAATGTTTTGAATGACTATTTTCAATAACATGTCTGAATTTATTGTTGCCTAAAATAATGATTTTTCAAAACTGATTTCTGATGTGTTGTCTACAACTGGGATTTATTTTCCAAGAATAATTTTTTTAGTAAGTGAAATTTGTGCTAAGCGTATTTCACAGAATTATTAGCAGCTAATGTGAGTTTTGGTTGTATTTCTGAGTTAAGTGAAGCAATTGAGGGGGCTGAAGGAAATAATTTGTGCTCATCTTTCCATTTCTTGTCTTTCTTATTTGACCACCTTTTCTATTATACTGTCATTGTACAATAATTAGGAATACAAATCCACTTTAATTGGTATCTTGTAATTTGCATTATCTATCGAGAGGTTAATGTCCTTTGCCCTGATTGTAAAAAGGCATGAGCCTTAAGTAATTATTCTGACTGTCAGTCTCTTTGCCCTTCCCTCAAAATAACTTCTGAATCCAGTGGTCAAATGACACAATGAAATGGAGATTTCAAAGATGGCTTCAGTCCCATAGGGTGGTTGTGCTTTCAATTGGCATTTGAACAGAAAAGAAGAATATAATTACCATTAGCCAGTAAGTGAAAACAGACCAGTTTGCTCTTACACATTTTGTTTGGCCACAGCTTGCTGCCAAGCAATCTCTTGGCTGGTCACTGCAGGCCTAGTTTTTTACCACACAACATATGCTGTGTTTCTTTTTTAAGGTAGGTATCATATGAGATTTGGTAAGGTATCAAACAAAATGTAGAAGTCAATAAGAAAGTAATCTCTTACAGTTCTACTTGTGGAGCAATTTGTTTGATTTCCTGAAAAAGCGATGATACTGTGAATGGAAACCTTGTGTATAATGTTGTATTTGTCCCTTCAGTAATCGAATGGGAAGTGTTAGGTTCTATATGTTTTAATAAATTCTACCTGTGTTTTTGAATTCTGCATTTCTAAAGCATGGAAATACTTTGTTTATAGTTTTTTTAAAATGTGATACAAGAGTAAATATTGGAAGAACAATAGTTTTCCAGCGTACCATAAAGGATAATGAAAATACAATACGCAGATGCATAAAATGCTAACACATTTATTTTCTCATGGATAGACAATTAAAGATAAAGTTTTCTACAATTTCTGTAAGGGAAATACTGAATACTCAGTAGGGTTTCATTTATGGAGAGAATAACAGAACTCTGGACAAAGCTTTGATGTTCATCTCACTAAAATTTCTTAAGAACAGACAAGTACCTAATTGAAATGACTTGGGTGTTACTGATTTTATTTTTGGGCTAGGGATTGTACTAGTTACCTTTTGTAGACCACAAAAGTCCAGTCTTAGTTAATGAACCTACTCAACATTTAAGGATATGTGTCCTTTTTATTTCAGATAGCAGTTAACTATTTTCCTCTTTAAAGTGTCATCAGTTAAGGAATTTGATGTCAATGGTTAGAATGGCCTATAATGGGGAAAGAGTCTTCTCATTTTTTGATGTTCTTAGTTGCCTGTGATTTCTTTATTCTTTTACTGTAAGACACAGAGCACACAGGATAAAGAGAAGGCTGAGCGGAAGAGAAAGGCAGAAGCAGCGAGGTTGCACCGTCAGAAGATAATGGCCCAGATGTCTGCCTTGCAGAGGAATTTCATTGAAACCCACAAGCTCCTGTATGAAAACACACTGGAGGTACAGGGGAAAGATGATGCTATTATGGAAGAAGAAAGGTAAGAAGCACTACAAGTATGCCTGCTTTACGACCTTGTTAGATGTCAGGAAGAATTCAGTTTGTTTAGAAAATCCAGCTTGTTATTTTATATCTCTGTCTCTTCTGGTCTTACAGCGCCTCTTCAGCAATTGATTACTCCAGAATTGCTTTGGGTCCCAAACGAGGTCCATCCGTCACTGAAAAAGAAATTTTGACCTGTATTCTTTGTCAGGAGGAGCAGGAAGTAAAGTTGGAAAGTGCTGCCATGGTATTATCTGCCTGTGTGCAGAAGTCAACTGCCTTAACTCAGAATAGGAGCAGAATTCTTGAACTCTCAGGAGGTATGTGATTTTTCTTCTCTTAGACTACAGGCAGTTCTGTACCTGGAGCTCAAACTCTTTGAACCAACTAAACTCTTTTTTTTTGGTCAGGTTGCTAAATGGCTTACCATATTTAAGAAGAAAGGGTATAAACTTTTAAACTGCTTTAAAATCCATGCTTTAAAACTTAAATGAGAAGTATATGAAGATTTAGGTTTGCTGTTGAGGGAAATCAGAAAATCCTTTCATCTCACAAAAACTTAAAACGTGTAGGTTTGGTGTGAGTAATTACCTTGGAGAAAACTCAAGACCATTCACAGTTCCTATTTATTTAAGTACAGCTGCAAATTTTCCCAGTATGGAAGAAGTAAATGAACATTATCAGAGGCCAATATGCCAGCCTGAAAAGGGTTAGAGTGTTTGTTTTGTTTTGGGTATTTTTCCCCAATTTTTGGGTATTTTTTATATGTCCAGGAAGTAATAAAAACAACAATATAAAAAATGGAAAAAAATCTAAGCAAGGATCATATGATATCATCTGATGAATGAACAAAAAATTGAATACAAGAAAGTTCCACAATCACAAGAGTTACATTTGTGTAATGGAATATTGGTAGCAGAGAACACAAAGCCCAGCAGAATTTCTTTTGTAAGTAGTAGCTGACTAAATATGATGGAAATTTTGATCTGTTACTTATGGGAAAGAAGAAAATAAATACAAGGATAAGGGAGAACCTAAGTACTCAATGACATTTTTGTTCCCTTTTTGAAAAAGGAAGTTAGTAGTATTTCAAGGTAGATAGATGCTGTCACAACCTGTAATTTAAATTCCTCCTTTTTTTCAGATGGGGGGGTGTTTTTTTTGTGGTTTGTGGTCAGCTCATAGAGCAAAAGGATGCTATGTCTTTTTTTTTTTAATTGACACTACTATGTAGAAAATAGCTTTAAATTCCATTTGTGCAGGTCATTATTCCTGCTTTAGTTTAGAAGTAAACTCTTGATTGTTGCCAGAGGAAAGATCATAATTTTTTCATATTTTTCTAGGGTATTACCTACTTTTTATCATGCTTACAAACTTTTTCCAAGTTGTTTCACTGATGTCTCATGTTTTCTTCTCTGAATCATTAACAAGTACTGAATTGTCCTAGGCCTAGGACAAACTCCTACTGAATCCTGCTCGATCCATTTTTCTTTTTATCAGCGAACTATGGGTAATGACATTTTTTGAGCCAGTTGTATAGAATTTTTATATAGGTGATATGCTAATTACATTTCTCTCTTCTGTGGTACCCTGAAGTACAGATTAAGTCTTATGCTTTTGTAGTCAGATGAGCTTGTAAATTTTCTGTAGTGACATGTTGGGCAATTGAAATAATTGAAAATAATGAAAAAAGAAGGAAGTGGAGTTCTTTTTACTAAAGCAATTTCTGGGTATTGTTTATAGTACTTACCCCCTACTGCATGGTCCTCTGCTACTCAACAGTTACAAGGAAGCCTGTAAGAACTTTTTTCTTTCAAGATCTAAATAAATGGAAAAATGCTTGTTCCCCCAGAAGAAGTGCAGATAGTGGCAATTCAGTGTTATTCCAAGGTTTACTTTCTTATTTCAGTCTCCATTTAACTTAAGGCAGCTTCAGCTGCTGTCAAGCAGAATTATTTTCAGTGTAATTTAGGTTGCTTTTTTTTGTCAGATCAAGTGTATTTGTTCAAAATCATGAACAGTCCCCCAGATGAATGAGGCATGGAGGACTGCTGTTGTTCAGTATTATTTAGATATCTTTAAAGAAAAAGATATTTGGGTGCATGTACAACACATTCCACAAAGACAAAGTACATTGCTCACAAAGACCTCAGCACATTCTCATAATGTTTCTGTTGTTTAGAATTGTGCAAGATTAGTGAAAGACAGACTTGATTTTTTTTATTCAGCAGTGCCTTTTTGTGTCAGTGGTTTGAAAATATATGGGATTAGTTGGAGAAATTATTCATCTTACTTGTCCTTACTAGTTTCATTTTCATTTAAAAATAAAGTAAGAAAGACATTAAAAGCTTTAGTGACAGTGAATCCAACCACAGATCTGTTCCAGTACAGAAGCACCCTTTAACCAATTTGCATTTTGGCATCTTTTTCTTTATATGGAAAACCTTCAGTAGTTTAATGGGTACTCTTTGTCATTGCTTTGCTGCGTGATTGGTCTGGAAAAGTTATCCAAGTGGAGCTTTAATGTGACTGCTAACTATAGGAAAATATGATCTGAAGGTTCATGTTCTGTATGCATTGTTGTTTATTTCTTTTTAGACTGACAGGAAGATACATTTCTGTTTGTTCAGTAATTTTTCTGCTGTGTTTCTAGATACACTAGATCCTCTCTTCATGCACCCTGACCTACCTTGTGGGACGCACACAGGGAGCTGTGGTCATGTAATGCATGCAGCCTGCTGGCAGAAGTAAGGATGTGTCTTTGCTGCTTTTTAATGTTTTTAAATTAATCTGTTTTCCAAATCATCTTAAGAGTACACTGAAAACAAAGTACAGTAAGTGGATATTTAATTAAGGAATCAAAAGTATTTGCACTCATCTAAAAATGAAATATGGAACAGGAGATGTTTTGACTTGATGAAGATGATGATCATCAAAAGTTTTAGGGCCTTCTATGACCCAGAGAAGAATCTCTAAGGACTTACTAATTTATGCAAATGTAAACAATGGATTAAAACTGGTCAAGAATAAGAAACCATATTGAGTAGGTTTACTTTAGCAACAATACTCTGAAAAGTCTGTCACCAGATCAATACTTAAAAGGTGAAACTGATCTTTTCAGTGAGTGTTAGAAGAGATTCTAGCATCTAGAACAGAATGTTTTAGAATAGAATAGATTTGTTTCTGACCCCTCCCATATCAGTGAAGAAACTCTTAATAAAAAGTAAGGGTGAAGAGTTGATGCAATTGCTGTAGTGTTTATTGGATTTCTGTTGTTTGGAGGACCCACAATTTAGACCAAGTGTTTGGATTTGAATGCAACCTGAACGTTAAAAGACCAAGATTCCTAGCTTGTAGGATACAATCATCCTACATTTCACTCCACATAGATCTGGCAAGTCTAAACTATATAAGCAGTGTGAAATAATAGTAGAAATAATCCCACTGAAGGATTATCAACATACAGAGTTGGTTCATGCAATTTCAGGCTACTCTTTATATGACATATGTTATATACAATCTTTTGAGGCTTCTTGTTTATACTTGGGCCATTTTACTTTAAAAAAATCTTACTAGACTTCTAGTGCTTGCTTTTCTCTTTTCTGTGTTTGTATATAATGCTGTTTTTGACAATAAAACATCAGTACAGAATTAATAGGTGCACACACTTAAAATGAAACAGAAGTATGTTCCTTGAGTATAATACATCTGCTCTTGGCAGATCCATCTACATCTTTGTAGATCCAAGTAGTGCAACATTGGAGCTCAGTTCCCTTGCTCCTTTTAAGAAAAGATGACTTGCTGTATGGGTTAATGGGATTAAAATGGACAACAGGCTCTTCACATATGGTATGGCACAGAAGGTTTGAGTCTAGTCTTTTATTTATTACATAACAGACATTCTGACTAATTAATATTCCTCCAAACTATGCCTGCCATACCTTTCTATGTGCAGCCTAGAAGTGGTTCAAGTCCTCTAAAGCCAAACGAGTTGAAATGAGTGGAATATCCTTGAAGTTGCCCTATATGAGGAAGAGGAGTTGCTTGCAAAAACATAGCTTTTTTTGTGAATGTGGGGAAAAGAAATGTATGGGTTTTTGTTTATTACAAAATATTTCCCTAAATATTCTGTATTCATTAGAACTTCTGTAGATGCCCCAGCACACACACTTTATCTTCTCACCTAAATGGGATTATTTTTAATTTTATTTATTAGTTATTGCCTTGGTGTGGAAGTTAGGTAATTTCATCTCTCTTTAAGATCCTACCTACTTATTCTGAACATTAGGACTGAATTTGTATCCAGAGAAGAAGATTTAAATGTTTGTTGATCATTTTGTTTCCATAAATACCAATGAGATAATAATGAAATTTGAAGGCTTACAGCATCCACTGAAGGGGCAAAAATGATAAAGAAATGTGGAAAAATAGTTGTTTCTTTTCACTTTAAAATAGTTGTAGAGTTATATTCTAATGTATATTATTCTCTTTTCTTGTTCAAAGAAGGCTACAGTTCTACTGTCTAGTTATAAGGCTCAGTAATTGCAATGAATAACTGATTAATCATTCGTGAAGTCTTACCAGCAGTGTTTCCTAAAATTAAATAACCACATGTTCAATACCTGTTTCAGATTTACTATAGTGAGTTGCATATGAGAGTTATTAGATACAGTGTTTCATTATGTTGCAGATAAGAGGGAAGAGTAGAAAAATGTAAGGAGTGCTTGTCTGCAAAATCTTAATGAAATTTATGATATTGTAAGCAAGGAAAACTTGCCATCATTTTCCCATCAGTGATATACCATGCATTTTTGCATGAATTCATCTGTGTTCTCAAAGGTTTTATTATTTTCACTTCCAAGCATGTAGAAGAGCTATAAATCAGAGGAAAAGACTAGTTTGTTGGCTTGCATAAGTGTTTGCTGTATAATTATGCTTTGAACCTTTGTGTTCATGTTGCATTTGACCCATTCCACTTTCTAGTAACTTCCTTTTTAATGTTGTAGGTACTTTGAAGCAATGCAGCTGAACTTCCGACAACGTCTGCATGTTGAACAGATATTTGACTTGGAGAATGGAGAGTATCTTTGTCCACTCTGCAAATCTCTGTGCAATACTGTGATTCCTATCGTTCCATTGCAGGCTCAAAGAATAAACAGGTGAAATACCAGATTGGATAACCTCTAATTTAAAAAAAATAAAGAAAATATTACTTTGGGGCTGATCAGCTTTTCAAAATTTTGGAAGGAAAACTTGGCTTGAACTTTCTCGTCCGTATAAAATACGGCATATATCCTTATTGATTGTTTAGCCAAATATACGTCTTTTGGCAGTAAATATTTTATTTTTTATAAAACATTTCTGGGTTGTCTGTTCTTTGGAGCTGAAATCAAATGGGAAAGTACCTAGACCTAGTATTTAGCCTTACACTCCATTTTGTATGCTTACGCAAAATTTCTGAAGCCAGTAAAACTGAGCAAGTACTGAGTTTGGTGTGTTTGTATTTCATTGTGTCCTTTACTTTTTAAGTTAAGGTGGTTCTTTGAGTGTTAAAGTAAAAACCTGCTGTCTATTTTTGTTTTCAGTGAGGATGCAGAGGCAGTAGCTCAAATCCTGTCCCTTGCTAGGTGGCTGGAGATTGTCACAGTCAGGATATCAGGCTACAGCATGAAAAATACTAAAGGTTTGTTGTCTTAATTTTTAAGCTATTCTGTGGGATATATGTCAGTACATGTTTTAACTAGTACCAGAAGAATACTGCAGATAAAGAATACGCTCTGCTCTCAATTAAGACAGTATCAAATAAAGCTGAGGATAAAAGTTATTGCCCTTTCTGAGTTCATGTCTTGACTTCAGTACCTCACCAATTTTCTGGCTTTTTAAAAAATTATTTCCATCTTTCCTGTAGAAAAAAAAATATGTACACTTGGAGAGGATGTCAACAGAATTGCTCATGGTTAATTAAACTTTTATATGGTCTGTGAGGTAGTAAAAAAGAGAACAAGTAAATTATAAAGGACAAAATGAAAGTAGGTATGAGTATTTAGAAAACAGAAGGTGCAGAGAATCTACTGTTTTGGGGAGTAGAGGCAAATATTACTCAAAGGAGGAATCATGGAATATAGTCTGGCTGGTGGGGTGGGTTTGCAATTATTTTCAAATCAGTTTTAAATCAGAAGACTCTGGTTTTTTAAACTGCTGTAAAGACTGTAACAGCTTCTTTGCTTTTTAATGCGGATGTTTGGTTTTTTTTCTTGGAAGGAGAGAAACAAAATCTTCCATCCTTTGCCAGCAAGGGAACAGGGAACTCAGCTTTGGAATTCCATTCCATCCTTAGTTTTGGAGTTCAGTCCTCGTAAGTGTTACCTAAAGTGTTCTCTGCAGTGTATTAGTTTTACCTTCAATATCCCAGGTATACTTCAGAATTTGTATTGAAGGAAAGGTATGTGATTTGTTAGGTCTGACTAGGGGCTTGCCTATTCTTTTCCATAAGTGTTCACTGAATATTGAATCTGTGAGGAGCTATGTGGACCTTTTGGTCAAACCCAGTCTGGTACTTCTGATGTTCTTGGTACAAAGCTAGAAGTCTGGAATCTTCTAAACCACAATTCTAGTGATTTGGGTTACTTGCTGTGCTTCTAGGCAAGTTATTTACTGTCTGTTTGTCTTAATTTTCCTGCTACACATCTGTTTTGGACATAGATTTCAGGTGGTTTTGCACACAATGTGCAATGTGTATCACTTAGAAAAATAGTGCTGTTGTCTGTTTCTAGTCTATTCTAAATTAAGCTCAATGCCAACATTGAGTTTAATTTGAGAGAGCAATTAGTGATCATTGTTCCACATTACTAATTGTAACACTAAGTATGTTAAATTCCAGTGGGCAAAAGCATTTGCCCACTAAAGCAGAATGAATGGGTCGATACTTTTCAAGTGAGTTCAGCTGTCCCTGTTTTCTTTTTAGATCATGCTTTGAATCCTCTGCTACTTCAGGTTGACAGCATAGTTATACAAAGTACCCACATGTATCTTTTATTTGTAAAAACATTTAAAAATATTCAGTTGTTAGAAAGTTGAATCAAATTCTTTCTTGATAACTGATCTTCATGGGAAAGATTCTGTAGTTTAAGCTTAAACAGTGTTGTTTAAGTGTGACCTGGCTAAACCCCAGATTTTGTGGTACAATTATTTTTACATAAAGATGCAGTAATTAATATAAATGTCATATATTTCTGTTAGAAAGCTCTGTGCATGACTTGGAAAAAACCCCACAAGCCATTAAAACTGCTAAACACTTGTTTACATAAAACTATATTTACATAAACTGACCTAATGTAATTTCAAAAGAGCTTAAATGCTAAAAAATATGTTTAAAAACACACTTGAAATATCTTCCATTTTTAGCACCTTATATTTTCACTTCAGGACTTGAAAATACACTTTCTTACAATGTTTATTTTAATTGTATTTTACTTTGATATGTTTGCATTTTTCTAATGTGAATTATAATGTAATACAGAGAAATAGTATCTTCTAGCCTGGAAGCTCTTAATTTCTCAATTTGTAAAGCCTTTTTTGTCAAGGTACTTTTTTACTACTGAAAACTAGGGATTTTTTAACTCTTTGTTCAGACAAAAGGTCTTTGTTTTCAATATTTCCTTCTTAAATAACTGTCCTGGTTTGGACTTAGACTTTGCTAGTGATTGATTAACCAGTAAGTAATTAATACTATTAATTATTGAGACTGAAATTTTCTCATCTTGGTTTTGCAGAGCCAAATATTCAAGCAGTATCAAGGAGATGCTTATTCTCTTTGCCACCACCATTTACAGAGTTGGGCTCAAAGTTGCTCCAAATGAAGCTGATTCCCGGATTCCTATGATGACCTGGAGCACATGTGCTTTTACCATCCAGTGTATAGGTAAAGCATAATTTCAGTTTATTCCTTTTCATGAACTGAAAATGTTGCAGTTGCTTTATTAAGTTTTATACAATGTGCTTGTACAAATAATAGTTTTACATAAGTATGAGCCTTATGTAATAGTATAGCAAAGTAAATTATATGTAATTGCATATATAATAACAGAATTATCTATAAATAGATAATATAAATAGGATGTGTTTCTTAGATAGTATCTCATGAAATACTGTATGAAATGCCAATACTGAGTTTAATTTGAGACAGCAGTTAGTGATCACGTTCCGCATTACTAATTGTAACATAAGGCATGTTCAATTAATATCTTCAGGCTGCCAAAGATCTTTGACTTGTAGGCATGTCCTCTGCTAAATATCCAGTAGCTGTGAAATAGTACTCCCTGTCACATTATTTGTTTTTGTCTGTATTCCTAAAGAATTTTCATGGGATTTCTGGAAGCAAGTCTCTTGTATTCTGAAATTACTAAGTAGGTACCTCATAGAAAAAGAAAGAAACAAACAACCCACCAAACCTTTTCTGCCATGAATCTCTGAAGGCAAAAAAAATTACCAGAAAAATGATCTAATTGTTCGGGATAATGTACCTATTTATCTCATTTCATTTCTGTACTGCATACGCTATTATGTTGTGTAATAGACATGAAGTTGTGGATAAATCTGTAAAGGCTTCCAGGCAGGGAAAAAGCCAGTATCTAGATCTAGAATGCGTGATGAAGTGATTGAGAACCTAATTGTACATGTCCATACGTGTGATTTGCCAACTATACCAATTTTTTCTTGATGAAGCTGTTGAAATACAAGTTTAGTCTACCTTAGATCTCTAGTGGAGTATTAGGAATTCAGAAGGTTTTTATGTGGATTGGTAATATTCTGGTAAGGCAGAAAGAGTCACAGAACTGATTACCTCTTTAGTGATGAATTCTGTATTTTCAAGTAGGTTGAGAAAATACTGGAAGCCACACACTTTATTAACATTATTATACTTAGTGCTGTGCAGGTTGGTTTTGTTTGATATATGAAAAAATATATTGGTGACTGTCAAGCAAAAGTTTACCAGAAAGTACATAAGTGCAATAACTGTTATGATAGGTGTGATATCAAAGGACTGTGTTAGTAGAAGAAAATTCAGGTACTCTTGAGGAGAAGAGTATAAAGCTAGAGGGAACACTGCAGCAGTTTGACTTATCTTAGGCTACACCACTTCCTTGGATTCATTTTTGTTTGCAAATAGAGCAGACTTATGGGAAATTGTAAAGCAAAACTGCCGGCATAACTTCAGTATGCTGGTTTGGAGTCTAGTTATAGTACATTATTAAAACCATTTAATAGGCATGTAGCCAAGCTGCCTAGAAAAGAAACTTTAGAGGAACCTCTAGAGGAGGCTCAAAGCATCATTGACCCAAGGGATGTGAATTGGTATCATTGCCAAAAGCCAGACTCCTGAAAAAAGAAACAAACTCAAAAAAAAAAAAACCCTCCAAAACCAAAACGCCACAACAAAAAGCCTCCAAACCAGACTCTCCCAATTAAATAAAATTTAAAAATTCCAAGTGCACTTTTTCATCTTCGAAAAGTGACTAAGAGTACAAAAACATTTGTATTGATACCTTTTTATTCAATGGAGTTAATTTGATTTCTTATTTTTATTGGCTTATTTTTTCTTTATTATTCCTTCGGAACCAATGCACTCAGGGACGAAAGATGAACTGTGTTCCAACTTGGGTCTTTTATTCTCAAAGTATTTCTGTTAAACTGCAGTCAAATGCAGTAGTGCAGATTTTGCCAGGTTGCCAAGGCAAGTTATGGCTGCCCCAGTGTTCAAGACCAGGCTGGATGAGGCCTTAAGCAACCTGGTCTAGTGAGGGTGTTCCTGGCCATGGCAGGGGAGTGGGAACTAGATGATCTTTAGGGTCCATTTCAGCCCCTTAACATTCTATGATTCTATGATAAACATGAGAGTAAGATGGCTGCAAAGCATCTCTGTAAATGTAGCTTGATGGTTTTGAGCACTGCATAATGGTAACTGAAAATAAATCTGAATCCATAGAATGAATGTTTTGTCATCATTCATGTGAAGCAACATTCCTTTAAATCCTTAGTTAGCAAGATCTGAAAACTGAAAATTTAAAAAAAATCTTACTAAAATAATTTATCTTGGAAATGATCAGTGCCATTTAAGATTTTTTTTTCAAGAAAATTCTCTTATAACAATGAAGTTGAGCTTTGAAAAGCAGTGTATATATTAAGAATAAATTAATATTAGGTTGTGTAGGAAAAAACCCTTAATTTTTTCTGTGTTTAATTTTAAGAAAACCTCTTGGAAACAGAGGGCAAGCCTTTATTTGGATCTCTACAAAATAGACAGGTATGGATGAGTAAGATATTTTAATATGAACAATATATTTTAAACAAAAAATCTTATTTATAATATACTTGCATCTATAGACCTGTCCAAACAGCCAACATTAAGATCATTCTCTGTTGAGGGATATCAGTGTTTGGATTCGTAGCATAAAGAGCACTTTGAAAGAATAGTTTGTCTGCTTATATATGGATGTTCATATTAAGATAATTTATGAATGTCTTTTACGTTTATGTAGAAGTAAATAGGTTTTTACAGTTCTATATCACAATTATATTTAGCTTTTTTTCCCATTCAACCATTTTCTCTTGCGCTCTAGCACAGTGGCCTTAAAGCATTAGTGCAGTTTGCAGCTGCTCAGAGAGCAACATCCCCACAGGTCCTGATTCAGAAACATCTGATTCGTCTCCTAGGAGGTACTGTATTCCTTTTATTTGCTTTCTTTTGTGTTGTGGAAGTTTCTATTCCAAAGTGGCACATGGGTTAACAAGCCTAGAAACAAGGGTCTCAGTACTTGACAACAGTGCTCACTTCAGTAGCCTGAAATCTTGGGGTGTAGATTGAACTCACCCCAGGTTTCCCAGACCTACAAATACTCAAATCTGGAACAGCTGGGTGCTAACTGCTTCTGGCAGTGTTCAGAAATTCCTCAAATTCTCTTCTAGACAGGTGAATAAAGTCAAAAAATAGATATTTCTTAATTGTGAGGCCTCGTCTTCTCAGCATGGAGAAGAGAAGGCTCTGGGGAGGCTTCATTGCAGCCTTCCAGTATCTTAGGGCTTGTAAAAAGGAGGGAGAGGGACTTTATTTATAGAGATTGATAGGGGCAGGAGAAAGGGGAATGGTTTTAAACTGAAGAAGACCAGGTTTAGATTACAGAAATTCTGTACTGTGAGGGAGGTGTGGCACTGAAACAGGCTGCTCAAAGAAATTGTGGTTGCCCTATCCCTGGAAGTGTTAAAGGTCAGATTGTCTGGAGCTCTGAGCAACCTGACATAGTGAGTCACATTCCTGCCTTTGACTGGGGAGTTGGATGATCTTTAAGCTCCCTTTCAATGTAAACCATTCTATAATTCTGTGACTTTCAGTATTTTCAAAAGGCTGCTTGAAGCCTAGCTTAAGATATTTCAGTCTTAGGGAGAGTTAGTTTGAGGCATGTAGCTTGCCCCATATTACTTATTGATTGGGTTAGTGTGGTGGCCTTTATGAATCCCACTCTCTGATTTGCTTTTTATTAGATAAGACTCTTAGATGTGGTTCTTGGGCTTTTGTATTGGGTGAGGTTGTGAGGCATCTAGTGTTGAGGTGCCTAAGGGCCTTCACCCTTAACACTGTGTGGGATTTATTAGAGCTGGAGAAATAAAGATTTATATCTCAGAATTTTGAAGATATATTAGTTAAATTTTCAGCTGTTTGGGGATGTGGAAATAGGTAAACATGAACAATCAAATCAGTGATAAGAAGTTAATTAAATAGATCCTTACTTTAGAGATCTGGACCTTTGTTTGATGAAAACACAGAAATAATAGAGGCTCTAAAATCAGATTCTGATACTACAGTTCAGGCCAAAAGAGGAAAATAAATACTAAATGTATAACTGATAACCTTTATTTTATAGTTCTCCTACCAAACTTTAAAGGGGAGGACACTCCATCACTCTTAGAAGTAGATATGTTCCACATTTTGGTAAGCAGGTTCATTTTATTCTTTGTATTATTACTTTCTTTTGAGCATGAATTTTTGTGTACTGTACTCTGCAAATAGTATCTGCACACTTGCATGGGTCAAAGGATTATACATGAGCAATAATCAAATGATTACATATGACTGCTATGTATGTTTACTTTTAGTTCTTCTAACTTTCAAGTCTTTACTGTCTTGTTCTTATTAAATTTTATTCTTTCAATCAAAATCTTCTTTTTACCACTTTCATTGTTATTAAGCATAAAAAAAGAAGCTTAAGAAATGCGCTCAGTTTTTTCCTTGACTTTCCCTTTGTCTCAATCAGTATCTCATACCTTCTGATTCCTTCACATTGACTGTCATTACCTTCTGTAGTTTTCTTAGCCTCTTCTTTCTGTTCTTAATGCAGATCTGTATTATACATTTTTCTGCTGTTAAAAAAGCTCTAAGCAGAAAACAGCCAACAAACCCAAACTCACCAAATAGAAGAGCAGCCAGGGAAAACCAGATTTTATCTCATGCTTCCCACTTATCTCACTTCCCACTTTTTTTCAGTGTGCTTTGTCTTGTGTCAGAGAACAGAAATGAAGTTTTTTAGGAACTGGGCATGGTATATCTCTAAACTGGCAATTACCATGCAACTTTGCCTGATTTTCCTACCTGCCCTAGTGCACAAATGGTTAATACTTTCCAGTGAGTTTTTGCTACACTTTGAATTAAAACTAGCAAGATAGATGAACATTCTCAGACTACAGAAATAAAATACAAATGTATAGTGAGAGTATAATTGCTACCCTTGTATCTATTACCAAATCTTTGACACTTCAATGTTAGCCTGTTCCTTTTCCCTGTAGGTGGGAGCTGTGTTATCCTTTCCATCTTTATACTGGGAAGATGCTGTAGACTTGCAACCTTCATCTGTTAGTTCAGCCTATAACCACCTCTACCTCTTCCATCTGACAACACTGGCGCACATAATGCAAATTGTCATCTCTTCAGCCACAGGTAGATGGGTATTTGTGTTGTATTTTTCTGGCATTTTTGCACAGTTTCTTAAAAATAATGGATTAATGCCATTAGTGTCCTCCAGGTATTAGTGTCCTCATAATATGTGACACTTAGGCCTAGGTAGTAATGACTGTTTTCTGGTAAAAATTAAATAGTGCTACATCAAGTTCAGAGCATTTTATAATATCACTTCTGTGTGCTTAGACTAAGAAAAGAAAATAGTTACTGATATACCACTACTTGCTCCAGTCAGTCAGTCATTTCAGAGGGGAGCTTTCCCTTCTTCACTCCTTGTAGGAATATCAAAGTTCTGATGGCATCAATGAACTGCGCAGTGATAATCAGTATGGATTTGGGAAATAGTTTTCTTTACCCTTCAACTTAGTAAATACCAAGATCCAAAATACAGAATCCTGTAAACTGATAGGAGAGAATTTATTTTTCATAACAGTGTTAAAAATTACCAGTAGACTGTAGACTTTCTAGCTATTACTTTTTCTTCAGTATGCTAGGAATGAAAAAAAAAAAAATCTACATGTTTTAAAAAATTCCTGTACCTTAAACTATGTAGGACAATTTCAAAAGTTCAAGGGAAGGAAGCAGTTCTTTACATGAGGATAAGCAATGAGGGATTAATCCTGATTATTCCTTACAGCATTCAGCTTTAAGAGAACATTTTTAAGACAGAAAGCACCAAATGGAAAAGAATTGAGCAAATTGAAGTTGAATAAATCCTCTAATGTAGAAATAATGAAATAAAATAATGAAAAAATAATGAAAAATAATGAAAAAATAAGGTTTTAGTATTTGTAAAAGAGAAGTGTATCGAAGTGGAGCAAGTTTACAGTGGATTCATCCTTTTGTGTGCAGAATCCCCTACTGCTCACTCATCTGACAACAGTGAGGAGGCACAGTCTGCACAGTCTTTCTGCAGAGAGGTTTGCCAGTACACAAGTGGGTAAGTAGCAGTTCAGCTGCAGGTTTACATTTTCCTGGAAAGACAGCAGTCCACAGGAGTGACCAGGACAACACAGAAGACAGGAAAAAAATTACTCATTTTGTATTGAGAGTTGTCACAGTGTCTTGTGCTTTCTTCCCATTCTCCTGAACACTGAAACTGGTGAAAGAAATGCTTTTAGTTAAAGTGGCTACTTTTTGTGGACAGCAGAATAAATCATTAGTCTGAGTATGAAAAAAATATCTCTATCCATTGTGGAGAGAAATACGTCCAACTGCAGTATTTATTTTTTCTTTGCTTTGATTATTTTGGTTTAGATCTCTTGTGTTATAAATGGAATCCAGAAAGAAGGAAAAAGTGTGGTTCATAAACTCAGTACTCATTCCTTGGGCAAAGGGGAAGTTGGGTGCTAAGTGCTGGTGGCTGTTTCACAGAATTTGGGGTACATGAAGATTGCTTCTACACAGCTACCATTCTGCCATTGCTAGCTGAAACATGATAAATGCTAGAATGATTTGCACTATGAACTACTACAGCTGTTTCTCATTTGTGTTTTACAGTTGCTTTAGTCAGGATATTCCAGGCTGGCTTGTGTGGGATTGTGTTAAAAAAGGCATCATGCCTTACCTTCGTTGTGCTGCTTTATTTTTTCATTATTTGCTGGGGGTATCTCCACCTGAGGAACTGCTACAAGGTAAATATGAGAAAATATGACCTTCTTTGTCTTGAAAGAATTTTTAAATGTTCACAATAACTTAACAATAGTCAGTACATGAAAGTAAGAGAGAGTAAAGGAATTACTGATTTGTAAAGGAAGGGATAGGCATGTAAAGCTGAGTTGTCTTGGCCGCCTTTGCATAGAAGAGCATTATTTCTAAGTACTTCTGAGTATATGCAAATATGTGAGATATCAGTGGTGTATTGATAGTAAGTACTTATTGATAAAGATTCAGTGCAGTTTAAGGATAATTTCAGGAATTTAGGTTACATCACCTGTGAAATTGCCTGAAATATATTTAAAAATCTCAGTGGTTTTGTGTAGTGCTAATGTTGGTAAATGCTAAAGATACAGGGATTGAACAAAACAAAGCCAAATAGATACAAAGCACATTGTAAAACTTAAGTCTCTGCCTCGAAGTATCCTAATGCATTACTGATACTAACCCCAAAAATAAATGCTTCATCATGTGTCAAAATGCAGTGAAACACAGAATTATCAACTGTTTGGAAAGAAGGGCAATAGTTTTTATGAATAACTGAGACAAAATATAGCATATATAATATATAACAACAAGAATAAAAAATTAATTTATATAAACTGTGAACTAAGTTCGAATTTTATTAAGATATACAAGTCAAAATCTCTGCACATTGGGATAGGCTGTTACCCTTACCAGGAGTCCTGATCTTTGATTCTGTAGAGAAGAGTCTTTCTGGTGAACCAACAATGTATTTGTAGCAGAGACAATAAATGACCACCTAGCAAACTATAAAATTAGCCCAATTTTATGTAATATTTGCACTGGCTTGATTACATCAAAATTTAATATCGTTGAGGACTACCATAAGGACAGTGAAAAACTAAAACACAAGTACAGAAATTTACTGCACTTGTGTTACATATTATGCAGTGATTTAAGCAAGGAATGGTGTTATTACAGTAACTTAGGCATTATAAAATACTTAATAGTATATATCAAATTGGTTTAAACAGATCCTCCGCTAATCCAAGTTATAGCTCTGATTAAGTTGGTAGAATAATATCCTATTGTACTATGTAGGATCTCTGCTGAAGCTGTAGGATACAGACTATTCAATGGAAAAGGGATCAGGAGATTTCTGGTTTTGAGTGAATTATTCAGCAGTGGTGAAACACTTCCAACAGTTGTTCATGTTTTCTTTTGTAGTTTCTGAAGAGGGGCAATTCAAGGCACTTTGTAGTTACCTCTCTCTACCTACAAATTTGTTCCTGCTCTTCCATGAATATTGGGACACAGTAAATCCACTGCTTCAAAGGTACTAACTGGGACTGGACAGGCCATGTTTTTCTGTTGTGGTGGCCCCGTGGGAATTCTAGATCAAAATTGATAATAAATGACTGAGCTCAAATTCATACTGAAGTTTGAAACGTTTTGCACAGGTGCACTTAATCTCTTAAAGCATTTCAAAATCGTAAAGCAATCTCTATTTTATGATAATTCCACTATTAAAAAATTATTGTTTAAGGGGCTAGTGCTTGCAGACCTGTATGAAACCATACAGACAAAAGTTATTTTAAACCTTTGCTTGTTTGATATGCCACTCAGTGTTCATTTGCCTATTTTTAATCTGTCGACAGCAAAAGTGCTGACTACATGAGCTATAAAATGAGAATGGAGAAAATCACTTAACTGTCAGGGTTAGGCTTTGTATTATTTCTTCTCAGCATTTGCAAAATAGACTAGTGGGTGTTGAAATTGGCTTAATGGTTAAAAGGTACAGTGTCAGCATTACATACATTTCCATCTGCAGTCATGGAATCATAGAATGTTAGAGGGTTGGGAGGGATCTTAAAGATCATCTGGGTCCAACCCTCCTGCTGTGGCCAGAGACACCTTCCACTCAACCAGGCTGCTCCAAGCCTTATTCAACCTGGCTTTGAAAACTTCTCTGGGCAACATATTCCAGTATCTTACCATCCTCAAAGACAAGAAGTTCTCTTTCAGTTTGTGAAAATAGCAGTAAAGAAAACATTCTTTCTTTGTCAGTAAAGAAATAATTGGTCAAATAAAATCTCAGATTAAATAAACAGACACACTATCCCCCATCAAGAACAATCCACCTATATTGTGTTGGAGAATGTCTCTGTATTTAACATGACCGTTTGAGCACCTGGTGGCAGTAATGATTATTTCTGGTTCTTGGCGGAATTCTCAGACTCACATTAGCTTTTAATGTATTGTTCTTTGGGGTTTTTTAACCTTAACAAAGGTTAAAACAACCTTTGTTGTCTAGATTTTTTTCAATTTAGGGACATTTTGAGCTGTTGATTTCCAACAGTCCATATAGCTGACCTAAACAGTTCCCTACATACAGTTTTATTATGATGAATTTCGTTTATATGGAATTCTGTAGTATATATTATTACTTATAAGTTAATAGATTACTTTTTACAAATAAACTGTTAAATATGTTTTTCTTACTTGTTCCTACGTATTTGCTTAAAGACATAGAAGTGCTTCTAAGAAAACACAGAAGGTGGTGCTTATGAACAAGGGGAAAGATCACTGAAAGCAGGATTAACAAATAGTTGCAGTGCTCCCACTCAGAAAAAGAGGTTTCAAGTAGGAGGCTGCATATTTAACGTAATAGTAACAGTTGCCAAATCATCATGCAGGTTCCCATATGTTTTTTCACAGAATCTTATTTCAGAAGACTAAATTTGATGATTGTTGAGAAATGTGTTAAATGAAGCATACTAGATTGACCATCTGCTGCAGTTCTTTCTCCCTCCTCCTTTTTTTCGTAGAAATAACTTAAAAGACATCTTAAACATACCAATTTCTTAGTTCAGTAGCTGTCCAGAACTGCCATTGTTGTGAGAGACATGTTTGGCCATTCTAAGCAAACACACATAATGCAATAAATCATTGTAAAATAGCCACTAGATAATGATTATTTAATAAAAACAGGAAATGTTTTTGTTAGAATGTACAATATTTATTTATGCTGTATCTTGTAGCACATATATTTCAAAAGATGCTGTGTATTATAGCCCACCTTGAAAAACTGAATATGTCTGAAGACTGCTTGCATTTTTTAACTCTGTGTAAATCTTGTGTTTTCACATACATGATGATAATTTTAAGTCTTTTTTCACATAGGTTTTTCCTTCTGTATGCAAACTTAAAACCATCTCATGAAGAAAAACATAAAAAAAAGCCCCTGTTTTTCCTTGCAAAGTTTTAGGTAGAGCTATCAATGCTTCTATCAGTGTTTTGTGTTTGCTTATCACTTACTAGTTTTATTTAGTAAACCTAAATGTATATTTTTATCAAATGCTGTCATCTGCAAATATTTGTTTGAAATAGGTGGTGTTCTGATCCGGTGGTATTAAGTTGTTTGAGAGGGAAAAGCATTGCAATAAGGTAAGCTTATTGTTGTTTTCTTCTGGTTTTGACTTAAAACACTTGAAAAAAATGAAGTGCTTGTTGTGGGCAAGTTAGAGACTTTGTGTTTTATTCCTTCTGCTCTGCTACTAGAGGTACATTTGTCCCTAAATATCTTGTTTATTATTCCTAATAGAGAGATTGTACAACAATTGAGATTGTACAGCATTGTTAGACAAGTAATCAGTCCTGCTCTAGGAAAGAACAAAAGCTAGCTGAAATATGAAATGTCTTCATACATGTAGGTTATATGTGAAATTTAAGTTCAACTCCTTTTCTGTAATAAAGAAATGTTGAAGCTCCTGTGTGGAGAATCTCACTTGGGATTCCAGGACTGAAGAATTGCTCTAGAATTGTGGACTTTTGCAGAAATGACCAAAAGCTTAGCAGGGATTTGTGGTTATTTATTCCATTGTTTACTTTGATCTTGATTATTCTCATAATAGTTCTATTCCACTTACCCAGGTATCCTAGGAAAAGAAATCATTTAATAGAGCTTCCTGAAGACTACAGTTGCCTTCTGAACCAAGCTTCCCAGTTTAGGTAAGATGTTGCATATTTAGTTGTCTTAGTTGTTTTGTCACTTTTAATGAATTTTATATTCTTGTATTTACTGTAACTGGTGTTGAAAGAATACGGAAGTTATTTGAAGTGAAAGCATTGTTTTGGTTATACTGGCCAGTACTAGCACCAGTTCATTTTAAATGTGAAACACAACAGCTTGCTAAATGAAGTCACTTGTGTTTGATAAGACAGCATATAAAATTTTTATAGCTTAGTCTGCTGGTCATTTTTCTCCTGTGCAATGTACATTTGGTTTGGCCATAAGCCTGAAAATTATTTTTGCTCTGGACACAACAAGCCCAGATGATGGCACTGTTTTATGCCAAGAAGAGTGAATCATAGGATAATTGAGGTCAGAGGGACTTCTGTTGATCATTTAGTTCAACCTCCTACTCAAAGCAGGTATCTTGCAGATAAATAATTTCAAACAGTGTGAAAATACAACATACAGAGGCAGATATATGAAATTATTTTGACATAATATGTCTTAGGTTTTGTATGACTGTGATTTGGGGTTTTTAATTGGTTGGATAGGTCTTTTTGGGTTTTTTTAAGGAAAATCAGCTAACATTTCTTTTAAAGTTTAAGTTCCTACTGTGACATGCTGGTTACGCTTCTTTTAGATGCCCACGTTCTTCTGATGATGAACAAAAACACCCAGTATTGTGTTTGTTCTGTGGGGCAATGCTGTGTTCCCAGAATACTTGCTGTCAGGAGCTGGTGAATGGAGAGGAGCTGGGAGCCTGTACATCTCATGCTCTTCAATGTGGAGCTGGAGTCTGCATGTTTCTCAAGTAAGCAGTCAGAATTCAATGTGTTAAAGAATAAAAGGGAATATTGGAAGGACAGAATTCACAACATTGTTCAAAGCATTTGTTTTGTTTTGTCTGAGATAAAGAAACATTACTTTGACATAAATTACAGCTCACCAAAAAAGGAGGAGCCTGCTTAGAGTTGTATTTTAAATGTAGCTATTCTTTTCTTTAAGAATCAGGGAATGCAAAGTTGTCCTCATTGAAGGGAAAACCAGGGGATGCTTATATCCTGCACCCTACTTGGATGAATATGGAGAAACAGATCCAGGTCTAAAGTAAGTAAATGCTTGACTTCCTACCTTTCCATTTTCATCTCTCTTTCTTATACTCATTGGACAACACATTCTTCTGGCTAGTGTGTTTGTAATGTGTTCCCCAGGCCAATACACTGTTTGTAATGTGTGTCTTGGCCTGGGGAACTGATGGCAGTTTCCAGTCAGAAATGGATAGTTTATAATGAGAAAATATGCTTTTTTGGTACTGTTAAACTTTCTTACTTTTCCCAAGAATGCTTTGTATGCATTTCGTTAGAAATATGTGAGAACTGCCTTTGCTGAAATGTCATCATAGAAATGGCAGTCATTGCTTTTCCCTAGAGATATTTTTACATTTCCAATAGACTTCTTGGAATTTAATTAGTTTTTAATTAGTCTGGTCTTAATATTAGCCTATTAATTGCAGTTTATTGGTTGCTATTCTGATATGCTAACTGGTTTTTCTCTTTTCCTCTCTGAAGAAGAGGCAATCCCCTGCACTTATGTCAGGAGCGTTACCGGAAGCTCCATCTGCTGTGGCAGCAGCACTGCATCATAGAGGAGATTGCCAGGAGCCAAGAAACGAATCAGATCTTCTTTGGATTCAACTGGCAACTGCTCTGAGTCTCTTGATTTTAGTGAAAACTCTTACCTGTGGCAGTGCTTTGGAAAAGGAAAGAAGGGTGGCAGTAAAAAAGTCTACTCAAGTGGTTTCTTGTAGTTCAGACAATTAATTGATGGATTCTGTAGGTTGGATGTATCACTGAAACATTGAAACAGAAACTCATATCATATATTTTCCTATTTTTTTCTTTCCAGAAAAAAGGAAAACCACATTCTGTAATTATTACTGAACCAGAAGTGTTTCCATTTTTTCCAGAAATTTGAATTATTTCACGTGCTTTCATGAGGACAGTTCCCAAATGCTGTGTTTCAGAGCACATACCACATTTATCTTTTCCATGCCTTGAGAACACATCTAAATGGTGTTGCCAAGAAAAAAGTCTCCTTTACTTTCTTCCTGGGTTTTTTTCCCAAGCTTAGTGAAGCTTTAAATATGTTGAGATAATATTGGAGTGGAAGTGGTGCCAGGTCTTTAGTCATCTGCAGCAACAGGTAAAATAAAGAGTAAGTTTTACAGAAAAAGATTGCATTCAGATAAACCTTGGGATTTAATGAAGAGTTTTCTTTGATGAGAAGTGTGGGATAGAAAGTAGATTGGGGGGGATTACCATCTTGCTTGTTTCATCAAAAAAAACCTACGTCTGTGCTTTTTGTGTTACCAGAACTGCACTTTATCTAATGAATATATCCTCCATTGCTGTGTATCATAAGAGGTCTGGGGCTTCACCAGTTGCCTAGGTTGTGGTTAGTTTTACTTCCTTTACAGTTTGTCTTCTGAGACCTTCCCCAAGAATCAAAAGTGAAAATACTGCAGGTAGGTAGTTGTAGTGTAGCACTGTACAAGAGTGCAGAGACTGTACAAGAGCCAGAGACCTCAGTAAAGTAAATTGCCTTCAAAGCTATCACTGGACTAAAATCAAGGCTCAAAAGCAGCAAGTTTTAGAATCAGAAACAAGTTTGCCCATATCTGAGGGATTTTCCACTTACCATTCTCTGCCACTGTTGTTTGGAGCCTGCATAAATGAAATGGTGTGTTTTGGGGTGCATGTTCAGTGAGAGCACAAAAGGGAAGAAAAGGTGGTTAAGTCTGTCTCTTTGCCCTTCAGTAGTTAATAGCACATTGTGATTGAACTCTCTCTTGATGATTTGTAATTGTGCTTCAGTTCTAAGTGTTTGTTTTTCTGTTTTCTGAATTTCAGCCATAATACACGTGAGAGAATTTGTAATGTGATGGTAAAACTCTTTCCCAGGAGATGCCATTTCCATGTGAAAGTTTGAAGTTGTCACTACCCTCAATTTCCCTGCCCCTTTGCTGTTCGGATGCTTTTGTGCCATTTTAATAACATTTTCAAGGGGAGGTTTTCAAATTAATGTCTGAGTGTGGTTTTGTATGCTTTTCTTTTCCCACAGTTACGTGAGAGAGAGTAGAATCACAATTAATGATTTAGATTTGAATACCGTTCTTCTGGGGTTTAAAAAAATGTTTTTTGAGTATGTATGTATGAGTGCACTGAACTCGTAAGTAATCTAAAGATGGAATACCAACTATCTCAAATATTGTTCTGGTTATATTGGTTTAAAATACTTTTTGAGACTTCTGCTGTAATCCTTCCCCAATGATCTAAAAAGTTGGCTTTGGTATATTTTCCAGGTATTCTGTTTCTTGAAATTAAGACCATTCTCCTTATTTTGATTCTGTCAGATTTTAAACCTGAATATTAAACTCTTTGAAGACAAACATTAATTCTGTTAGTCTTCTCTAAAACATGTTTGAAACACATACTGAGTTTAGAACAGTTGTCATGAAAACTTGCATGCACCGGTGATTTTTGTCATCAAAACACTGCTTACCAACAAAAATATTGAATTAAGACTTGCAAATGCCTCATTGCTACCAAACCTGTATTCTTTTACTGTTTCCCTCTGATATTTACATATTCAGTTATCAAAAACTTTATCTTGCACTTCACTGATACAAAATTTTCATTATCCAATATGCAGTGAGATCACTTTATTTTGTTTTCTGTCTGAACTGTAGTATACAAGGAGAGGAGCTGGTAAGAGCAGGTGAGCTCCTTTAAAGCTCTGGAAATCTCTTTGTAGCAAGTGGGAGAGGAAAGTTGCATCTTTCTGTACGTTTGCACATACTAATTTAGCAAATGGGCTCCCATATAATTCACTGACTAGTGTGGTCATCTTTCATTTCATAAATTACTATGCAGTTTTGTTCACTGTGAGTATAATCTGTATTTAGTGACCGCAAGATGCTTATGCCACTTATTTCTGTTCCATCCAAGCTGACAGAAGTTATTTGATAATGCACATACTGGTATCTTAAATTGCAAAAATGTAAATTTGAAACTTGTATAATGTTCTCGTGCTTTTGAAATAAAATATCTTGTATATGTCTATTTAAAAAAAAAGGAAATAAAGTAACTTCTCGTAGATTATTCAGTTTTTATTTGAAGGCACGTTGGCACCTCACCATTGATTTTACAAGGGTGTTATAGTGGTGTCTGTCAGTATGGGAAAGGAGCAGAGCTGGTAAATGGTTGGTAAATTATGTTATCTGTGTAGGCTATATCATGGTCATACTGTAAGGAATGGTAGCTTGCTTTTTTTCTTATGTAAAGATACACTCCTCTTGAAACTTATCCTAGTATTTTGCAGATGCAAATTCCTGCAGTGTCTACCTAAATTTATGGAAGAAATATTAAGTATATAATTTAATATTTACATGCCCTGAAACTGATCTAGTTATGTGTTTCTGGTTTTGTATCTTTTTGAATAACTGGCTGTACTGTTTGGCAGATACTTAACCTCTAGAAAGGGGAACTTTGTCGTGTCACAACACTGATGTGCTGAGTGATGCATACTTCAAAAAAAAAAGTATATTATAGACCTAAGAAAAAAGTCAAGACATCTTTTGCACAGATATGGCCAGTACTTCTTGCTCTTTTTTACATTGCAGGCTGCTGGTTGTCATTGTGTCTTCACTGCTTTTTTGAAGCTTTGGGCACCATTTGGGTGTTGGTGCTCTTTATGCTTATTCTTAGTAAATTATTTTTAAGAGCTAATGCCTGAAAAGGTAAAAGGTAGAGATAGATAGATTGAAGTCTACTAGCAAAAATGTTTTGAAGAAAATTAGAAGAAGAATCCTGTTAATTAAGGGAATAAAGAAAAGAAGCCACAGCACTATTTCTTGTGTAATAAAAATCTCAATGTACAAAGTTATATAGAGGAGTATTGTTGCTATTACGCGCTTTGCATTATGGTTGAAAGCCACTTTATTTTCTAGACAACAACCTTGAATAATCTCCCGTGTAAACTAGTTGGATTCATAGTACAACATCTAAGTTGTTACTTAGAGTCTTCTAACCTGTTACTTGACAAGGTGTTCAAAGATGTTTTATCAAAAATAGAAGTTGTTTCATTTCTGTAGCGCAATCTCTTCTCTTTGTTTTTATCAGTATTTTGCAGGTAGGCTAAATTGGAAGGTTGAGACAGGAAAATAAGAGCTAATAATGAAAATCCACTTCCTTACATGTGTCTCAAATCTAGTTATTTCTAATCCTAGGTACATTTCTCTGAAGTTGCATTCAGTACAGTTGAAATCATACATGACAGTGAAGTTTTATAGAGGAAATTTGCATTGAAGGGAGCAAGCTGAAATTCCAAGAGGTGATATATACATGATTTTATGTAATGGTAAGAGGAGACCAGGTACAGAGTTAAACATGAGACATTAAAATGGGACCTGACTTTTCCTATTGCTCTCTGACTATTGTGCATGAGATCAGTGTAAAAAAACCCGAGTGTAGTTTGTGCTGTATAAAGACGGGTTGTCAAACAATTTACAGTCTATCAGACTGAATTTTAGGAGGTTTCCAGGCTTCATGCTTGAGTGAATGAGCAAAATGTTGTGAAGCACAAAGTGGGGGCTGTGGATATCATGATCATTTGAAGTCCTTGCTAGATTTATGAAGATGTGTAGTTAGTCTTTTTCAGCAGATTGCTAAACCTTACCTCTCCTCCTTAATTGTTCCTGAAATGTAATATATGCTTCTTCAGGTACAAGTATTGAGATGCTCATCCCAAGGTACTGAGTTCCTGCTTGAACTATGTTTATTTTAACAAAATCCTAAATGTGCTGCATGTTTATATTTCTTACTATTTTTTCTCTGTGATCAACATAGAGCAAGTGTTTTCAGTGGCAGTCAGAAAGCTTTAAAGAGGAAGAGCATTGTACATGCAATTTCTAAAAAAACTCTCATAGTGCCTTTACCCGAAGCTCAACTTTACAGTGTTCATTTTTTTTTTAAATTAAGAACTTGATAAAGAAGATAGTTTTATACATAGGTGAGTTCCCTACTCTGGAATTTGCTGTATTGTTATAAATTCTGGCTGGATTAGGCATTAGTGACAAATAGGATAAGGAGTGTCCCTCAAATCGTATTTATTTATGTATCTGAACAGATGCCCTAGCTTAAAGGCTTGGCTTGCTAATGCCATCTCTGTCCTTATAAATTACGGAGAATTAAACATGGAGTCTGCTGCTACCTGAGTTTGCTTCCTTGATCCAGTGCCTCTGGTGTTAAATACTGCAGGAACCCCAAACTATTGTGACAGGTGCTGTGAAGGAAGCTGGATAAGTAGGGTATAGCACTTCCATGTTCTGAAGAAATCAATAAATACAAAGCAATTTATTAACAAAAGTAAATTTTATCCTGATACTGTGAAACGAGCTATTTTTTGTAATGCATTCCTATCACTGGAGACTCTGAATGCCTAGACAGGATAGAAATTAACAGTGTAATGACTAAGTAATTACTGGTAATAGGTCAGACAAGGACTGTTCCCTGTGAGATGTATGCTGAAACTCAGTTAATTTCAAAACCTATCACATTACCCTGCTGCAGCTTGGGGCAGTTGGCTGAGAGACAAAGGTTAATGTGCTAAATGCTAATTAGTCTTTTATGGTAAAATGTGTTTTCATATGCAAGTAAATGAGCTGCGTGTGGGTCAGAGAAAATTGTATAGCTGGGCACAGTTAGGTACTTACACCTCTGCTCTTGTGGTAATGTTTGGTAATGTGTGGCAACTGCTGGATGACAGAGATGATGCTGAGGCTGGATGATCAGTTCGCTCTTCCTTCTGAATCTGTTTTTTCAGAGCAGATTCTTGACAAATTCAATAACTACAAAGCTATCAAAAGAGTAAGTTCACAGTTCTTGTAATTCTGCAAGCTTTAGTTATTGAGGTCTAGGACTGTTTTACCAAAAGTAGAATAAAATTGTGTTGAGGAAGTGACTGCTATTGACTGACGCAGGTGACACGTGGCATATTCATCTGAAAAAAAATAAGTGCATTTAAAGAGAAGACATATGCAAAATCTGATTAGTTTGCAATATATGACAGTCTTTCTCCTTGATCTCTGAAGGAACTACAGCTTTCTTGTGTTCATTCTTTTCCAGCCTTATCAGCTAATTATACAGCTGCTGGTAAGTACTTCTGGCTCTCAGAAATGACTGAAGGAATTACACACCGGTTATGTTTGATTCCCCTACTGTGCAAAGTGATTGTAATAAAGACAAGAAATGTAGACATACAGGTAAATGCAGTGCAAAGGGAAGAATTAACAGTTCTTGTAGAAGAAAGTCTCAGTTTACAAATCTAGTTCTTTGAAGGGGTTTTAACATACTTAAGTGTAGGCCTAACATGTCAGGCAATGAAGGAATTCCAATTGAAATTATGGTCATGCACATAGCCTTCTTGAATTGCCCTATGAATTATTATGTTGCACTATTTATTTATGATATATCCTTATAATATATTTTTTTGTTTTTCTAGTGTTATGTAATACAGTATTTAGGTAAGAAATTTTTACTGTTACTCTGCACAGTCTCAAAAACAGGAATGTTTCTATTTCAAATATTTCAGTGATAAAACTTCTTTTATTTAATTATCCACAAAGAATGCACTCACAGCAGTAACAAGGGAAATATTTTATTTGAACTTTCCACCTCTGTTTTGTATCGATACTTTTTTCCTGCTGACTATTAATGATCAATTTCAGTCATAGGGCATTGTGTAACTACAGGTGTTTTGAGCATTGAAGGCTTTCAGTCCATGCATCAACAAAGCTCCTGAGCATTGTACTGGGGCGTGATGTGAGAGCTGTCAGTCTGTCTGCCTTCACTGATTTCAAATAATCCCTTACCTTCCCATGCCTGGATCAGTGTATTAAATACTTTTGAAATGAGGAGCTTTCAAGCATCTAAGGATCATCAGTGTTTTTTTCATAGGAAGTATCTACTTGTTTTTAAACTTGTTCTATTATGTGCTAGCTGGCAGTATATTTTCTTAATCAGAGAACTCCTTTCAGCTGTACCCTTTGACTTTCAGGGAAGTGGGGCAACTGGCTTTCTCTGAACTATTGGGAAGGGGGAAAATTAAAAGATATTTCAGATATTTTGGGAAAAGCAAGTGAAATACCTTTGTGGTAACTTTTATTGCCTTCACCTGAATTTCACATACCTGGTGGGTTCTTGTAGGCTGTAATGTGTGTATATTTTTTAAAAAATTTTCCTTCCTAACTTGCACCAACAGAATCTTCATTTCACTTTTTGTTGTCTTCTTTTTTGTAAGCAATCTTTTTATCCAGTGTAATAATTTCTTTTGGGATTTCCCTGCTCCTGGGATCTTTATAGGTGTAATGACAAACTTCTTTGGTACCTATTCAACTAATCTGTATGTTAGTACATGTAGACCTATCCTGTCTGAAATATTTTCTTGTGCATAATGATTATTCTGATGTATTCAGACCATGATAGAAGTCTGTAAGTAAAGGAGAGAAAGTGGGGGTAATTCCAGAAGTTTCATGCAGTGGTGAGAATCAGGGATTTCACAAGTAAAAACACATCCATCCAAAGAAGTATCAGCCTTTTTGTAGCTCTCACCAGTGTGTGATTTGTTCAATTGTTTTACTAGTTTTTCTACCTTTTTTTCACCCCCACCAGATAAAATCTGGTGACTGTAGGACTGTAATAGAGCAAAGCTATACTTGTGATGTTATTTCTTGGAAGATTTGCCTACCTAGCTGCAGGGATAGATTTTGTTGTAATATTAGTTTTGTCACAGTCTGTGTTTTGAACATTAATGTTGGGGTCATCCATGCCTGAGACAGTGGAGATCTGGTTGGCTTTGCCGAGGTTCTTAATGATGTTGATGTTATATTTGGCAGTTTCCACGAAACTATTTTCTAGTAACCAACCATCTGATTCACCCTCCAGATCTCCTAGCAGAAGAACATTCTTCATGGCTGTTTGTAGGTACCGGACACCAATCAGTACAGAGAGCTGTAAGAAACAGATAATGGTTAAACAGTTGAAATTGCAGCCTTAGTCCTATAATTCAGTTTTCTGACTTGTGTATTTACAGGCCTCATAACTGAGTAAAGCAGACAGACTCTTTATCCTGGGAATATATCTGAGCACTTTTCCAATTAGTTATATTTTTTAAGAAATATAGCAGGGAGAGATGGATTGATTCTCTTCATTCTTTAGGTAACAATCCCCCTTGCATGTTATTCGTGCATAAATACCTAGAATTACTCGTGAACCTTGTAGTCTGAGAGACTGCAACTAATTGATGTAGAATGGATGATCAATTAATGGAACCATCAGTCACTGGGAAAGAAAATATTGCAGTATGTTAATTTCAGTGGATTTTTTTTCACTGATATTGATTAAATCAATATTTCTTCCGAGGAGGTTTATTCATTCCTGTGCAAGCCATATGTGTCCTACATGCCAAGGCATGAAAATTAAGAAGGATGGCCTGTAGCAGAGGCTCAAGTCTTAAGTTAAGGAAAGAGCCCCACTTTCATAGTTCTGTTGGACTCAAATTAGCTTGTCAGTATTTAAGTGAGCAGAGAGCTAGATCACAGCTTTTCACATGCTGCATGTTATTTCTGTCACCACGATCCCACCTAGCACTGCCTGAGGACTGTTGTGAAGTACTTTAATTACAATGCTAATATTTATGCAATAGAGCAATAGTCAGAAAACTAAAACATACTAAAAAGGTAAGAAAACTGTACTGGAGCCTGTGCCATTGGGAGGTCCTTTTCTTGCAGATGACAACATCCACAGAACTCTCTTTACAGACATCAGCAGGAGCACTGCAGCTCTGCAGGCATGTAGCTTGCCTGTGATGCACTTATTTTGATTGCATAACCAGCAGCCCAATCTACTTCTATGCCACGATTGCAAGTACTATCTATACAGTGAAACTATGTAATGTAAAAAGGAGAATTTGAGATATTAATAATTATAAACAAAATTAATGCATTGAGCCAAAGACCTACTCATATATCATGTTTGTTAAAACTGACTTAAAACGACACTCGGACCACCTCACCAAATTTCCTTGAAGTTGTGTCACTGCATGTATCATCCTGTATCTGATCCCATAAATGCATCAGGTAAGGGAATATGCTATATTCTGTTGAAAAAGATCTATAAATATATTGAATTATATACATAGTTTCTGATAGTTCTTATCCTCAGCAAGATTTCCTTCTGCTCTGTGGACTTGGGAAGTTTGTCTTTACTAAAGACAATCCTATGTGTTTTACACTGTAAATCCTACAACATTCCTGAAGTGCTTGTGGACTTTATAATGGATGCTGAGGTATTTTTCATGTGTTACACCATCATCATTTCCCATCCTAGAGATCCAGAAGACTGCTTAATCTGATAGAGACCATTTTTGTGAGACTTACCTCAAACAACCAAATAAGCAATGCTGCAATGCCAATGGATCTCATGATACCAGTATAGTAATCCAGTAGGGCCTCTCTGCACCCCTTCATCCAGATATTGAGCTCCTCTGTCAGGAAATCATAGTTGTAGTGAGCACTGTTGTTTGTCAGCTGGTACTGGATACAGGGCCGTGGGGAGCTGGGGTTGCAGCAGCTGAAGGGGACTCCATCCACCAAGAACTTCCCATCAACGTTGCTCTTCAGACGGCTGTGACAGGACAAAGTTTGGGCATTACAAACCTGGTGTCAGCAGCAGGCAGTGCCTGTGATTTTAGAAAAGGAAGTAACACAACTCTGCTGCAGTGTAGGCCTCTCCAGCATAACAAAAGGAAAATGAGGATAAACTTTCAACTGGAAAAGTTGTTTACTGCAGGAAAACTGAATATTGAATTTGCTGAATTTGTGTGGTAGCGAAGTACCTCATGCAGTGCTTCATTCTGTGCCACAAGACATGAATTCAGTGTTCTGGGAGATGATGCCTTCTTTTAGGTATCTTTGTGCTGAATACTAAAGACAGTTTTTGAACTTGTTTATCGTGGTGGAATTCTGTTGGAAGTTACATTCCTGGAAATCCTGTGTTTCACTACTGCGACTGATTTTTTAACACAATTATTCCGTGAGAGAGATCCTGATACAAGAACAATGTTGTATGCCACAGGAACCACTGGAAATCATCTTCTGGTCTTTTGTCACTGTACCCATAGCAAGGGTAGGTCAAGCACACGTTTTACGACTAATTCACAAGAGAGTTTCTACTTTCTGTAACGTTAAGAAATGTATTTATTGCTAAAAATTATTCCTTTTCCTCCTCTATAAGATCAGCAGGAAAACAAGTGGTGAAAGAGGAAAGATAAAGAGGAATAGGGAAAAAAAATCATTGGATGGGAAGAGAACATAGACTCAAATTAACCAAGATTTTCTGGAAGTTAAATGTATCCATTTTCTTCAGAGAAAGAGATTTTCTAGAAACTGGACTGTATCTAAGATGCTGAGAGACACTGTCACACCTTGGGGAACCAGCCTCTAAGCACATACCTATATTCATCCTCAGTGGACAAGGCTGATTTCCTGAGATGCTTCATGGGTGAGAACCATGCCCTGGTTTATGAAGTCTAGGCCCTTTACCCTTTGTAAGGGGGCCAGAATACATGAAAGACAACTTTCACTTAGATATTCAGTTTTTGCTATTTGCCAATAGTCAATTTTCTTACACTCTCCAAAACTTATTCATTTATTAATGTTCACAAATAATATTTTTCTGTTCTGCTACAGCTGATCTAAATGAGAAGGAAGGAAATCATTACAAGAAGCTAATCAGGTAAACAGAAGGAGCAGAAACACTGTGATCCAGTCTTGATCTGGAATTAGAGACTAAATGTAACCTTCAAATGAAACATAAACTGCTAGGAAGCTCAGTATTTGTGACAGTGTTTTAATAGCAGAATAATTGCTTTTATTTTATTGCTCTGAGCCTACTAAATACAATCTCCTTTTTTTTTGTTTCTTGTCCTTTTCTTCCTCTCTTTTATTTGGGTTATTGTGTGTTTTGTTTTACTTAAAATTATCTCAAAAACATTTTCCTCAAAGATCTTTCCAGGTAAACCAGGAAGTTAATCTGTCATTTCCTACTTAGGAGTGGGATAGGCATGAATTTTTCTCTGTTTTCAAGTCTAGCTTTTCATTTTGTAGCTATCATATCGCTGGTGATGACGACAGAGTGGAATCAATGCAAAAGAGTCCAAATAATCCACTGAGAGTAAACTGAAGTGTGCAAGCTGTGTCGTGGGCAAAGGCAAGACCAGGCACTGGAAGGGAAAGAAGCCAGAGAGGCATAAATCAGAAGGCTCCAATGTGGGAGGAGAAAAGAAAGCTCACAGGGGAGAAGAAGACTGGAAACTTTGTGAAACGGAAAATCTTACCTGGGCTAGAAATATGCCCCCTGTTTCAGGGTATTATATATATTTAAGGACCCAAATATAGTACAGCATTTAAGATGGTTGAAACGCAATCTCTTAAACTGTGTCTTAAGGTTTTCTTTTGAATCCCAAGCATCAATTTAAATACTTTCTTTTCTTCCGGATGTGTTATAAAGAGGAACACTCTTTCTACTGCCAACAGTAGCAGTTTCCAGACTTGAGTTATATCCTCCTGCCACTGTGTTTCCTCTGCTAGTGGCAAATCTTAAAATTATTTAATTTGTATCTTGGTACTTAATAGTATCTTGGTACTGTTAGAAGGGAAGACCTCAGTAAAAGAGTTGGTGGAGCAAGACCTTCACTGCTATTTGCTGTTGCAATTCAAAGTTTTTATGGTATTGTAAAGCAAGAATTTGCTTTTGAGCAAAGATGATTTTTACCCAACCAAAGCCATGGTAGCATTGTACTGCTGTAGCCTGCCTCATGTTCCTACCATTCCCACTCACTGTTTCCTTGCCTTCTCAAATTGTGGTGCTGGCATAGAGCTGTAACAGAGGGGGGCGGTGGAAGAAGGTTTTGCAGGAAGGTGAAAAGTTCAGGTTTGCAGAGGTTACATGTGAGTTCACAGTATGTCAGATCTCACCTGCTTTGCCTCTTGATCTACAGATTACTAACTGACACAGAGTATAAGTTGAAACCAAGAAAGATTTGATTCCTTATCCATCATTTCAGAACATTACCAGCTGGGCTTTGCTTCCGATGATTTCATAGTTAATGTTTCACTACCAGATTTTTGGAAGTCACGGTATAATTTTGTTATACAGCACCAACTTGAATTCTGCCAATCAAGATGAAATTAAGCAATTTATCCACAGCAAAAGAAATTCAGAAATTACTTTCCTCACACACATTTCACTGCCACCTTCTGCCTAAATGGGGCAAAAGCTAACTGATAGTGCATTCTCAAAACAATGGCAGAGCTCAGGTGAGCCTGCAGAAGAAAACACAGCTTAATTAAGACCCTGGGTAAAAAATTACTGTTTCTGCCTCTCTCACAGAAATAAAAGGCAGCATATTTTACTTTTGACCTCACACTAAGCTACTACTCTTAAATTCCTGGGGACCATCTTTGTTGTCGTGTTACTTTTCAGCAGAGCCCCGAGACTTAAAACAGCTCTGGGTCAGTCTGTCTGTGTGACACTATCTTCTCTCTTGAGAATGCCTGTATTGCTTTATTTCCACAGACAAGTGTCTTCTGTATGCTGATGCCCACTTGTTTGTATTCTCCTAGGTCCTGTCCTCTGGTATATTTGCAGCTCTCTCTATATACGCTTTGCTATCATGGCAGTTTCAAATTGTGAATTCTGTAAAATTAAGACCTTTGGCTTCCCTTCCTCTGGCTTTATTGTTTCAGATTTTTGAGTTCAACAAAATGCAGCATTTGACAAATGTCAGTCAAGTTCTTTGCTTTTGTTTTTCCTGGGAATACAAAGCTAATACTTTCTTGTCAGTGAAGAACTTCTTCAGCTTTAGAAGAATTATTACAGACTGGATTTTTACTTTTGAAAGTTTTTTGGTTTTACCTTGTCTGTAAGTATTTCCACTCTTCTTTTTAAGCATATACTTTCACAGTTGCTATATCATGTGAAGCACCACCACCAAAAAGAAAGGGGGGATTTCTGCTTTTTATGCAGTGTACAAGGTGTTTGGCAGTTTCTCAAATGTGAACATACAGACTTGAATTTGGGATTGTGAAGTCTAATACCTTGAAAAAGAAAGGTCTTTCAGTGCTTAGAATTGACTGTGCAATGTACTGATAGTACAATCCCTTTTTTCTTATTGTTGGCAGCTCACTATAAATGAAATTAAAATGTTGAGGTAAGTAATTCACCACACTGAAAAAGGAGATACATCTTTTCTTTGCTTAACATCCCTGAAGGCTTAGCAAAAGGCAACTTTTGATTGTGCATGTATTTAGCATGTTTTGTGAGTAACCTGGTCATTCTACTTTTTTTTTTTAATTAAGATACAAGGTCCAGAAAAATGGGCTTTCCAGTCTCAAAACAGTTTTTCTCCTAGAATTTTTTGTTATGACTGATAAATACTTACTCAAGAACCTCCTTGGAAGCCATATTCAGATAACGAGGAGATACCCACTGAATTTCAAACCAGTCTCTAAAGCCATTGTTTCCACAGCAACGGAATCCAATTTGTAACAAATCCACTGTTTTCTTTAAGAAACATCGCCCAGGTATGTCTGTATCTTTATAGAACTTAATGGCATCCCTCAGTCCCAGATAGAGAGACTCTTCCAGCTCGTTCCTCATGGTATAGCACATGAGAGCACCCACCAGGATGCAGAAGGTAAAACAGAAGGTACATACAATGTATGGTAGCATTACTAGTTTCCATCGAGAGAACTTGTTTGCATCTGAGCAATCATAGCAGATTTTGCCACCCAGAAAGTTGATAATACATGCTATGACCCCTACAGAGATCAGCATGTTGGGGACAGAGTTAATGTCCCCTTTTGCCATCACTTCATTGCGCTTCTTGATCTCTATTTTCAGAAAGAGGCCAAGACTGAAGAGAATGATCCCACTCACTACAGAAACCCAGTTGAGGATCCATAAGATCTGGGCCAGTTTGTCCCTCTTGGTTTTGGTGAATTTGACTTTGAGGACAGCCATAGTCATACGTGCATTAGGAAAACAAGCGTAGGTCAAGGGAGGCTCGTAAGCTGATTAGGAGCATGGATCCAAGGCGTGCAGTAGAAATCTGAAGAACAGAGAGAGAGCTTACTGTCTGTTTGACCAGGTATTTATAGAGCCTACAAAAGAACTTCCTGTAAAGCCTCACATACCCTGAGTCCTGCCAAGGGAATGCCCCAGTGAAATTTATTGCTTAAATTTCATAACAATTTGTATCACTTAAAAAATAAATTCTAAGGACCAACTAGAGTAATTAAAAATAAGTGAATAGTATGAACAGAGATGCTGGAGTCCTATGAATCTTTGTCAAGACCAATTTTCTGTGCAGACCTGATATCTAAAAGTGATCTGGTCTGCTGTCTTTCCCTTCAGAAGACTCCCAGTGTCTTTCCCTACTTGTTTCCTGTATTATTTTTTTAATCACAGGTATTTATTATTCTTAGATTTATGTTATGATCAGGTTTGTATTCAACAGTTGAATAAACAAACAAACATATATACAGCCTTCTTTTTTTCTATCTTCTCTAGAAAACTTGCTTGTCTTGTTCCTAATTTAGCAACTCTCATTAGAATGATTTTATACTGTAAAACTCTGTGTTATATAATTATACAGTCATTTAATTCCACTAATACAGTGGCATTTATAAACAGTAAAGTGTAATCCTTTACATCTGGGGAAATAGAGACATATAAGCAGCAAAATATTTTCTAAGTTAGTGAATGCTATTACTGAATAAAGCTTGTATCAGCTAAAACAGCATGAAAAACACTTGCAGACAGACAAGCTGGACAGAAGTAGGGCTACACTGACCCGGTAAAGAATTCCCAGCTGCAGTGAAGCTTAGCATTGGGTAAGCAGATTGTTGCAGACTGCAGTTTAAAAAGGTAATGGAATCCCAGCATCTTCATATGTTTACGTCACAAAGAATCAGTTCTGTTTGTACAGGCAAGGGACAGGTTGTGTGATTCATATTAGCATATGGTTCAATATCTTCATACAGTAAGATTTTAAGACTTGTGAGATCTAACTAATTCAAGTTGCATTTATTTTCTCCTGCATTTACAGAGAAAACTAATTCCCCTCAAAGCTATTCAGCTTTGTGTACCTTTTGTACAATACACAGAATAGTGCGCAAAATGCATAGTATTTTTCCTTGCCAGTCTATTTCCAAAGGTGTTGAGGCCAGGTGTTGAGTTTAAAAACAGGGTTCTAATTTTAATGGTTGTTAAGGCTGATTATTATTTATGGCTGAATATTGATTGTGATCATATTGTTATCATCATATAAATGATAGACACCTTACAGAGATGTCCAGAGAATAGTCATTTATAAAATTACAACATTTGCTTCACACCATTCTTCTCCAGTATTGTTCAGACCTCAGTTGAAGGGATCATGCACTGCTGGTACAGAATTAAGCCTCCATAGGAGTTCAGCCTGAATAAGCCTGCTCAGCCTGGAGACGGCATCTTTGATTGCTTCACCAGTTAAGCAGTTTGTGACTTGGCCTTAAATAGCTGTAAACGATGGCTGCTAATAGATTTTTTTGCCAGATACTCAGGCCTCAGAGCTCACAACAGAGAGAATCTGTTGTGAAACTTACTGATTGCTGATACACAGTTCACGTTCAATGGCCAGCACATATGAATGCATCACTGACTGTTTCTGTGAAACACATGTGCATATTTAAACAGTGCTTCAAAATTGTTCAGCATACATTTAGTTACAGGGTCAAAATATGCTAAACATATTTTGTTTTAACTTTTGGACAAAAGCTGTAAATAGTTCTATTCTACTTAAAATTCATCTACTCCAGACACACTGTTGATTTTGGAAGATGTGGATTTGAGACTTTGTCGCGTTCTATCCGTAAAGAAATTTGAAGCTGAGTTCCATAAAGGGGGATATGTTCAATCTCATGTAGCTATCCTGATATAGCTCCATCCCAAATTTTCAGATACCTAAAGTTAAAAAAAGTTAAAAGCTTTTGTGAGAGGAAAATTATCCTAATAATTCCTAGTCTCCAGAAATTCTCATGTGGCATTCTTAGCTTCCTTTGTGAATTTTTAGTATTGTTGTAGGATCAGATTTCTTGGAATATTGACATTTATCTAACAGTGCTACCCACAGCAGCAGCAGCATAAGATCTGTGATTTCATGGAGTCCTAGTGCCAGAGCAAAGGGATGGAATGACTGGTTGTTGTAGTTCAAAGACCACTTGTTGACTGACCCTGGATGTCACTGATATGCTTCGGATTGATCTTTGGGAGACACTGTGCTTCTCACTGAGTGTATTGAGTCTGGGCCAGAAGAGCAACTTACCTATTCTGTTCCTTGTTGTCAGCTTTCTACATGGATACTTAAGATTTTCACTTGTGCTAACAGTTTATTCAGTTTATTTCAGATTATAACACTCTCTTCACATCATTAAGAATTTTGTAAATGCATCATAACATTATTCTTTCCCTGTCTAATAAAGTATTCAATACATTTATTAGCATAAGATCTATTGTAACACACAGAGAACTGTGTAGTATAATTATCTGAGTTCCATGAAGAAAGTTTTTCCAGCTGAACTGCAATTATGAGCTAAAAGTGTTAGCCTTGCTCTGCAACATATGTCTGTTCTTCTCCAAGCTGTATTTGGCAGCAGGTTACTGGAAAGCCACATTTGCACCCAGCATTTCAGTGTAACTAACGCCTCTGTCATAGTTCTTAGAAACCTTTGCATGTGAGCCACTCCAGGTTTCTGAATTGTATACACACTGACATATTTTCCCCAGCTATAGGAGAGCAAATTGGATTTTATTCTATAAAGGGAGAAATACTTCTTTCAACAAAAGAAGCCAAATAAATGTGGAGATCTCTCACATACTCTCAATACTGTTCTCAAGCTTTCCTTGTCTAATTCAAATTTATCTAACTTTAAATACAGCTTCCATCACCATCAATTTGCTTCCAAGCTGTCATCTAGCTGTTCCTTTGCTATCAAATTCCCTAACTATATTGAACAAGACATAGCACAGCTATTTACTTATAATACTTACTTACTTGATACAAATTGTTCAGAGAAATTTTGCAATTTTGTCAAAAACAAACCACATCTTCTCTTACTGATTTTGCTAAAATCTTCTATTTTAGCTAAGCATACATTGTTATTTGTGACATTATAAAAAAGAACACTAACCTGCTTCAGAGGACTGAACAGGATCTTGAAACTGGTAACTTGCTGAATATAAGGAAGAAAATACCTGAATTGGACATCCTGAGGATGACTGAAATACTGATTTCCTGATTTCCCTGTAGTTGTTCTGTCTTCACACCGAGTCACGAATGGAGAAAACCACTTCAACTCTCCTGCCTGTGTTAATCTCTCCTTCATCTCTAATCGTAGCTAAGAGATTTATTTCAAGGTTCTTATGCCACCAGATTAAATCCTGCAAAACAGGCCAATTAACTGAGTGTGAACTGAGATGTCACCAACAAAATGGTTTATAGAACTTTCTTCTACCTTTTTACCCTGCTGGAGATTTGGGCTAGTAAGCAACACAGCTGTTTTTCAGTACCTGCTCATGTCTTCAATAGCTCTTAATTTGTTCTTAACAATAAATATGCCTCCAAAGGAGAGAAGAATGAGAATAATTAAACTTTGTGATTCTGTGGGAAGGGAAAATCTCTTAGGCAACTATCATTTATATCTGCTATTATGTTCCTTACCCATCATTCCATATTTTGTTGCTTTGGCTGCGATTTTCTATTCTCTGTGTTTTGAATGTGATTGTCCAAGAAAAGAATTCAAGCAACCAAGAGCAATTGGATAATCCTGTATGATTTGCAGTAGGTTCTGGTTTGGGAAGGTTTCCAGATTTGAGTACAATCTAGTAGAAACCTCTGTCCTAGTCTCTTGTCTAGTTCTATTCCAAGCCAGAAGCAAAACCAAAAGTGTCATATCCTCTGGCATTTCTGAGCCCAGCAGATAGCAATTTGTGGGACAAACATGGCTGGTTTGAACTGGCAAGAGTGTTAGCAGCAAGCTGAGTCTGCAGCAGTGCTTGGTCAAGTTAGAGGTGACATCAGTACCTGAACTGAATCCCTAAGCAGGACCAGGTTTGAGCTGTAGGGTCCATATCTGTAACACCTTAGCACAGCAGAGAGTTCAGTGGACACATGACTAACTGCAAGAGACCCTGCACCAGGCACTGTAAATGTGTAGAAATATTCTCAGAAGCATAAACTGTCCTCTCCTGGCTTATGATAAGCAATAAACCAGTACTCTGATATGACTGTCATTCTAACTCTGTTCTGGCAGTACACCGGCTCTCTCTTGCCTGCATCCTAGTGATTCAGAGCATATGTGATGCATCTGGGACCTGTTGGACCTTCTGCATATGGACCACACAAATGCTTGTATATGATCAAATACACCCCAACTGCATTGAATTAATCCTGTGAATGAGTCATTCATGCTTTGGACTTGCAGCACTCATCTTTTAGATCTGTTCAAATGTGTTGGTTTGTGTACAGATCAACTCTATGGAAGCATAATCAACAGGTATAATGTAATCCTTGGGTACAGCACAAGTACACAAATGTACGCATTTTGAGCTATTGTTCAGCTGGGATGTAATATATCAGAAATCCTGGACAAATGGCTGAAGTATTTTTCTATGCTTAAAAAAAGTTCACTTGTGAGAACTCTCTCTGCAGAACTCCAATGTGTTATCCCTGAATATTAGAAAGTGTTACTGCATCAGTTACCTAGCTGCAGATAACTGCACCTTCCCTGTGGCTGCTTTGCAACACAAACCTCGTACTCACATGCATGGAAGCAAGCGAGCAGGAGATGGCAGTGCTGCTGTACGAAGGCTTTTTCTACAATACAGAGCAAGAAGCTTTTTTTTTTTTTTTTTTTAAATTTGTGTTAGCGAGATTAGAGGTCATTCACATAGCTAATGGAAGCTCAAGAATGCCTCATTGTAAGAAATTACTTAAATCCAATTGTAATGCAGTTAGAGGCCAGTGCTAGCTCTATTTTTTGTTCCATTTCATATTTGGAAATGGCCTCAGCTGCAAATGTAATATCAAAAGTTAAATTATTCAGAAATTAGTTGTGGTAGTTTATAATTAACCATGATGCACTTCTTTGCAGACCTTTGGGAGCCTGGACATCACGACCACAGAGTGGCATTTTGTAACTTGCAAGAGTGGTTATACATGGGGGATTGCATCTACCACCCAGCAGTAGCAGAGATCACATACTTTGCCGCTAACAGTGGAGATTGCTGTGCTGAGGCTTAGGATCCGAAACAGGTAAATTTCACAAGTGCTTGCCCAATTACTTAAGTATTTAGTACTATTTATATAAAAATCCACAGGCAAGGACAGATGTGTTATGAATGTGTAATGAAATAACTAGTTGGGATAATGCAACGTTTAATTTTACATCTAGTTTCCAAAAATTATTTATTTTTTTTATATTTGGATGGCTTTTCATTTCACCTTGTATTTAATGTAAATGACAACTGATGATACAAGATGTTGGAGCACTGGACTAAAACTGGAGGCACTTGGTGAGTCTGATGGAAGCAAGAACTATACAGCCTTTACTTCTAAGCTGATGCAAGTCGATATTCAGGGAGAGATTCTCACTGATATGTGTTAATGGGGAGAGGACGTGAACAACCCTCTGCTTCTTTTGGCTTTTGTAAAGTTGTGAACCACATGATAGACACTTAAGAGAATTAAGTTATAAGCAAACAAAAGTAAGTGAGTCTTTGAAGAACATTCATTTCGTTGTAATTAAAAAATTACATTTTTTAACTTTTAGGAAGAAAATATAGTGGTATTCAGATGATAATGGTTGTTGTAGTAGATAATGATACCTAAAATAAGTCACAGCATCTGAAATTCTTATGGAATTGCAGAGTTGGCAGAGGAAATGTCAAAATTTAAAGGCAAAAAGTAATGGCAGTAGTCAATAATTTAAAAGGACCCAGTTTGTACATTAAAATGACACCAAGCTTATAGAAAATGAAGTCAGTTATATTCTTCTACAACTACAGCTCTACGCTGTACTACACTTGTACCAGAAGATCTGCTGTACTATGTTCCACGAAAAACGTGAATACTATAACTGTAGCTCATCTAATTGCCTGAAGAACACCACAGCTGAAACAAATCAGAAAAAGAAGTACTACAGTTTTCAGATGTGTAAAGGTTATAACAATATGGATACTAAAATCACTGTCAGGCAGAAAAGGAATTTATAGCAGACCTGCATGAACTGCACTCCATGTGTAGGGCTTGTCATTCAGGGTCCTGTGCATTGCAGGAAAATCCATATCAGTACCTGTCAGGCTGGCTCTGATTTCAATCCATAGGAGCTGTACTGTCCACAATCTCTGAGTCATCCACTCATGACTCACAGTGAGTCATTACAAATAGAAAACCAAGGCGCAGAAATAGTGTATTCACCTTAAAATCAGACCAGCATTCTATAGTACAGCTGGAAGTGAGCATATATTATAAATTGCCTGGTAACCTAACCTTGGCTGTAACTTCTTTCTGAAGACTAGAATCCATTTTTACAACCTTAATTATAATTAGACTATGTAGTAATCTTGTTTTTGACTTTTGTACCTTATTCACTATGGATTTTACCCTCACAAGCCAGGTATCTGGAAACTTTTTGCAGAATGGAATTATACCATATTATGAGGCCTGGCAGGAGAATTCTCTTTACATAATGAGTTAACATTTTCCTTTTTTTAATTCCATAACTCATAGCATCAATACTTTGGTGGACTATACCGCCAAATGACCCTTCTTCTCCTAGCAAATAGTCAGACATACACTGTCACATTTCTTCCCGAAAGATCTCCTAAATTAATCAGTACCTATTCTTAGCTTAATATAAACCTCATGTTGATGCTATTTTTCACATTCAAGACATCATTTGAACTGAACAATATTACTCAGAACATATTGTAAGGAATTTGGGATTCTTTTGGAGAAGAAAAAAAAAAAAAGCGCCTCACAGGGGTTTCTGGAACTGTCAGATATAAGCCAGAACCCAGACTCAGTGCTCTCAGAGCTTTTCCAAGATCCCTCTGTCCCTTGAGTGGTAACTTCATGCTTATTGACATTGTGTCGAGAAATCACAATTTGTGGAAAAAGATTGAAGGAACTCAGGTGCCTTAATGTAGAAAAGACTGATGGTGAGAGAGAAAAATAGTGTTCAAATAATTTTATAGATAGTTGCACCGAGGAAAAGAATAAATTCCTTTGGTGATACGATATGAGGACAATAATGTGTGAAATAATTCTTTTAGTGAGAATAGTGGAACAGCCCATAAGAAACTCCTTGATTTTCATCAACAAATGTACTTTTAGAACAGGCTGACAAACACTGGCCAGGAGTGTTTTAGGGACCTTCAATGGAAAAGGACTGAATTAAATGTCTCAAGGTCTGTGGTTTTTCATTTGCTATTAACTAGATACCGGTTTAAACATCTACAAAACTTGGTAAGAGCTTTCTCATCTTTGGCCAATATTTCCTTTGCTCCTTGACTTTTGCCAGAAATGTGAGCTTATAAAATGTTTTTACCTTTCTACTCTTCAGTGAAAGCATTGTTTCCACCTCCATTTATATATTAATTTTAGTTAAAATTTTCAACAATTTTTCAATTCTAGGTGTTGGTGTTTGTTAACTTACTGACTAACCAAACTTATGAATTTTCCATCTCTAAAGTCTGGTCATCCTGCTATCTACATCATCCTTTTTTTTTTTTCTTTCTTTTTTTCTTTCTCTCTCTTCTTGTTCCTGACATCTGACTCTCCAAAATATTTTCTGGAGCTTTGTCTTCTGTAGTCAACTAAGCAGAAACATTATTCAGAACTTCTGACTCATACAGAAATAAATATATATCTCCAAGACCCCAAAGTCTAGGCATGGAAGTTCCAATTGAAGCATTTGAAACCAATGAGTCTGGACTTTGCAGGATGAGTCATCTGCTGCCATATATGTTTATTTGAAAAAAAACCAAAACAGCAGAGTTCAGAAGTTCTTGCACATTGTTAATCGTGTCACCCTTCTCCATCACAGACATATGAATATTTGTGTATAAGTGCAGATTTAAATATTCCTTGAAGAAAAATTAGATTATTCCTTTCAGACAAAAACTATAGATGAAAATTCTCACACCTCCCTTACTACACAAAAAAGAAGATATTTTTCTATTGCTATACCCTATGAAGCCTAAGGAACCAGAAGTTGGAAGCATTAGAATGTTGTGTTCTACCTATAGACATTCCAGGAAATTCTGATCTATTTCTTCAAACAAAAAAAGATATTAGAAGCGGGTATCCCATTAGATATGTAGGCATTTTCGGATTCTTTGTTCTTCTTTAAATTAAAAAATAATGAAAGCTAAAGGTGTACCTAGTTGTGCCCAGAAATCATTTGCTTTCCACTTTGGTCTTTACTGGCTCGTTTCTATAATTTTTAAATTCAGACAGATTCTATTTATTGCCTCATTACATGATTTAACATTTATTACATTTAACCTTAAATAGTTATGCATATTTGTAATTACTAAATATAAAAATATCCATATTAAGATGTAGGAATATCTTTACATGACTGGGGATTATTTTTCATACAGTCAAACTTATTAGGAAATCATATTCATTGCCATGCAAATGCCAGCACAATTAAATTCTTTTGTTCACATCATTTCATGGCAACTATGTGGTAATAATAAAGTTTGGTCTGGTAAGCCTTTGGGATTTGGAGTAATTTCTGTAATTTATCCTCTTGATCTCTAGCTTCAGAGTTTTGATGTGCAGTACTTTTCTTCTTGCAGACTGCAGCCAAGTGAGATATTTAGGATTGCATCAAGACAACACACTGTGTTGTGGTTTAACCCCAGGTAACAACTAAGTCCCAGCAGCTGCTCGCTTGCTCCCCCACCCCTGTCCCAGTGAGGAAAAAAATGGATAGAAAAGGCAAACCTTATGGGCTGAGATACAAACTATTTAATAATTGAAACAATATAAAAAAGATAACAATTGGACAGTACTACTAATTGTAATGGAGAGAGAAATAAAACCCAAGAGAAACAAGCGATGCACAATACAGTTGTTCACCGTCCACTGACTAATGTCCCCCAGCAGCCATTGACACCTCATGGCCAACTCCTTCACCATTAATATACTGGGCATGATGTTCTGTGGTATGAAATATCCCTTTGGACAGCTTGGGTCATTGTCCTGGCCATGATCCCCTCCATTCTTATGCACATCCTCACTGGCAGAGCACAGGAGGCTGAAAGTTCCTTAATTTAGGGTAAGAACAACTCAAACTCAACTAAAACATCAGCCTGTTGTCAGCATTATTCTTAAACTATATCCAGCACTGTACCAGTTACTATAAAGAAAATTAACTCCATTCCATCTGAAACCAGGACAGTTTGCTTTACTGATTTATTCTGCGCCACCTGGCACACTTAAAAATCTCCAGAACAAAGAGAGAGGTGCCAGTTTGCTGTGATTCACAGCTGCTAACAGCTGCAAAAAGAGACACATTTTTACATCGAGATAGCCAACTAGCACTAACAATGTAAGAGCTGAACAAAGGGCATAGGACTTTTTCCAAGGGAAATCAACACAACACATCTGAGCTTAACTACATGTACTATAAAAAAACCCAAACCAAACAAAAAAAAAAACACAACCAAAAACCAAATTCACACCCCTACCCACCCCCACTCCCCCCAAAAAATAACCCAAACAAAACCCTGAACCAAAACCAATTAGAGAAGCTCACTTTCATATTCTTATTTCCATAGAGATTTTAATGTGCTGGTGGTTATATGGGCTTGTCTCGGGTTTTTATGTGGTGTTGTTATTCCCGAGAGTGTAAAAGTCTTTTGCCCAGCCCCGAGATCGAAGGAAAAGACCAAGAGCCATCTCCTCTGCTTTCTCAAGGCTGTTTATTTTTTCCTTATCTGTACAGTTTCTTCTCTGACCCACAGAGATCTGTTCTGCAGGTCAGCTCACGGGGAATAACCCAGCCCCGAAGGTGACAAACATCTTTATACTAAAAATTACATGTGCTATATTTACAAAAGAGCCCCAATACCTGTGTGCCGTGTTAGAAGGGTAGGCTCTACTCTGAGCCAACCAAAGATGCCCACACCACAGAGGAAAATGGTGAAGGAGAAAAAGAAGGAAGAAACCCCAAAGCCACGTGGAGACTCCATTTTGTGTTTTTTACTTATTAGTCTAAATACTACATAAATCTACTTTTCACCCGGTGCATAGCTCATTATCACCCTACTGAAACTCTTGTGGTTTGTAATTCTTCACACAGTGGTGATAATTTCTCCCAGGGGCTGAAATCAAAGGCACAGGAGTCCTTGACTCCTTGCCAAGGCTTTCCAGCCCCCTGTCCAGTTCTGGAATCACTCAGGACAGTCAGAGGAGTGTTCTGGACTCCGACAGGTTTGGTTGTTTGGGGTTTTTTTTGGTGTGTGGTAAAGACATTCTGCAAGTCTGCACTGACAGAGGAAATGCTGGTGTCTGTTATACTTAACCAACATCTCAGAACCTAAAATAGTAGAACAGAAAGCCTTGAAGAACCTCTTGGTGTATTTCTGGAGCAGTGAGTTAAAAAAGATTAGATCTTTTCTGTAAGGACTTCCTTCACATAAGTGGAAACAGATTTTCCTTTTGAAAAGACTCAGTTTCAGTATATTTTTTTCTCTGCTTGACTTTTATTCAAAACATCCAAGTTTTGTCTGCTTATGAAGAGCATGTGGTAGTTAGGAAACTTACAGCTCACTGTACTTAACTGACAACAAAGGAAAGGCTATTTGGTCTTTTAAAGCTTTCAGTGTGCAAGAAGACATGCACACCTGATGTGATTCCCGTAATAATGTGCATGTCAATTGTATTAGATAATGAATTAACTTGTGAAGTTCCAAAGAGATGAGAGAAACTATGCCCCTTGGATCTGAAATGAAGAACAGGTAAACAGACAAACCAGATAAACAAGTTTGTTAAGGCTTTTCCATTCTCTTTAATTGAATCAGAAAATTCTCCTGAAGAATTGTACACCTCAGGCAACGTCAATTATGTGGGGAACAATAAAGCACTCTTCACAAATAAATTCATATTCACGAGCTCCTCATCACATCTAGAACACAGCAAGTTTTGTAGGCAAAACTTATTACTTAAAATAAGATGTGGTTAGGGTATTTATCAACCTTCAGTTATAATCTGTGAGGAAAAACACTGTCTACTTTAGAGTGAATGTGAAAAAATTATTTGTTTGGTGCATAAGAAGAGCTGCTTATCCTACAATAACTGTCACCTTTGCAATGCCTGTAAGACAGATTTGAAGGAATATGTAGTTCTTGTCAAATATTTTCCATCTGAAAAATTTAAAGTGCCTTTTAAAGGTAAGCAAAACCCATAACTCCTTTTCGTAACCCAGGAAAAGATGTATTAATGCGTACATTGCAAAAAAACTAACTCTGTCCACCTATTGCCATCACAATGCTAATTTCCATTCACAAAAATTAACATTTCTTCATGCTATCAGCTTTCTTATTTACTGCTTCAACTGTTAGGGCACACAATACACATATGCATTCATGACATATAGAGAAATGTACGTTTATCACAGTGTTTATCCATACCACTATGACTGGTTGCCCACTGCTTGAAGCAATTCCCTTTGCTAGTGAAGAAGCATCTTCTTGAAACTGGCACTGAACAACTCTCAAATGTTTGGGGTCTCTGCTAGGTTTGGTCCACAGCTCCCACTTCTGGATAACTCACTTGTAAACTACCAGAGCTAAAATCTTCCTTTTCCTAAAGTAGCAGGAGGAGATACTGTTTCCTAACTTAAACTATTATCTCCTTGTGATGAATGAAGTAAGGGCTTAAATTATTCACACTACCTTCTCATCCAGCAGGCAATAGGGAAATAAAGGCAATTTTTTTTTTTTTTTTTTTTTTTTACTCACTTAAAGAAACTTCACATGAGGGAAACACTACAGTGTGTTTACTCACTTCACGCAAGCTGCTGTGAGCACAGCAAATCTGTCCTTCCTCCTTCCTGCACTACAGGCCTCTCCTAGCAGTGCTGTCTGCCAGATGGATCCAGTCTCTGGGCTGACACTGGCCGACCAACGCGTCCCGTGGGCTCTTGTGCGATGATGGCACCCACCGAGCAGTGCCCGCTCCCTGGCCTCACGAGCCTCGAGAGTATTGCCTGCAGTAAGGAGTCCACTGTGAAAGAGGGAAGCTTTCCCTTCGAAGGCCGTACTCACCTAGGCACGGGACACATCCACCGTTTTCTTCTGTCACCGTGAGGAGCCCAGGGGTGACGGCCCTGCTGTGCCCCCGCAGGGGACAGAGGTCCTTGCGGCGACGATCGGGCACCCGCCTCCCCCGCCCCGGCCTCTCCTCCCTCAGCCCTCTCGCCGCACACGCGGCCGGGCAGCGGCCTGCGCCCATCAGGCCCCGGGCAACCCGCCCAGGTGCGGACAGCGCGGCGGAGCCCCGCATGCTGAGGCGGAGGCGGCACCGCCACGAGGACCCAGCTCTCCGCCGGCAGCGGCCCTGCGGCGCCGAGAGCCCGTGGCCAGGGCCAGCGGCAGCCCCCGCACGGGCGCTGCCCCTCGAAAGCTCTTCGGGAACGGGAACTCCGGTGCCCATCCCACGGCTCGGCCCCGGCGCTGCGCGGAGGCGGCCGCGGTGGTACCGGCGCTCGGCGGCACAGCCGACCCCGCACTGCACAGCGCCGCGTCCGGTGCGCCCGCCCCCTGCGCTCGGATTGACCGCGCCGAAAGCCAATCGCGCGTGAGGAATCTCATCAACTGCCCAATCACCGCTCCGGAAATGGATGTGGGCGGTGCCCCGGGGGACAGCGGGCTCGGTGGCGCCGCGGCCGCGGAAGGGCGAGCGCGGGGGCGGCGGCGCGGGCGAGCGCGGCCGGGCTCCGGCCGGCACTGCCGCAGGGATGGCGGCGGCCGCGACGAGGGGCTCAACCCCCGTGGGGAGCGCTGCGAACCTCTCCGTGACCCGCTGAGCGCCCTCCGCCTGCGCGCTGCCGTTACCCCTCCCCGCGGGCCGGCCCGGCTCTGCAGTCGCCATAGAGACCGCGCCGCACGCCATGGGGCGGAGGCTGGGCCGGGGGGCGCTGCTGTAGCCCCCGCCCCGCGCCGCGCACACCATCCCCTGTGGGGCTGGGGGCACCGCAGGGACTCGCCGCGCCGCCCCGAGGAGCCGCCGCCTCGGCCCCGTTCCAGGTGAGGATTCGCGGTGCTGCGCTGCGGCCGCCGCCGTTACCCAGCGCCCCATCCCCGGGGGCGCTCCGGCCGTCTCGGCGGGGCGCGGCCCGCGGGCTCCGGCGGCCGCCGGCTCGGCCCCAGCGGCAGCTGCGTGGGCGCCGCGTCGCGGTTTCTGTCCCCGCGGGAGAGGGAGTTTGCCGGGCGCGGGAGCTCCGGGGACCACGGCCCGCCCCGGGAAGGGCTTATTACAGTGGGGCAGGACGGGGCGATCCCCTCCGTGGAGTTAAGGTCGGCAGGTTTGGCGGGCTCCAGCAGCAGTCACCGCTGCCCCGGCCTCTACGGAGAACTCAGATTTATAGGCACGAGATTTTTTTTTTTTTTTTTTTCCTCCCTCCCACTTGCTGCAAGAAGGCAAAATGGTACAGAAATTTACGTGCTCTGACGGCGAAAGATCTCTGTGTTAAAATAGCTGCGTCTGTGTTTCCAGCCCTGGGTTGTGGCATGCGTGTGACGGCTGCTGTGTGGGCACGGCTGGATGGGAAGCGGGCTGTCTGTCGCCTGGCGCTCGGAGTGCTGGAGCCATTAGCGGCACTTGCATCGATCCGTGCATACAGATATGCCTGGCTAGGCCGCGGGTGCGCGCACCACGGCGCTCAGGGCAGCACACAAACTGCGTGTGGAACGGCGTTAAAAATACGTTAATACACGTACTTTTAGCTTTACAAAGAGGAAGTGGGAAAGCGCCTTGTTCCCAAGTCTACAGATGATCTCTGGAGCTGCAGCGGATCTTTAGGCTTCTCTTGTCACTCTAGAGTAAAAGCAATGAGAGGACAAAGCTCGTTACGAGGTTTGTAGCCTCTGGTGTGAGCCAGAGCAGTTGGAAACAACTGGTAGTGTAAGTGGGGGTGGGTGTGCCAGTAAGGATAATATTGATGCATTATCGTGGGGGCGGAGAGAGATGGACACAAAGAAATGACCCCGGAGTATACCACAGCCTTCTGAGAACCTTCTACTGTATTTATAATTGGACTGGAAAGGGCTATAGAAAATAAGTTATAAAATAGCCTGCAGGGGTTTTCTTAGTTAGACTATGTGCAGAACCAGTGTAATTTCAGCTTAAATGTTCTGAATTAGTAAACTGTATTGCAGGAATGTTGAGAGCCTTAAAATAAATCATACTCTATTTATTTAAGTATCTTGTTAGTCTTAAAGTGTGTGGTTAGTTTCTGTGTTCTGGTTCTGGAAAAAATGAGTAGATTTTAAAAATGCATTCTGTGTAGTTAATGCCATGTCTCTGCTGAACACATGGTAGCTGTGCTTGTAGATATGTTGGTTCATTTTAGCTGAGGATACAAAAGGTTAGGAGTTATTTTGCATCTCTTGTTTAATTTTGGTAATTTTTTTAAAGTCTTAATTATATGAATTCATGATACAAAGATACACAACATTTTTATTTTAATATTGTCCTGAATACTTTCTTGATGATGATTCATTTGCTTTACAGAGTGGATTGTGTTTAACAAGTTAAGAAAGTTCTACTACTTTCTTAAACCAGAGATATACTTGTTAACATTTGTTTGGCCTGTCAGTGAAATTATATATAGCAAAGTTTGACTGCAATAGTATGAGTAGTCATTTGTCAAAAGTTATTTTGAAAACAGTGCATCAAGACACAGTTTAAAAAATGTGAAGATGGAACCAATTATCCCTAAAAAATACTTCCTGATGTATTTGTGATGTACCATTATTTACTTGAAGCTCAGCATCGTTTGAAACTTCCTGTTTGGGAAGGATGAGGTTAGAATGAGAGGAACAAATTGAGCGGTTGGAATATTGTGACGTTGCTTATGTTCAGTGTAGTCACTGTACTGCTGCTGCATACTGCAGGCCCTGATGCTTCTAACATCACAAACTTCAGAGAAGCTTTTCTCAATGTGGGTGATTATACCAAGAATATTTTTGAGTATGACAGAAGAGAGATATGAGTGGGGTTTTACTTGTTCAAAACTGACTTCTATGTGATCAGTTTCTACCAGGGCTAGATATTTGTGTACAGAAGGCTAAGCATTTGTTTAGTGTGTGAAGTTGCAGTGTATGGTATATTAATATACTACTGTGTTTTCTGTTTTAGTAAGGGCTTGTTTATCTAGTGGGAATGAATTGGTACTTTACAATGGAGATTGACAATTTCTGTGTATTCCTGTGTCTTGCCTTGTCTTTTTCTTTTTCTCTGGGGAAGCACTACACAAAGCCTTTGTGTCAGGCTGGAGGGGAGGAGGAACAGCTGCCTTTTCAGCACAAGACACCCGGATTCGTCGTGGTCTCACAGGGATGTGTTGCGGTACATGGGTCAGCCACTGTCCTTCCTCCCTCGTTCTGTGAAAATGCTCTCGCCTCAAGAAACCTGAGCATCCTTTGACTGATCTCACAGAGCAGCATGTTATGCCATGGATCTAGCAGATCAGTCTGAAGGGTCAATTGTTAAAGCATTGGTGGGCAGGAATTAAAACATGTAAAATTGCCAAAATACAAGGTTTATCTTAAGGAATTCAAGAGCTACGTGTCACGTGTATTTAAAATTTTCTTGTTATGAACTTAACTTCTTGTTCAGGATTAGGGTGAAACAAACTTTTTCAAATCTTTTACTTGGCTTTTTTTTTTCTGTTTAGGAATATAGTATCTAGGGTACTTAAGTGGGAATTAAACATGTTGATTTTTAGAAGTGGAAATAAAAGCTATATCAGTTGGATAAGAGAGTACAATTAAATGGAGTAGTTTCATTTTTCTGCTTTCCATCACAAGTAGAGTACTTTAATGCTTGTACTGTATTCTCTGTCATACAGTGGCAGAATGAAAGTTGACTTCCCTCTTTTCATTAGAAATATTGGGTACTATCTAATGTGGATTTTAGTAACTATATCATGTATGTTCTTTCACAAAAACTTCTTTGAAAATATTGTTTAGCCTTTTACTTATCCTTTACAACTTTATTTATTTATTAAAATTTTAGAGCCAAAATACTCCCCTCTCTTTGCTTCAGTGCTAGGTATTTAGTAGTGTGATTTTGAGGGAATCTAGTTAAACTTTTTTTTTTTTTTTTAAACTGCTCGTGAAATTGAGATGCCATTCTTTGCCATTTAAATTTGTAGTCTGTTATTCTCTGTATGAGCTTATAGGTCACTAGTCTTGAAACCTAAGTAGTAGGAAATTCAAGCAATAAAATCTGGCCTTCTGACACTTCACCTCTTGATCTGGTTGAGAATTCTTTTCCCATTTTTGAGATGTTGTATAAGTCATAACTTTTGATCAGTTATTTTCAAATTTTTTTTTTCAAGTAATGGAAATGAATCTTGGGAAACTTGAAATGTTTTTTTGGGAAGAAGAGAAAGATTTAATCTGAGAGGAGTGAGGAAAGGAGAGAAAATTGAGAAACTGAAGAAGCCTTGAGTGTTTTTAACTAAGCTGTTTTGTTAAAAATTTACAAATGTTTTCATTGTTATGTTCAGACATGTTTTTCTGTGGTTCTTGTCCTGTGTGTTTCTTTCATCACAGAATTGCATCATTCAAATGTTACTTCATGCTGTTGCTTTTTGTCTGAGGAGATGAATCCATTGTTGAGCATTACACTGATGAGGAACTCTATCCACTAATTCTTTTGGAGAAACTGTATGTAGTTTAGCCTTGCATTTCAGCGCAAGTAGGAGTTGTGAGAGTTGAAGGCCTCTTTCATGGATGAAGCTTGCCAGATCACTGATGATACTGATGAGGAGAGTAATTTTCTTTCCAGTACAAAGCTATCTGATGTATAAAGGAAGAGTAAAATATGCTGAACTTGCTTTGAGAGCTTGTAGAGGATGTCAAGTCTTTAATATGCAGCCATATTTTTCTATCTGGGCGTTGCAAAGGCATTTGTTACTTGTTGCAGAGACAGGTTACTGTAACATGGAGCTCACTTGTTAAAATTTAAAGAATCAGATTTTGCATCATCCTGGTCTGTTTATATAGATATAATTTTATTGTGTTTTTGATACATTTCTCTCACAACGGAAGTTATACAAAATTTGTTCCACTAGACTCATCACAGTTAGGAGAGATTTTGCCTTTCAGAGCTTGTGTCTTTTTAGTACTTGGGAATTGCTGCTTATTGATTCAGAGAGGGGGTTCATTCTGCTCTCTGTCACTTCCCAGATAATTCTTAGATAGCATTTGTTGCTTCTGTCATGCTCTGTCTCAGGGTACTAACGTTTTGTGAGGGTTTTAACAGCACTTATTTGATACAATGTTGTTCAACATAGTAAGAATTAGATTGCTTGGTAACGTGGTGTATCAGCAGGATATGTCTTGTAGCTGTCAAGTTTACTTGTTGCCATAGTAATGCTTCAAATGCCACTCGTTGCAAGCAGTGTGACTTCTGAGCATATGAAGTATGACTCTAGCTTTGCAGTGTTGAAGAATTAAAAAGGGAGGCAGTGATCTGTAAATAGAATATACTTTTCAGCATCAAACTGGTGACTTTTTAGAATGTATTTGTATTCTTGAGTTATGCACTGCCTTGAAATAATTATTTTCTTGTCTTTCAATTTATCAGCATCTTGAGCTTAATAGATCTAGAATGGGCATTTTCAACTGATAGAAAATGTATCAGACAAAGAATGACTGTGCTATTCCTTCAGTTTGGTTGAATTGAATGCCCTGTTCATATGTGATGGTTTGGTTTTCTATCTGCTGTAGTCTATAAATAAAATCAAAGTATAATTCCCTAATTCAAGGCAGCCTAGAACAAACTGTCATGTTGTACTCTGGGAGTTGAAGGAGAGGAATTGATATTGGATCACTGTTCTTTTTCTGTGTGATGTTTTGTGCTTTTTCATTAAGGTCTAGAGATTATTGTGCTAATCATGATGGTTTTGGGTGAAATTACAGGTTTACAGTTTTGAACAAGATATTGTATCCAGTAAGGAAACCTGTTGAATAATTCATCTGGTTAGAGAAAAACCTTGGAAGAATCACAGGATAGATTAGTATGAAGAAAGGACTGACTGGTTTTGTGGAAGCAATGTGCTAGCTAGCCCAGTCAGGTCTTGTCTTGACCAGCCAAGAGCTGAGAAACTGATGCTGAAGCTGAGCAGCAAACTGTGACCCTCCCACAGTAAAGGAGATGTGTGCGGGAAAGAAGCTCTATTATTGACTGTCTGGTGATAATTGTTATTTATTTATGGATGTACAAAGATATAAGAATATTTTTCACGTTAGCTCCTGCAGATGAAATTGCACATTATTGTTAAACCAGTCTAACAGCTGGCTCCTGTTTTTAAGTGGAAAACGATGTTCTCTGCCTGAGTCTTTTCTAGTGTCCATTGATCTCTGAGCTACACTGAGTCAACTCACTAACTTGGCAGAGAATGATTGTAAAAAGGGAGTTGTTTGTATAGTTTTTTGGCTGATATATGTTTGTAACTCTTGCTAGGTCATGCTGTTATGTGCAACTTCATCCTGAATGCATAGCTGAGATAGTCATAACCAGATCCTTTTGTTTACTGTAGCCTGCATGCTCAGCTGGCAGGTTTTCCTGCCTACTGTCTGTTCAGGGAGAACACAAGAGAAAGAGGAACATTTTACATGAAAGGCTGCTTTGAGGTGATGGTGCACTTTCTTCTCTGTTAATTTGAAGGAAATTTGGGCAGGATGCTAATTTCAGGCTGGACATTTCTTCCTGTTATTCTGATATATTTCATTAATTTTGAGCCTAGGATACCTCAGTCATGTGGCAGTGCTTCTGTATGTATCTTTCCTTGATCAGTCAATTTTCCCCTTGTAATCAGGGAGCAGCTGTACTTTGTCTGGCTTGTTGGAACTGGCAGTTAATGCTTCAATTCGATTGTGAGGCCCTGCATCAACTTGTAATGGCTCACTGAAATATTTCTTTTTCCTGGAGTAAAGGTTTGGACAGAATTGATTTATGGTCTGAATCAGTACTGTGGCTGACATATGAGCCATGCAGTAGATGTTGCTCATATTTGGTGTTGACGTATTATAAAGTGCTTTTATACTCCTGCTCTGAAACATGTAAAAGCTGAATTGTAGTCTTAATAAATGAGATTGTAGTTATTGCTACTCTTAACTGTATTATTTCTATTTTGGCTTCTGGTGTTACTTAAAAAAACCCTGACTGTACACAGATTTCACCCATCTCATTGAATATTTCCTGTTTCTCAGCAGAAATCTCATAACCCTGCTTGCCATATGATGGCAAATGTGTATCCACATTATGCTCTTATAGAGTAGAAATTAGTAGAAATTGTTGTATAAATAATAATTTCAAAATGCAGAAGTATCTCATCACAGTTTAAAACTGAATATGCTCCAAGCAAATGTAATGACTGTTGGTGTTACAAAAAAAAAAAAAAAAAAAAAAGGAAAATACTTACAACTTGTGTCAATAGAATTGTGTTTCCTTTATGGAAATTCAAGAACTTAAAGAACTTAGAGAATGCTGCTATCAATGTAGGTTTATTACACTTTGCCATTATGGTGTGATGTGTAACTGTTTCCATATCTATAAAATTAAATCTCCTCTCAGTCAATCTGATGTAAAACTTCTAGTTTTATACAAATTATTTGTATAGATCAAGTGTTCAAACATTCAAAATGTACAAATATGGCAGATTATAGGTCAACAATACAATCAGGATTAGTTTTGTAGCCCAGGCTTTAATTTAGAGAGATTTGGAATTGAATGTCTTTATTTATATGCAGCCAATATTTCCTAAAACATGTAACATTGTTATGCAATGCTTTTTATTATTCAAGTAAGGGATAAAATTAAATCCTGTAAAGGTTTCTGAGAAACTTTGCTCCTTTGTTTTTAAGAATAATTGTACATTTGTTTGGAAGACAGTTAAAATCTGATCTTGCACTGTTCACTCTTCTGATGTGTAGGAAATTCTTATACTTCTTGAGAATCTATTGACCCCCATGTTTGTAATACATAAACTTACTGATTTTCATGCCTCATTGTTCTGCCATGTTTTATTTTTTCAGCTGATCCCTAGAAGGTTTAACTGAACTTAAGACAGTCCCAGCAAACTAAATATGACTAGGACAATTGTATTTTAATAATGAAATATGCTTGCATAATTAACTTTCAAAGGCAAAAGCCTCATCACTTATCTCAGTCTGACTGTGTGAAGACCAAGGGAATTGTTATGATTATTGAGGCTAACTTTATGTGCAAAACTGGCTTCCCTAGGACTTCCCTGAATTATATGTGTTAGCAGTAGTTGATTAAGAGCATATAGTGTAGAAAATCATTGTGTTGTCTTTTAGGAATTGTCAGTAATGAGGAATCCACTGAAAGAGTTAATGAAGTATTATTATTAGTAGTGTGTTTTTATTAATGAAAATTAAGGATCTTGGAGATATATGTATGTGTTTAAGGAACCTAAAGATTCAACCTTTTGCTTGTATGATTTGTGTGTCAGAATGAAGATCTTTTGGAATTTCCTTGACTAAAACGATTTCTATTAGATAATTTGAAGGAACTGAGCTTCATAATTTTGAACACCATAACCGGGTATAATATTCCAGCAGCACTCCTACAATGAGCAGATAGAGAGGTATTATGATCTCTCTCAGTATTTGTTTGCCTATTCATCCATAGTTGTCATAACTTTAATATTCCAGCAAATGCATTTATCACAAGTAAGTGATTACTGCATCTTGTTAGGTGGTGTTTCCAATAATTTTTGTACTTGATGGATAGTACCTTCTTTTATCTAAGTTGGTACATGTGTAGTTTGATTGCCGTCTGTGTAACCTGTTGATGCCATTTGTCCTTTATCACTTCCTGATATCAGTATTCGCTACAGACTTCGTAATTTTTTCCTAAGTAAAAAATGTTTCGGTATTAAGTAAGAAATTGATCCCTATGGGAGTAATTAGAGAGATATTTTTTCAGTCAACTTATATTATGGAACCTATTATTTAATGTATGATCTATTGATTTTCTGGCAGAAAGAGACAGTACTGCGTGGCATAAAAACTTAGATGTCTTACAGAAGTATAAGTGCCATAATAACTATTATCCTTATAGGCCAAACTTGTAATGCCATAGTAAAAAGTTAGTTTAATAGGAAGGGGAACTTAACCGAATGGCCGTAGTTATAGTGTCTTCCTTTAGTTCTTTAGTAATCAAGTCTTCTTATTTGTCTGGAATTGATTGCAAGCTGATGACCCATAGTTACCAAAGTAGTTTCATTTATCCTTTCCAAATTTTAACATCAGTTATCTTCTGGAGTGTTCTATGTTTCAGGAACCTTTAAATCAGAGATCTCCTTGAAAATTCCTATTAAGATACAAGTTATTCAAATGCGTCCTTCTCAAGCTGTCTGTCCCAGTAGCATCTCGGTACCGTAGTTGCGGTGTGCTGGCAGGCGGGGCTCGGTTGGCCGTGCCGGCCCGGCTGGCTCGCTGCCCGGCCGGAGCCTCCGGAACTGGCCAGGGTGCTGAGCAGCCCTGCCGGGGGTGCCCGTGCCGCCCGGAGCCGCGCAGGCAGCCCGCAACCTCAGCATTGCTTCGGTGTGAAAGAGGGCTGCCGCGGACAGGAGAGTCTCTTTTTCTCTTATCGCTGTATCCTGGGACTTGCACAAATAACCTATATGCCTTTGCTGCTTATGTCAGAAAAAAAAAAAAACTCTACTGTGAAACTTTTCCCTGAGCTACAGCTTCTGGCTTTTTAACATCTCCAGTCATGCTAAACTCATCATCAGGACCAGATTCTTTGCTGTCCAAATGATACCAAATGCACTTATACCATCCACACTGCAAGGCAGTGCAAACCTTTGTCAGTGCACTTCTATAAGCGATCACTGTGCTTTACAGTGAATTTTCTGATGGTGTATAAAAAGCAAAAAACATTATTCTATCTGTGGCTTAACAATTTTTGCAAACCACCTCAAATGAATCCTATAGAACAGCCTCTAAAGCTGATCTAAAAAGTAACACTTAACATCTGTAAAGAACTTCCAACTTATTCCAGGTATTAGTTTAATTTTTTTCTTTCATGAGCCACAAATTCTTGTGTCCTGTCTTTTTTTCCACACTACTTTTTTTTTTTTTCCCTAAGTTTTCTTTTTAAAATGTTGTAAAGATGATCACTGATAACACTGGTTTAAATTATTTTTATTAAACATACCCCTCTTCTATTACTTTAGTAATTAACTCTCAAAAATATCATACCCATTTGTTAAGTGTTAGGCCATATTCATTTGAATCTACATGTAGTTACATTGCCAGATTTGCTGCCATTTTTTATAAGTAGGTGTGCTTGAAGACATGAATCTTCATTGATACAAACTTCTGTATTTCTGTAAAAAAATATATGTGGTGTACATGGAATATATATATAAATAATGTAAACATATATGTGTATATCATAAAAACACATATATGTGTAATGTATGTTTATAGATACGTATTAAAAAGTGTATTGTGTCATAGTCTTTATAAAAAATATGTTAGCATAGCAGTATTAGAAAGAATGCTGTGTTTCTGAATCCCTGAACTAATTTTTGCTTTGATGCAGTTATACCTGAGAATCTTGAACAGAGCAGAAGCTCTTTGAAGGCCACCTCACCAATTATGAGGAAGTAGAAACAAGAGACATGAGAGAAGCATGAAGGTGTTTGAACATCTAGCATCTTCCTCCTTCTCCCCTTTTCCCATTTAATTCCTTTTCCTCAGGCCCTTTCTGGTGAGAGGTTTGGATGCCCTTCTGCTGTGCAGCCTGCATGGCTCTCAGACAAGAGCTGGGATTTCTTGACATGGCTGCTATTCTGTGTAGCATGAAGTTGAATGGCTACAGCAGTGTCGGAACTGAAACATAAGGGAACCTGAAGGAGGCAGCTGTAGATATATTAAAGGCAAAAACAGAGGACTAGTTTTATTTATTTAGGCTTCATGTGTGTGAATTGTATATTATAGTCTAAACATGGTGATGGGAAGTAATTTCCATGAACTGTGTTTTTTTAAATCCTTGGCATGTTGTGATAAATTTGCTTCATTTCTTATGCATCACCATATGCATGGCAATTTTAGTTCACACACACACAAAAAAGAAATCTCTAGCTGGTTCATTGAACTATTTCAATATTTTGAGAGTATTTCTATTGCTCTATTCATGAGTGCTTTTTTCTCTTAGATGTAAATGTAAGCCTCACACATAATTTTTTTAAAATTTCCAGTTTTAAAATTATTACTGACTGGTAATAGTGGTTATTGAAATCTTATTTATGAGCTTCCGGACTGAAGCAAAGCTATTGGGTGGAAGTAAATTAAAAACAATTTTTGCAATTCAATACTGCAGCCATCAACACTTAAATAAAACTTCTGAAAATGTACCTGAGACTTGAATCTCTTCTCTTGTTCCTATCACCAGCTACCAGCTCAACAAAATTTCCGGGCACAGATTGTCCTTTTGTTAGCATTGACAACTGATAGTAACCAACAAATGGATTAAAAAGCATACTTTTGCCCTGTTTTCTTTCTGCAGGCTGTAGGGTCTTGTATGGCTTTAAATATTTAATGTCGTGGTAAAAGCCTAATCCCCTTCGAGAAGGAAGTTCTATATCACTGAAGTGTGTGATCACTTCTCTAGCAAACAATCTAGAAATCTTTGTAGAATTCTTTCTTGTGTGAAAGTATCACCTATCATAAATGGGTGTATATGTGCTGTATGAAATTAGGGGAAAAAATCCCTTATCCAGAACAAAGAAAGCTTCCATGGTATTGGATGTAGTCAGGATTTTTCTCTAATATGTTTTCTATGGGAAAGGTAGAAAATATTAGAATTTAGTTAAAATTCAGAGATTCCTTATGAAATTATGTTGAAAAATAGTCAACCAAAACTATTTAGAAAAGTGAAAAGAATATTAAGAGATGTAAATGTAGTATCAAATGGCAACAAAATTATGTGAATTCTTCTCCTTTTTTTCATCAGTTTTCCATAGTAACTTATTTGGGGAAAGAAAGTCTTTCCAGTTGTTTTACAGCAATTGTTTATGGCTTCTTGTAGGAGATTTAGATTTATTTTTTTTTTTAAAAGTAAACAAAGTATTGAGAGTTCTCTGAAGTAACAAAGTAGATACAAAAATCACATTTGTTGTGGGCTTTTATAGCTTTGTTTCTCTTGATGCTCAGACATTTAGCAGTCTAAAATTTTTGTTGTGTCATTTATATAAAAATCGCTATCATATGCTTTGCAGCTGCCAGAAGTAACAACCATATTTTTGCATTAAAGTTTTCTTTCTATTCAAACTGTAACATTGCTGTATCTGACTTTCACTGTTTTAAAATGTATTCTGTGAATTTAACCCTGGATGTCTGCACCAACTTTATTACGATGGAGATAGTCTTGAGATTATGAAATGTGTATTAATATATTGGTTCTCTGCATTCAAGCTATCAAATTATTTGAGTATAAAGATTAGATGCATTTCCAAGTCTTTTCTGAAGTTAGGTACAGGGAAGAAAATCTATATGGAAACACTGAGACAACACTAAACCCAACACAAAGTGGTAGGGACAATGTGTAAAATCGAAGTTGAAGTGATAGAACAAATGGTATTTGGAGTTCCTGGGTGTTTATCATATTTCAAAATAAATTCATGAAAGTGCCAGAAAAGAAGAGTTTACTTGAGTTGAATTGGTTTGCTTTTTCCCACAACAGCTAGCTAGTCAACAGTTTTAGGGTGGTAGCTTCTTTCCAGTAACTGACAAAAAATTATGTACAAGATTTTGAGCTGCATCTCATCAGTTCAAATAATTTGAATTTGTGTTGTTACAGAGAGCATAATTTCTCTGTCCTCCATCTTCCCAAATGTAATGTAGGAATGTAAAATTCTGAAGTAAAGATCTGTATTCAACCGTGGTCATATGTGGATGCCTAAGGAAAAGTACAAAACCACGGAAAAGTAAAGTTATACTTCCCTTTAGTTCTTTTCCATTTTTTTAGTAAGGGTCTTCCTGCACTAAATATACTTAATGTGTATTTTCAGTAACCCACAGTAGTTTTCTTTTTTATGTACTTGAATTTGAACCACTGTAAACTTTTAGTATTCACAATATACTTTGGCAAGAAGTTGCACAGATTAGTTTGCTCTGAGTCTGGCTCCTGCTGACCTATTTTATTTTATTTTTTGTTCCTTTATTAAATGACATCATAAATAGCTGATTCCTAGCCAACCTCTGTAGGTCCCTAGTGATTTTGTAGATCTCTGTCAAGTACCCCTCTCTACTTTCCATCATCCCTTGAAAAAATTGTAAGTCATTACTTCATGTGGAAACTAGTCTGTATCCCTGATTATCTTGTTCTATGTATTTTTTTTTTAATAGGAAGGGCTAAAATTCTGTGCAATACTCCAGGTATTATCAAGGTATATCAAGTGAACCATGGATATATACATGATCTTCATATTGTTGTCTGCTTTGTCTGAATTCCTAAGATTTTTTTTTTGACTGCTGTTCATCATTGAGTTGCCAACTTTTCTTACTACATATCATAATATCAAGATTTGATTGGTAATAGTTTCTCATGGATTTAAAGAACAGTTAAGGTATGTTCATGTGTTTAATAATAATAGTTAACTATTATTTTTCTGGTATACATAATTTTATATGTACACACATAGAAACTTACTTACCATTTTGTCTCCTGGTCATACAGTACCATAAAGTCACCCAGCAGTTCTTCTCAATTGCCCCTTTAATAGTTTGGATTGGAACTTTAGAGATCATCTAGATCCAACCCCTGCCATGGTTGCCAGGTTGTTCAAGGCCCCATCCAGTCTGGCTCCTTCTTTTGGGGAAGCATTGTGTTTAGATACCCAAGGAATCCATTCCAAATTTGAAAGCAGAGCTGTTAATGATCAAGATGGAAGATGATGAGTCAGGTTTTCTATATGTGAACACTTTGCACAAAAATATTTTTTAATGGAACCTGAGTGAAAATATTGATCTTAATAAATGATAGCTCATGAGCCTAAAAAGAGTAGCTCTCTGTGCTGTTCTGTATATTTACATATGATCTAGACAAGATGCAAATACTGAAATTATATAGTCTGGTGATACAAGTATTAAAATTAGCAAGCATGAAGATGGAAGAACTGGAGAAAGACCTTACTACTCTGAGGTAATGATGAATTAAAATTATCATAAAGCAGTTCCCATAGGATAAATAATTAAAAAATTTACAGCAATGAACTTACTTCTTTTGAATGTGGTCTTGCAGATTCTGTGAAAATAGCAAGTTAGTGCTTACTAACAATGCTGGTCTCCACATCTCAGAGGGGATGTAGTAGAACTGGAAAAAACACACAGGTGGTGATCAAAATCAGTGAAACACCAAATAGTTGAAGAGGTAAATGAGGGGGCATATGGTAAGGGTATATTCCCTGTGTAGGACTGAAAGGTGAACAGAGAGCAACCATAGACTGCCTTCCTATACAAAGGTTAAAGAAACTCAGATGTAACTAGCAGAAGACAGAGATGTGCTTCCACTGCATGGAATTAGTTTACAACTTGCTTTACAACTTTTATGAGTGGTAAAGCTTTTATGGGTCAGAAAAGTTCTGATGAACTTGGAGACAAAAAATTCTTAAATACCATCTTGGGTTCTGTGTTTTGGATGCCAGCTTGCTATATCCCCAGAAAATATTCTGGCAGGGGTGATCATATGCTTTCTGTGTCCTTGTATTTCTCCCTCGACATCAGCTGCTGGCAATAGTCAGGGATGGAAGATTGGACTAGGTGGATTGTTGGTCTGATGCAGCCTGTCTCCTCTTCTGATTAGCTGTCCATGCTATCTGCTTTTCTACTGTCTAACCTAATTTTTTTCTTCTGCAAATTAAGTTGATATTTTTGGATTTGTCCCAACTTCAAATATCTTTGCCAAAGTTCCATTTTGGTTCTTTAATACCTGTCTTCCATTTCAAACATTGAAGGACCTTGGATTAGGAGCTCAAGTTTCAGTCACTGTTGCTTGAAGCCACTTTCAACTGCAGCTATAAAACAAGTGTATACTCTGACCAGGCCACCTTGTTGACTGGAGTTCCTGTAGTTTCCAGCACCAGTATTTTTTTAGGGACAAACTGGTTAGGCAGTCTTAGATGAGATATACCCATCTCTTGTTGTTGTGTATTGTACTTGTAGATTTGATGTTGCCTGAGCCTATGTGATCATTGTGGAATATTTTGTGAACAAGAGACACTGGCACTGCCCAGGCCATGCCAAACTGAAGATAAAGTTGTGCTGTTTGGCTGGCAGTATATAATATGTTTATTCACCTGCTTTAGTGCCACCTTCCTTCACCAAAGCCAGGCACCAGGCCATTTCCCACCTCTCCTGTCATTTGGCAGTGCATAAGGATCCACTTGTGTGTCTGTGTCCTACCTTTGGTGCTAGGGTCGTTGACAGCAGTGTTGAATTGGTCTTTTGTTCTGTGTCAGGATGGGTGTAGGTTCCCCTCATTGAGGAGGCCTGTCAGAGTTTGGTAGATGTTCTGTACTATGTGAACTCCCTTATAGTTCCATCTTCCTGTCAGCTAGGCTCTTTTGGAGTCATCATTTGGTGTAGTAGTTGTTGTCCTCATTTCACACATTAGCAAAAAAAAGAGCTTTATTTAAGAGCTGTATTTAAGGAGATGAAATACCTATGTATTCACAGCAGTGCCTTCTCTTTATCACAATACTGCAACAGATTTAGTTACGTGCCCTAAAGATAAGGATGCTAGGAGATCAGACATTACAGACTGAAAAAATATCTTCTCTTCTTTTTCCTGTTCAGCTTAGCAAGCTGTCAGGTCTCACTCACCATGTTTTTATGATGTGCCTTATCCACTGATATATCAAGAGAATTCTCAGCTTTTGTTGAGTGAGGTCCAGGTCACTTCATGGCTGGTGCTGCAGCCTGAGCACAATGCTGTGAGAGCAGTCATGTGGCTGCCTGCTGGGCTGCTTCTGTGCCACTGGCAGCTCTCTTGATCACTTGAATGTTGTCAGTGCAGACAATACTTTGCTATTCACATGCCGCCTATCTGAACGTCTCATCAAAGTTTCTCTGCCTATTTTCTTATATTTTCAAAAGAGTTAAGTCTTATTCCCATTTATAATTAGAGTTTACCCTGAACTTCAGTTGTTTGGATTATGCATTTAGCTGTGCATATGCCCTTGCATCATTCTTGTACAGTCCTTAGTGGCAGCTCTTCTCCTCTGTAAATTGCTGTGTATCTACTCTGAAAAGTTCCATGGGCTTTGGAAGAAGTTCTTCAGAGCAGTGTATTGCTTGCCTTCTTGTCTCCTCTAGTTGTGTGTTATATGCATGTGCTGGACATTTATGTTTTTCCTTGCTGAAAAAATGGATTTACAAAGTAATTGAAATAGACAGTACTAGGCAAAAGGTCAATAGTTTGGAGCATCTTTAAAGATCAATTTAAGTTTTTCCTTGGAATATTCCGAGTTTATCCTTAGAGGATAACTTACTATTCCAACATTAAAAAAAATGGAAGCAAAGATTTTAATTCTGCTGATAAATTCAGACTATAAGTAGTTTGATATTACAACACTGTGCCACTCTTTAAAATATCTTAATTGTTTGACTTCAAGCTGTCTTTGTTCAAAACCACACTTCACTACCACTTTCCTACAATGAAATTTTCCTAGGGTCTTGAAAAATATTATTGTAAAACCTTGTATAATTAAGGTAATTGCAGAACTGACTTTCCATTTTCAAGTTTCTTTGAAGGAGACTTGACAAGTCAAATAAATTTTTATAGCAAAAATCCACGTTTGTTGTCAATACCACAACAGTCTTAGTGAATCTAGGACACAGAAATAAAGCTTTAATTTTGTTCAAACAAGTGACACTTTTAGTGTTTTAAAATTATTTTTGAGTAATTAATAAGGTTTCACAGTTGTCTTTTTGATTTGGAACTCACTCAGAGGTGTGGAAAAAAATTGAGAATTAATTTCATTTCCCTGAGGATTGGGTTTCCACATTAGTATTAAAGGCTCTGCACCTGAGGTTGAAATTCAACAACTGGTTTCAGCTGAAAGCAACACAGTTGTCCAGCTTTTCCCTGTTCCCTAGAGCTAACTTCCATTCTTTCTCTTTTTCTGATATAAGCCTTTGTGCTCTAGTGGGACAGATCAAATTAGGAAATTAACTCATGCATCTGAAAAATATAATTGTAAAAATGTCTTGGATTAAATGTAGTTTTTGATATATGACTCATTCTAATCCTCCCTAAATTTTCTATTTTTCTATAGAAAATTAATAAATTACATTCTGTTTCTCTGATAGGTGTCACAACCATATAATCTCTCCCTGTCATGTGCATACAGATGCTCTCTTTTCTCTATGGAAAGATATAGAGTACCTTTTATCTCAGTTGGTCTGATCAAGAAACACTGAAGTTTACTTCAATGCAAATGCTTTTATGTCCAATTTAATTTTCAAGTTCTAAATTCTATTTTGGACTTGAAGAGGGTTTTGTGTGCCTAAAACTTATATGGTTTTGCTACATGAATTAGTTGGTTTAGTGAAAGATAATATACTCCTTTGATAAACTTTGCCTTACTTGGGTACTCATAATATTTTGGTACTGAATTCTTTTGCAACCTGAAAATAGTGTGGTAGCTTGAAGTATATATTTTTTTAAAAAATGGGAAACTAACTATTATATTTTTTACTCTGTCTTCAATCTGAGAAAATATCACCACCTTTGTAATAACAACTGCAGAAGTTGCCAGAAGGAAACACAGACTTTGGTAATAGCACACAAGTCAGTTGGGAGCTTTTCACACCTGGAATCTGCAAGTGGTGATGAGTATTTTTGGCACCCAGGTGCTTGAGAAAGGAAAACCTAAAATGACATCGGTTCTGCGTTGAATTTTTAAAGAGATTTACTTCACAACCAGTACAGTCGGAAATTTAAGTCAAGGTCTTAAATTCAGTTTTTCTCATTGATGTGGTGAATGATGATTTTAAAAACACCAGCTTTTAATGGGTGTATTCAGGTTTAAGAGTAGGATGGCTTTCTAGTTTGGGTGTTCAAATAGATGCATTTAAAACTGTTCCTAGAATTAACAATTTGAATATGTTCTTAGCCTTTCTAGGACAGTGGACTTGACCATAAATGTGGTGTGAAATTAGAACCTCTGAACATTTTCTGCCCTGATTTTATCTTTATGCTCGCCTTTTAAAATTTTCTTAGATCCTTAAGGTCTGTTTAAAAATAAAAAATACAGAAACAGAAACCATCTTAAGTAGCTTCCAGATAATCTACTAGCTTTTAGAATGAGCTGAAGGCAGGCAGGCAGAGCTCCTAATATGCTCAGAGAGTTTGTAATAGTAAAAGGTTGATACTATTCCATAGTGGAGGCAGTAGGACACGTATTCTTTTCTGTGTAAGAGAAGTAATCTTCTGTGCACCCTTGCTTTGTTGTGGAACTTACAGTACCTCCATTCAGCCAAAATTGTCTATGCTACTTTCTCAACCTTAGATCTGAATTTAAACATCTATACAGGCTGAGAAGCAGAGGTTGGCTTCAGTCTAGGCTATATGTAAGGGAGTTATATACATGCACACAAATTACATTAAAATATTGCCTTTTTTCTCCTGGAAGTTTTATACTATTGTCTTCTAATACCATATAATCTCTTAGTGTACTTGGATAGGGTAAATTCATCTTTTGCAAGGCTGGTGTGCAGTTAAAATCAGTTAAAGTGGATAGAAGGGTTTTAAATAATGGATGTCTGTTTGTATGGTATTCTGGATATTAGCTCTAATGCTCCTTTATCTGTTCTTGTTTTCTACTGTAATCAGTTCCCAGCAAAGGCTTATGTTATTGGAACAGTCTATCCTCATTGTGTTGTCCTAGTTACTCCATGACCTGTCATCTGGAAATAAATTTGACAGAGGGCTAATTGTCTTCAATTGTGGTAGTTGTTATGTTGAAAAGTTCCTCTGAAGTGATAAACTGATCTGATAAGAAAACCAATGAGTTTATGAATACAGAATTTTATGAGATATATTGCAATTAGTGTGGCTGTTACTTTTTAAAGAGAATTAGAACAACATGTTTGCTGTGCTGAAAATAGCCTTACTGCCACCTAAAAAACTGCACTGCTTAAGGATTCATCTGCTGAATGAGTAAGGGAAAGCTTGCACCTTAACTGTGTGTCATTTATTATTCATCTGCTTCAGTAGAATACAGAACATGCTGGAGCTTTCTTAAATTGTTAACAGCATTGTAGCCTGTTAAAAGAGCTATGCTGAAAACAACTTATTTCAGTAATACAAATGCAACTGTATTTACTTCTATAAGTCTTCAATTCATCTGTGAAATTTGGAATGGGCCAAAGAGTCTGAGTTCAAATCCTTCCAAATTCAGAGGAACTTTCAGTTTCAATCTTGATCTGAGAACTACCTCCAAGGAATGCATATTTATATCTGTCCGAAAGTCCTTTAAATGTAGTCATCTCTAATAATGTCCTTTTCTTCTGTATAAATTTGGGGAAAGTGATTGTTACCTAAATTGAACCTACTAGAATACACATTATCTGTTATTAGATAAGGAATATAAAGATATTTATCCACTGCAGTACATTAATAATTTACAGATCTTCAGATTATACAGTGTGAAAACCATTAGAGAACATATCAGAGCAATGAAACTCTGCCTAGATCAGATTGTGAATAAAACCTTTAAAAACCATATTCTTGTAGCAATGCCTGAGTGTAATGATGGAGATGTATAAGCATGTGATAAAGTTGTGGTTTAGCAAAAGTATAAAGCATTTTTAGACTTAATTTAAGGAAATAAGACTTCTTTAACAAAGAAATAATAAGAAAATCTCTTTTCTCCTTATTAGGAATTGGTATGATCGAGTCTAATTGGTATGATGTCTAATTAGACATCTATGGATGTCTAATTCAGTGTTGCTGTCCATACCATAAGAAGAAAGGGGAGCAAAGAGAGGGGTTTTGAAAGAGGACCATATAAAAGACCCATGGTTGTGAAGGGAGGCTTAAAGCTAAATGTATTCATTTACAGGAAGTTAAAAAAAGTATGTTAGGTGTTTAAATGAAGTGTAATTACTGGAAATTGGAATTTGGTTAACAAAACTGTAACCAAGTCACGTGGTAAAAAGTTAAACATATTAAACTTGAAACAGAGCAAGTTATGCTTATTGTGATGGAAGAAACCTACTGGAACATGTTAGCAGTGAAAAACATCTGGAGTCTTACATAATAGCGTGTGCTAATTCACTGAAAAGGGTTGAAGTTATGAAGTGGCCTGATCAGGTAAAGGTTTGGACCAATTTCAAGCCTTCTGGACTTTAAATTTGTCACTGAATCCTTCTTCTGCTTTACTTGAAGTCTTGAAAAAACCAGGATTCTTCAAATTGACTTCAACATATATGTAATGCTTGCAGTTGATTAGTAAGCTTCAGGAGGAGCTTAGCACCTTGTCTTCAGGGGCTCAGGAGAGAAACTTCTGCCTCGCATGCATGACAGTTCAACGGGTCCTGGTGTTTTATTGCTTTGAATACCTGGTTTTGATGATATAGAGTAGATATTTTTGCTATGTAGCGAGGATGACAAGAGATTTAACAAGGAATTAGTGTATTAGAATAGGATTGAGGAACTGTGTATAAATGAAGATTTTGTTACCCTGGTATGCAGATATTACATACAGAAATAGAGTATTTCTATGACAATTCTTAAAATACAGGGTGGTTCTTTGAATATATGTGTTGGACCTTTCCATTCTGGGCCAGTTGCTGATGCTCTGTTAGTCTGCTCAAGAATCCACAAATGAATAGCTCTCAGAAATACTTGTCAGAGTTGTGACTATAAATTGTAAGCTTAAATGTATTTTAAAAAAAAAGTTAGGTATCAAATTAGGAATCAAGTCAAGGCTGATAGCAGTATTAACAAAAAACTCTGAACTGTCATATCTTTGATTTAATAGATCTACGTTTCCTACAGGTGATGAATTTTGCTCATGTTCGAAAGCTTCAGCAAAAATCTTGCTTGCAATTTTAGATTTTGCTCTGGTGAGATGAATACCACTAATGTGGAAACCCAATCACCAGTACTTGTTTTAAGCAAATATCAGGAAAAAATGAACCCTTTGAAATTCCAGTATAGAAATGAACAATTTATTTGTGAAGACCAACCCATGCTTCAATGTAACCGGCAGGTTACATTACATTACATTACATTACAGAGAAGCAAACATTTGAGTTAGGGGAGAAGCCACTGTACGTGCTTTAAACATTATTTTGGAAATAGACCTTTTCCCCTTCATTAGTAGGTTTCTGTTTCAGCTTTTTTCCTGACTGTGTTATGGTAATTCTGTTAGAAAAGGACACTAAGTGTGGTCAGTGGTTAGTAATGTTAATGGGTTCATATAAATGACTCTAGTTCTTTTTAGAATTTTGACCTTATCTGCAGGGCAGAATTTACTATCAATGGTGGAATTTGAATTGGTTTTGCTCAACCTGATTGAATTGCATGATGGATGCTGTTGCTTAGAATACACAATCTTAATTTGGTTTCCCTTCATTTGTTTGAATTAAAACAATTTAGTCTATGTATTCGGAATGAACACTCCTTTACAGGCATGTAATCCACTCTCATTGGGTGTAAATTTATATCCTCAACTAATCCAGATTAATATTTCTCCAGAGGGGTCTGTTTTATCTGGAGGTGGTCATAATGTCCAATTGAAGCAAAAATGCGTAAATATAATATGAAAAAGAAATATGAAAGAACATGAACAAAACCACAGTTATTTTCGTCTCAAGCAAATGTTAGTCTTAAAAAGCCGTGTTGTTTAAGCAGCAGTGTTTATTAAAAAAGCATAATTTAGACCCAGTAGTAAGATTGGCATTTAACCTTACTGCTGATTTAAATCAGGATGGTTTTACAACTTTTACATATAGTCTGCGTGTTGATTCAGGGAGAAAAGCATTGTTCTCTTGTAGTTATGCTATTTTGAAAGCCATAGAAATAACCTAAAGCAAATATACTTTTTGAAGAGTATTCTGTTTGGATTAGAGCGCTTATAAAAAGAGTTACATTTGTATCATTACACCAGTGTAACAATAAGCACAGTTCTAGAAAAGCTCAAAGAATTGAAATAAGTTTTTAATAGGTTGTAGTAGTTGCTGATGGGAGCCATTACGGATATGTCAATCTCCAAAGTACGGTTTTTGGTAATACTATCTATAATCAAATTCAGCAATGATTGCTAAAACCAGAAAATTAAAAAAAAAAAGCCTTTCAAAATTACTAAAGACAGGGCTTTTTCCTTACCAAATACAGCTGTTTATAGCCTGACATAATTGTACTTTAGATGTATTTAATCAGAAATAATCCTAGCTATGTGACACACATTGTAAAATGTAAACTAGTCTAAATGCAGTGCAACTGAAATTTAAGTATCAATTTTTAACATTGTAAGTTTTGGTTAATATTATTTTAATGTTGTTATATATTGCTATTAATTAAACAATTATTTAAGAAGTTATTAATTAGATTCTAAAAGGGATTATTAAAATTAAGTTCAAATGTAATTATGCCTTGCAGCAATTTGAAACTGCTTGTGGAATATACCTCTGAAAATGTCTAAGTTCATTAACTCTATATTGAGATTAGTATCAGAGATTTGAGAAGAGAGTAAGTTAAAAATTAAGGAAGGATATAGAATTTTTTTCTGTACTGGAAGCTGACTAAAATTTCAACATTAGTCACTGTGGGATACAAAAACTAGTTAAGGTGCTGGGTGAGAAACAACTTTTGCTGTATTTCTTGTTATTCTGCTAATCACTGAGCTCCCATGTTCTGCTCTGTTTCTGCAGTGACTGGTTAAATGGAAGCCATTCCTGGGATCTGGATGGTTTCTACTGACGCAGACTTTGCATAGCAGCTCCATCACCTCAGGAGGTTGCAATGAGTGGAGGAGGGGATCAGCCTGACATCCTCAGTGTGGGAATATTGGTCAAAGAAAGATGGAAGGTGGTGAGTATGCCTTTCTGCAATTCTATTTTTGAAACACGTTTTGAGATAGAAGTGGTTTGTGCTTTGAAATTAATTTGAAAATTCTTGTGAGATTTATTTTGCTTAATACTTAGAGTAAATTGTGAATGAGTTTTAAAACTACCTGTTTCTCTTACCCTACTTTAAAGAGAAGTTATGAGGATTTAAAGTGGGTTATTTTTTTTTTTTTCCTTGATAAGGACCTAGGAGAGCTCTTAAATCCCAATGCAGTGCCTGATCCAAGCACACCTGGAAGAGTACTGTTAGTATATTGAACCCAATCAGTCAGTGATTATGTCAGTCTATTTTGGAGATCAGTCAGATGCCCTCCCCTGAAACTAGTAAGTTTGTGAGATATGTTACTTCTTACAGAAAGATCTTTTAGGACCTTGCTGCTCTTCCTTTTGTTTGTTGGATTTTATGGCATAGATTTATTCTCAGCTGATTTGTATTCATTTGATTGTGTGCCAGCATTGGCTTTACCATAAATAGCTCTGTTCCCTTTCGCTGTTTCTTATCCTTGATTTGCGTCTTGAGGGAAATAGTATCCATTTGAAGCTATTTTTGCTGGGAGAAACAGGCTGAGTTCTCGTAGTTCCTTCTCCATTCTTCCAATCACCTTGGAGTTTTTTACTTAGAATTAAAAAAAAAAAAGGGACAAAAAAGGCCAGTTCACAATAGAGCTTTTAGAGTATCTGTGTGTGTGTGTAGTAGGCTGTGAGTGGATTCTGAATTGCTTGTTTTATTTTATTCCTCTATTTCAAGATTTTTAGAACTGTAAGACTGAACATAGAAGATAAAAATTCATCATTAATTTTAAATTCATAAGCGAGAATAATTTAAACTGTCTTGTGCCCTATCTTTCATTTAAATGTACAGGAATCTGATACTAGTTTTGTATTTTCTTTTTAGGTAAATAGAACCTAAATAGCTATCTCTGGAGTACAAGTATTTGTAAAATACCTTCTTATATTTCATCTCAATACAGCAGTGAAGTAAAAAGAGAAAGGATAATCTTGAATCAGATCAAATAGTATAAAATACCATTTTATGTACAATAATATACAAAATATGATAGATAAGAACATACTAATATAGCAATTTCCACAAGACTACTTAGTTGTCTGATGTGCACAACAGTAGCTGTATTTTCTTCAGATTTGTTTTCTTTCCTATATAATGAAGACTGCTGATGACATAAGTGTCTTCTGGAAAATTTTGAAAGTAGGCTGAAGTTCATTTCATGTAATTTTACATTTTGACTTATATGTTTTCCAGATCAGATATTACAGGTAGATGAGTGCCAAGTATTTTCCGTGGTTAACTCTTCAATTTCTTAAATTCTATAGCAAACATAAAGGATTTCCTGATGGCATCTAAGGTGATAGAATACAGGATTTCATAGGACTGTTTTCCAGCAGAAGAAGCTGAAATGCTGTTTTTGGATTTCTTTGCTGTTTAAGACCTTGTTCTTTGCAGCTGTCTAAACTATATCTAAAATTTTTGGACTTGAACATTTTGAAAAGCCATGTTCAATTAAATTTAATTTTAACCTAGATATTATTTAGGGTGATCTATTTTGAAAAGTAAGCATAAAAAAGACCTTAGAAAATACTTTTTCTCCAGTGCAACCCCCTTCTCTAGTAGTGTCAGTTAACATTTGCTTTTATCCTTTGTTGATGCCTTTCCTCATGCCTCTTTTTTGCCCTTGAAGCATTTATTACAATCCTAACTTGGAGAGACTTGATTGTAATGGTAATTGGTTTTAGGTATGTTTAAGAATGCCATTCAATATGTAGCATAAGTAAAGGTACCTAGACAAAACTTGTTGGAAATTGTATGCTTTAGTCTGGAGGCATACAAAGGCACATAAGTCAAAGAGAGAATGGGGGGAAAGAGTTTGGAGTGTGACATGCTGAATGCAAAAAGAGAAGGCTGTAGCTAATGAACAAAGTGGGAAATTGTAATGCAGATGTAAACAAGGGCAATATGGTCCTCATCAAGGTAAAAGATGTTGAGCAGATGTGGCAGGAAGCTAGTATGGTTGAGTGGTCAACACCTGTGTGAACTAGAAAGCAAAATGCAAGTGAATTGCAGGTGAATGCAGGTGAAGACAGTAGAAGACAGTAGAAACAGGGATGGGCTGCCCAAGGTTAGCATGGAGATGTTGCCTCTGTGTGATGAATATATGGGAAAGCCAGAGCTCAGCTGGCAGTTGTGACAGGTGAAGGATGTGAAAAGCAACAGGAAAAGCTTCTATGTAGGGATGTTGGCAGCAAAAAAAAGACCCAGGAAAATACAGACTCATTGTTGAATGTGTATGACTTGGGGACAAAGGATGTGAAAAGTATTTTTTTCTGCAATCAAAGAGAGGTTAATTTGTGCCCGGAGCTACTGACTGATGTAATTATTGGGTGCATATTTATACTTTAGCAGAGGATATAAATTGATCTGTTTATTTTATTGGTGGTGGTTTTGTTTGTTTTAAAATTCTTTTAAGCACACATAAAGAGAAGCAACTCTTTCAAAGGCAGTCTTTCCTGGTTTGGCCATTTCTCAAAGCTAGTAAATGAAGTTAGATGATAAACATATCTACATTTGTGAGGGGGCGAGGATGGTCGTGTTACCTCTTTCCTTTTCCTCTCACCTTTTTCTCCATGCATTCTCACTGGTGTGCTTGTACTGTGCTGAAAATTCATGTGTTATCTGTTATCTTCTTCCTTATTCACAGAGCCTAGGCTATTTTAAAAAATGTTTTTTCCTGCTCAGTCAATTGCCTGATGGTCTGGATTAGGAGACATTAGATTACTTTTCAGTATCTGAAGATAGGTCAGCATATTGCTGCTCTCTAGAACCCTGGTCTGTTTAGATGACATTTTATGCCATGTAGTCATATAATGTTAGCAACTGTATGTTTTCAGGTGACATTTAGAATACCATGTCAGTCTTACAGTAAGTTCTTATTGTCTCCTTTTCTCTTTTATAAGCTTTAGAATGTTAGTCAGGGGAGGTATTTTGTGAAACAACATTGACATTTTTGATTTTGAAAACCAAAGAAGTGTCTGTTCCCTGTGACCACTTAGAACAGAGTGAAAAAAAAACCTATTAATATTTGCTCTGAAAGTAGTGCAAACTAATTACTACGCTGTGAGCATTCTTTTTAGCTTTTCCTTGCACAGACGAAACTTTCAGTGCTGCAAGTTTCTTGAGTCTGTCTGTAAATAAGAATGATATTGGTGAATTGTAAGTGAATGTGAGTAATCTTTGAGATGTATATTCAAAGATAATCTTAGTCATTTCTTGTAATTTATGATTTAGCTGCTGTGTGTATACACACTCACTATAATATGAGACTCCATATAATAGAAAATACTGTCGTTTTTCAGCAAGTCCTGAAACTTGTTTAAATTTATGCCTTTATTATTCAGTGTGTGTATTTCTGAAGAGAGAAAAAGATGGCATATTTTTACAATGCCGCTGTGCATTTGTATTTGAAAATCTCTGGGTTATGTGTGACTATTTGAGGAAAGACTTTATTCAGCATACTGACTTTGCTCAGATTCATGCTGGGAATACTACTGCCCTCTTCTATTATGCTATATACAGTAGTGCAGAAGGGGATCAGGTGTGTTCTCTTCCAAACTGTGGTTTGCCATACCTTGGTCAATTTATACAGTAGCTCTTTTATGTACTGAAGGATATAATTGTTATTTTAAAATCTTTTTGTAATCCAACAGAGTTTGCAGTATGACAGGCAGAACAGAAAGAAGTATTGCTGTTTTATTTTCTTTTTTCTCCCCTCTTTAAAATATGTTTTTGTTCTTTCTTTTTCCCCACTATAGTTGAGGAAAATAGGAGGTGGAGGATTTGGAGAAATTTACGATGCACTGGACTTGCTTACTCGGGAAAATGTTGCACTGAAGGTCGAATCAGCTCAGCAGCCGAAGCAAGTGCTGAAAATGGAAGTAGCTGTGTTGAAGAAGCTGCAAGGTAGGGCTGTACCTTGGGTATGTGAGAAGTAGTGTCAGTGTATCTTCTTTTAAAAAATTGTAATTATAATAATATTTTGAGTAAATATTTCCTATTTCTGCATGTTCTTGGTAATGATTATTAAAAGTGGAATCAAAGCTCTTTCAGATTCTGAAAGTTTTGCTACAGTGAAGATTTTGTTTTAAATGGGATGACATGAAATTAAAAAGAACAACAAAAATAGTTCAATTGCTGCAAAAATCTTGGTTCAGATTTAATTTATTCTGAAAACATATCTTTGTATTTTGCTCTTGACTTTGTTGTCTTTATTTTATTTTATTCTTATTTTTTTGATATTTTTATTTTTTTATATTTTAGTTTTTATTTTTCTTCTAGGATGGTCTTTTTTTTCTGTACTATGTGGCATTGAATATTTGAGAGTCCTTCACATAGCATATGTGATAAGAATATTTGCTTTCTTTGCTTTGCAGGTACTGCTGAGAATTCTAATATTGAAATTGGAAACATACTTAAAAATATCCCCATGAGTAAAAGCCCCAACTTTAAAGTACTGTAACTTGTATGAGGAAACTACTGTCATGTAAAATCCTGAAATACTTCCAGGGTTCAATTCCTTGAGTCAGAGTTTAAATAGTCACATTTTCTACACCTTTAGATACTTTAATGAAGCTTTCAATGCAGAGAAATATGCAGTGGCTTCTCTTCATTGTATTTTACAATACAAGATTACAGAAAGAAAGTTTAAACAGTGACTTTTAATTTTAAAATTATTATTTTTAATCTGGAAGATTTTGAATAATACATGCATTCCTGTCAGCAGCCCAATTTTTCCAAACTCTTACTTTGGATAAAACAAAGTCTGCATGACATATGGTGCTGCCTAATGTGCTGTAAAGGTCACACTGCAGCAGGAATTGACAGCCTCTATAGATTTAAGAGGGCAAGCATGTCACATGTTATGATGTTAACAAACTGTTCCTAAGCTTTTTGTCTGTTTCAAGGATTTCCCTAAAACATCTAGTATTATATAGCTGAGCAAGGAGATTTTCTTTGAATTTTAAAGTTTCTAGTCCAGAGATAAATAGTAAATTTCAATACTGCCAATTGAAACTTTAGAAAACATTGGTCAGGGTTCTTGAAAGAAATGATCCTAAAGACAGTGAATTTTGAAGAACAAAATACTCTAAATCCTGGGGATTTTAAACACTCAGAATGAATTTTCCCGAGAGTTTGTGGTTTTTTTTCTGCACACATGGGCTTGATTTTATTTTTACAAAACCTGGATCTTTAAAATTATATAGATGAATCAACTAAATGATAAGAAATTAATAGATCTGAAAGAAAGCACTGGAATTTGGTAGCACCTACGATGCCTACCTACAGGGCATTTATGAAAACATGACCTTATATAGGACTGTGTAACTAGAGTGCCTTTTAACTTTCTACTGGAAATTACAATATAGTGGAGTTTCAGTTAAGATATTATAAAAGGGATTCTTTTCTTAGTCAAACTTTTTTATATTCCAAAATATTTGTGGGGATAAAAATTGATTAAAAAAATTTAAAAATAATAAATAAATAATAAAATATTTATGTGTGAATAACTGCCACAAGGGCCTTAAGGAAGTTACACTCTCAGAGTATAACTTTATCAAAAGAACAGAACAATGAAATATCTGAACAACAGATCCACTGAGACAAATAATCCACAAAATATATAGTCCAAATAAATATTTCTGTTATTTTCTCAGTATTATTTCTTTGAGCAAATAATAAATAGAAGCTTTTATATAAATGAAAGATTTTATATGAGATCTTTAGAAATAATACTTTTGGCAGTCTTTCTTATGAGAAAACAATATAAATATATTATTCCTTACATTTTATATCTTGTTGCTCTCTTGAAAAAAAAAAAGAAAAAAAGAATTTGGTGGTGATAGTAACTCTAGAGGTGACCTCCAGTCATTGTTGTGGAAGTTTACACTTAACGCTGTCACTGCTCTGGTTTTAGATAGGGAATGTTGTACATGATGAGTAAAGCAAACACAGTGAAGAGACGGGTCAAATGAAGCTTTTGATTATACTGCAATTTAAAATTTGCACAGATACAGTACTTTAGTACTGTACATGCACCTTTTTTTATCCATGCTTGGAAGGATTTTTATTAAAGAAGTTTATGGTAGAGACCATTTTATGTTTTACAGAAATTCTTTGCTCCAAGGAGCCATTTGCAATAATTTCTTTGCCTTCACAAGTTTTCAGGGTGGAAGAGCTAAAGATTTGAAGCATAGGGAAAATCAAAAAACGTTGGATGAGAATGAGGATGAGAAAACAACTTTATTATTGCTTCTTAAAGATTTTTTATTATTATTATTAAATGCTTTTTTTATCATGTAGAAATTTTTTTCTTTTCATGCAGATTCAGACCATGAGAAATTGTAAACAGTTCTTTTAGGATATTTTTGTAACAAACTTCTATTATCATATCATTGTCTCCGACACCAACTTTTTATCTTGTTCTTCTATCCCTTTTTGGGGTATATGTATGTATATATATAATGACTGTCCTTTTTTAGAAGGGCTTATGTTCTTATCTTGCAAGGTGTTCTAATTACATTGGACATATAGAGGAAGCAATAGAATTGTCATGAAAATCCTTTTTCTTTCAAATATTTGAAAATTTCCTCTCTTTGTAATAAGAGACAGTGAGCTTGCAGTGTTGGTGAGGATTTTCTTGATGCGTGGATCTGATTTTTAAAAACTGTTGCCCAGTTTGTGGAATATTATGAATAAACAGGCTTTTAGAAGAAAATAAATAAATGGGCATATGTTGTCTGGAGCAGAATAGCTCTTCTAGTCTGTACTAGGCCTAGGCTCATTCTCAGGACTATAAACATGCTTTTGAATGTATCTATATTAGAATCTTATTTCACAGAAACTGGGCAACTGAAAGAAGAATAGCTGTTGGCAGAAGTGCAGGAATGCACTATTTCTTACCATTCTTTACTTTCAGTAACTTTAAAAATTAAAACAATGTGGTCATTATTGTGGGGGTAAAACGAGTAATAACTATGTGGTATAATTAAGTATATAAAAGAAGAAACTTTGTATATGCTTCAAGAAGCTCTTTTTAAGACTCTGAGCTAGCAAAACATGCTGGAATATGTGAGTAATTGTATGACTTCTCTCTTAATTATGAAGGAGGACTAGGCTCACTGATACAGCCATTTATTACAGCTTAGTCATCAGTTACATCTTATTTTTTTTCTCCCTGCTGTCTCCTAATTATTGTTGCAGAATACTGTTTAACTCTTTAAGTTCCTATTTTTATTTAAAGAAATCTGCTGCAACAGATGGTTGTTTTGTTTAACCATGTTGTTAGACCATCTGTTACCACAGTCAGATGGGAGAAGACAGATTTATCACATCTCACTCAGTGAGAGTGAGACTCACTCAGTTGGTTTCTGTCTCACACAGCCTTACAGACTTCTCCCTCACTCATTTACAGCTCTGGAGCGTAATTTAGTGATGTGCTGTGTCTGGTGTAGGCTGTAAAGCTGCTGTAGTGCTACACTGCAGCAGCCTGAGGAATGGCACACAGGCTTAGCACCCTCCCTAGGAAGTTTATCAAGGGCAGAGTTGTTCCCTGCAGCCTATTACCATCATCTTCTCACTCTGCAGCCCAGCAGTGTAGATCACAGGTGTAAGAAAATACTGTTTTTCTGCTAAGGAAGAGGCTGCAATAGGTGTGTATAGCTCCACTGGAGTGGTGGAGGATCATTCCATTTGAATAATGTATTCAGGTTCTACTTATGTCCATTCTCTTTCCTCAATTTTATATGAGAGTTTCTCGGGAATTTACCACACAAACTGAGTTTATGTTCCAGTCAAAGTGGGATTTCTCTGACCAAACTGAGTTTTGGCCATTTCCTGAAATCTGACTAATATATATTTCACTGAAGATGTTCCTTCAGAATACCCACAAGTGGCTGTAAAATTAATCATAAATATTTGAGTTGAAACTTCATTAATGGAAACTGCAGCAATGAATATACAAAATTTCATCTTGATAAAATTCCTACTATTCCTTTTTCTTCATAAAATGATACTGTCTGTAATATTGCCTGTCTTGAACAAATGGATGGAAGAAAAAAGTGGAGGGAAAACAGTGACACTTTAAGTTTGGCACTCTAATGTATTTGCAGGAATGTAAAGATTTCTTTTAAAATAAGTTATTTTGATGAGTCCTGTAAGATTTTCTTTGTTTAAAATGGCCTACCTAACTGTTTTAATTGACATGGCAGGCAACCACTTTTCTGTCAAGTGGATTGAAAATATTTAGAAGCTGTAGGGTCAAGTTTTAGAGTTTTGATGGAGCTACGAGTGCAGCAGTAGCAAAAACCCCCCTAATATATGTACCTAGACATATTATGGTGTTTTGAAAACAGTCATGAGAGAGGTGGAGGTTCCCTGTTTATGACGTTCTTGTAATCCTAAGGGTAAAGAAATTAATGATAGAAATATTAGGTGACAAATTTTACACATCTTTAGCAATCACTTGAGATCATCAGCTTTCTGTTGACTGTAGCTTCCATTGGTGTGAGAAAGGAAGGTAGATGGCCTGAGGAACTTTAATCCCACAGTTCCCTGTTCTGTCCTAGAGTGAGGTAGAGTGGGATCACAAGGAGTCCCAGCTTTTCTCCAAGTCAATGAACACAAAATGACAAGAGGTTTGCATTCCCCTTCTGTTTCCAACTGCAGCCTTTGGCTTGCCTTTTTCTCTGGGTAATCTGCTTTGATTTACAACTTCAGGATAGCAAGGAGATTGTTTTTGACCTATCTTCTCTGCAGTTTGCTCTTAGGACAGGAGGCAGCTTTAAAGAAAATCAGCTTAAACAAAACTGATTTTTTTTTCTGTTTCAGTATACCTGAGCTGAATTTATCTTTTGTAGTTAAACAGCAAGGATTGTGTTCTAGAGAAAGATATTTATAAATTGGATTTGTTGAATTACATTTTCTACAATTTTTAAATAAAAAACATAATTCATAAGTAATACTACTGTTTTCTTTCATCATGGCAGCTCCATTTTATAAAAGAGGCAGATGGTAGGAATATTGTCTATTACAAATTATTATCTTTGTAAGAAAATAAACTTCTCTAGTCCAAAATGCCTCTAATTTGTGGATATTTAGACATGGACATTTTCTTGTGGAAGAGCGAGAACTGTGGTATGGGAGAAAACTTCCGGTTAATTGCAGGTAGAACTAACATTAGTTTTATTGCTGTTGAACTGCATGGGGCTTAGCTTATTATTTTATATATTTTCCACTAATTTCCTAGGTATTTACAGGAATAAACCACAGAATTTCGTTATTATTGGCTTATTTGCTTCTTTTTCTCTTAGGAAAAGATCATGTCTGTAGATTCATAGGATGTGGACGGAATGACAGATTTAACTATGTGGTCATGCAGTTGCAGGTTAGTGTATCAAAGTACTCAATGTTTGCTTATGTGTTTAGATTTATTAGCCAAGTGTATATGAAAATGCCAGTAAGATTTTAGAGGATGCTAAACAAACAAAAAACTCCTGAAGATAACAAATGCATGGTAGTAAGTGAAACTAAATTGAGCATATCCTTATATCTTTTACCTTTTATACCCTTTCCATAATTCTCTCAAAAAGGACAAAGCTTGCGTCCTGAGAAACATCTGACTCTTGAAAGAGTCACCTACTATTTCTTCTGAGATATTTTACATTCCTTTTAAGTCTTCACTTGCATATAGTCTAAAATGTGTTATATTAGTCTGCATTTTGTTGGCCTCTTTTATAAAAGTGAAAAATTACCCTATTCAAGCAGAAGAAATCATTTTAATGAAAGACTGATTCACTTGAAAAGGGATAAAATAGGTGATTAGCACTTAGAGTTATGGGATTAATGTCCTTTGTCATCCCGGTGAATATGAACACTGAAAAAAAGTGTGTTCTAGTTCATACTGTTGTTTGTCTGTAATTTTAGAAGAACAACAGTTCTGTGATATCATGGGATTGTATTTTCTACATAATATATTTTTCATCTGTTTGATATAATGTGTAATTAAGTTATGTACTTTTTCTTAAAGAAGTGAGTGTGAAGAAGTCTTCATGAGCATTTTCTCTGCGGCCTTTTTTCAGGTGTGACACAAATACAATTTTAGTAATAGTGTTTGTACTGGTCTCCTAATAGGGATTGGTTTGTTCCATGCTTTTAGGGATAGAAAGGTACTAAGGTTCATATTTTCAAAACAAATTCTAAATTTAGTGTTGGAGGCTATACTCAGGGAAATATAGTCATTAAATTTAGGTGAGATGTGTTGCCCTTGAGTGTAAAAATAGGTATTGAGAGTTAATGTTCATGGTTAATCATGAACAACTAAAGAAGAAGTAGGAAGACTTTACAGCATCTATGAATCTTGGTATTAGTATTTTTTATAAAAGCATCCTTTTAATTTTATCAGGGTCGGAACCTGGCAGACCTGCGTCGTAGCCAATCTCGAGGAACATTCACCATTAGTACCACTCTGCGGCTTGGGAAGCAGATTTTGGAATCTATTGAAAGTATTCATTCTGTGGGATTCCTGCACAGGGACATAAAACCAGTAAGTCTGCCCATTAAATCAAAACAGACAAGACGTGATCATTAGACGGCTGCCTCAGTAAGAATAGGTTCTATACTACATGCTAAAATGCAAAAATGAGAAGGGACAGAAAATTGAATGTTTCATCATCAAATAGGGCAGATTTTTTTCCTATTAATTAATGTTGAATTGCAACAACAGTAACTTCAGTCTTTTTCATTGTCTCCAGTTTAGGCCTCCTTGCAATTTGCTGTAGTTAAAACTTCCAACTCTTATCTTTAGCATCATGTAAACAAGACTATTTGCCATGAGATATGATATAATGTGCTTGACTAATGGGAATTAATATTGTCATATAATAAATCTAAAAGAAGAGATCCTAACTGTAGAGTGTATTTATAAGTTCTTCAATAGCAATTTTTATATATTTAATGTATTTTCAACAAACAAGGAAATGAAAGACAGACTGTATGAGAAAACTATTGTTTTATTGTGCAATTTTTATTAGATCTATTGTTAATATGTCAGTATGAGGAGAATGCCTTCCTGATGGTATCATGCTTTTGTTCTTACTATTTTCTACTTTTCTTTGAATTTATTCCTGAAATTCAGTCACCTATTTTTAATACTGCTCTGTGTGACAAATATCATTAGAACTCTGAACTGTCAGAATTTGTAAATGAGGAAAAAATAAGCAAATCTTTGTGTTTTCTAGTACATGCAAATATGGTTAGTTATATCTAACGTGTATTGCAAAGCTGTCTGTCAGCTGAATGATGCTTACATAAAACTTCCAACAAGCTTCATTACATTAAGAAAATTTCTTTTGCATAATTTCTTCCCGGCAGCTCTTTATAAAACTTGTGTTCTGCCTGACCCATCCCCATTTAAGCCTTCATTTAATAGGAAAAGGGCATAGAGGCAGTGAATGTTGAGTGAAATTGGTGAGAAAGAATTAACTGGAGCTAACTGTGCTTTGTGCTGCACTCAAATCTTGAAATTCTTGGTTGTTTGTTTTCCTTGTGACCAGTTAGGCAATCCTGAAATTCTGTGAGTAGGTGACATGATTGGAAAATTCTTGCTAAAAATTAATATATTCTAAGTGATAAAGTAAGATGATGATCTCTTTGGACAATATAGGTCACTGTTCAGATATGCTTAAGTTGGATGCCTGTTTCTCTTAGCAGCGTTTTCTTACGATTTATTTGGAGTTCAGTAGAAGAGAAAATATAGAAGGAAGGATAGAGAAATAGAATATGAATTATCTGGGTTGCTATTGCATTAATATGTGGATATATTGAAAGCTGTGTGTATTCATCTATTACTGTATTTGTTTTTCTTCCTAGTCAAACTTCGCAATGGGACGTTTTCCAAGCACCTGTAGGAAGTGTTTTATGCTGGATTTTGGCTTAGCACGGCAATTTACCAACTCGTGTGGGGATGTCAGACCAGTAAGATTTTTTCCACAGTTGAAATCCAAATTCTTGAATGTAGTTGTATGCTGTCTTTTCTTCTGGAGAAGTGTGGGAGTTGCATTGAACTGGTAACTCAAACTTGATAAACACCATCCCAGATCAGAAATGCCATGTGATTTTTTAATTATGTTATAAGACTGACAGTAGGGAATGAATGAGGTTTCTGTTTTTTGGCTTGAGACAGAGGTGTACATCTAAGATATTTTGGGATAATCTGTCATTTGGTTTGGAAAATCAAGTGATAAATAGGTCTTCATTAAATATCAGAATAATATACCAGAGCTGAATTTCACTTGCTATTTTATATTGCATTTAAAAACCCCCAAAACCCCAACAACAACAAAAAACTGAGGAGAAAATGTAGAAGTCAGACACTATACTGAATATATATAATCTGAAAGAGAAAGTCTGAATAATTAAAACAGCGATAGGACACTAATTATACAAGAGGACATAAGTGTAGTTGTTGTATTGCCAATACAATCTAAAGAAGATTGTAGGTAAAAGCATATCAATAAAGAAGTTACAATTTTAAGGAAGTAGATCCTCCCTAATTCACTGCTAAGCAGTTTTGTTAATTTCAAAATTAGCAAGTCAGTGCCATTGTACATGGTGATGTTTAAAAGAAACATTTTCTTTAATAAGTTAGTTTAAATTACATTTTGATGGCAACACCAACTAATGTACTAATCAATATTGTGTAGTATATTTATAGATATGATGCAAATTGAGTGGTAGAAACTATCTCAACAGGATTTTCAGTCTTATTTTGCCTAAGATTTTTGGAAAGTGGCAGATTTTTGTGTGCAGATTAAGAGGTATGTGAATTAGTAAGGTAAATTAGTGGGGTTCTGCTGTACTCTATTCCTTCAGCTGTAGTGCTGGACACTGCAATGAAAGCAAAGAGCAGGGGAGACCAACAGAGTGCTGCTGCTGTTGGAAAGGTGAGCGAAACATTTCAAGTAGTTTTATATATTTTTTTTTTAATTTCTCAATGTTCTTGTCATGTTCTGTATGTTGGCTGCTTATAATGCTTTTTGAACTCACCTCTCATTTCAAAGAGAAAACGATTCCCCAGCTTCTCTCTATTTACACATCAAAGGTAACATTTTCGGAAAAAATAAATAATAACAGAAAATTCAATATTTTTGATATTCTTTCTTTTGTAAAAACTACCTCTCACCTTTTGTTTTTCATTGCAGTGCCCTACAATGTAACTAAAGTAATTCTTCAATTGAAATTGTTTAGAAGTTTTTTGACACTGTAATCAATATTTATAGAGTGCAGCGGTGGTGGGGAAAAAGATAGTGGTTTTATTTGTATGCAAATGGTTAGTTAGTTAGAAATGGTTCTTGGATAGTGAGCAGCCAAACTGTTGGCCTTGCTTACTAATGGAATTTATTCATATTTTCATTAAGTGTGCTTTGTGCTTCTGCTTAAGGCTGTCCTTCTAAGCTTCATTAGCTTTCTTCTGCAGATACTGCACATAACGCAGGAGAATGTAAAAGCATGTTCTCAAAAAACTTAATACTCTCTTCATAAAAACATGTTCCATAGTTAAGGATGACTTGTTGACTATTAGCTTTTTATAGCCCTAGTTCTGCTTTCCCTGTTTTATTGTCTTTATCTCAAACCAGATTTCTGGCTTTTATCCCCATCTTGCTTTTGGGGAGTGAGTGGGTGGCTGGGTGGGGCTTGGTTGCTGGCTGGGGTTAAGCCAAAACAGGCTGTTATTAGCTGTTTGTTACAGACCTGTTTGGAGGGAGGATTTTTTATTGTCAGTTGATTCCCTTCCTGAAGAGTTATGGAGTCTCCTTACACTTCTTAACTGAAAGAATGGTTGAGGCAGAAAACTTAGAACAAGAAATCCTTTCTTGAAGATGATCCATGCCATTTTTCTGTACTGAAGAATCCCCCAGATTTCCCTGTCATGCATGTCATTTCCTAGGACATCTCAGTGTTGTTCTCAGAGATGTCGTTCATCTTTGTACTACCCATCTTACTGTTGGGCTCCATGGTGATTTAGCACTGTTAAAACCATTCTACCTGAGAGTCCATTCAGCTGTACCTGCTTCTATCTAAATACTGTTTTGAAAAATGCAGATTTAGTATAGAAAGCTTTTCAGAAAGTGATATTTAAAGATAAAAGATTTTCAACACTTGTAGTGCTTACTGTGTTTTTAATTGCATCTTGGAATATGAACTATCTGTATAAAGGACTGAAAAGCTAGCACTGTGAGCCCATTTTGCTGTTTTTTTTCTCCTTGGGATTGGCATTAGCATAATTTTGCACCCTTGGATTAGGCTATCTACAATAACCTTTGGTTTGCAGCTGCCAGATGACAGTAAAACTATTCTGAAAGGGAAAAAAGAAGGCAAGGGCATATATTTTCATTTATCCACCAAGAATAAGATGGAATCTAAGTAATTGCTTCTGTAAGTATTAATACCACTTTTATTCTCACATTTCTTTATCCATCAGAATCCCTTCTTCATAAAAAGCTTAAGCTTTTGAAGTCAGTAAGCAACAGCAGATTTCATGTGAACTACTGCTGCAGGATGCATTGATTTTTGCATAACTGAGGGACACAATTCAGAAGGGAAACAGGTATCTCTTGGGAATCATCAGTTAGGTTTTCTTCATATATTAACTTGGGGGCCTAGACAGTGATATGTTATTTGTGTCATCCATCTCATCCATCCTGTCTGACTCAAACCTTCAGTCCGGAGAATAGCATGGAGTTAAAGTTAAAGAGCAAAAGAGTTCAATGAGCTTTTAAAAGTGGACATCTTGGATTATTCAGTTAGCAGAGACAGTTTCCCACTCGTCCCAGGTATTAGCCTTAACATTAAATTGTTATGGTTGCAGTTTTCTTCTTGTAGTATCATTTTACTATAGTGGTCTATATGAATCTGCAAAGCTGAAAGAAAAAGATGTTAACATAAAGCATAAACCAAAAAAAAGGGCTTTGCACACTTTTTCTTGCTATGGATAGTTCTCTCTCAGAATTACTACTGTAAAATAAAACATTTTTAACTGCTAATTTTGACATGGATTCATTTTACCAAAGTTGTCCTGTCTTCCAACCGTCTGAATGTCTATGATTGTGAGGAGCTGACTTCAAGGAGAGAGGGATATATCTGTAGTATCCAGTAATAAGATATTTGTGAAATGTATAAGCATATTGAAGAGAGAAGTGAAGAGCTGTGGTTTATTAAGTTGTATGATCTGGCACTATTGCTTGGCAAAAACTTAAAAATCAGAAACAAACATTTATTGCATTTTGTAGGTTTGTGAAAGATGAATGAAAAGTAATGGCTTCTGATACTAAATTCCACATGGTGGGGACAATATTAGGATGCAGGTATTTGGGGTACATTTAAATTATAGAATGGAAGTTGATAAGGAGCCACTAATTGGTGGGAGGAGCCTTCTCTGGGGATGGAAAAGATCAGAAGAGAGAAAATTGAGTGTTGGAAGAACAAAAAATGCTGGGGATGATGTCGGCTGTTAAAAGAAGGAAGGATGAAACACAGGCAAGCAAATAAATTGTTGGAGAGAGGAAGCCAATAAGTGAATTAATGGTGTAGATAAGAATTTATTCTTGCAAAGCAGGGTAATTAGAATTTAATTGTAGGGATACTCTAATCATCAAGCAAATACATTTAGCAGGATGCAAATTTAGTATATTTATGAGATTCATAGTCTGCTGTTACTGCTTTTTGAGAGGTAGTACCTAACATTTTGTTTGCTATTGTTTTAGAGATGGCTGAAATAAGTACTAGCGTCTTTTTTTTTTTTAATTGAGACAAAGAATAAAAGATTCTTTTTGAATGTAGACCTAACTTCATACAGCCATCAATTTCCCCGTCTTTGTTTACATGGTGAAAATGGAAAGTGAAGGTGTCAGCTGTAGTACAGAAATAGAAAACCTTGAGGGACAAAATGAGAAGGACATTTGCATTCCTAACATCATCAGTACTGCAGCCTGCTCTTAGGCCACTGTCATCACTCCTGTTTTAAAATGAACCTTAACCACAACTGTTTTCTGAGGTACTATTAAATTTAACACAAGTAAAACAAAATAAAATAAAGAAGCCACTAGTCTTTGCTGTTGGAAAGATTAACCCTTTAAAAAGAATTTTAGGACATATTTCTTTAAAAAATCCAGAAATTCAACTGTCATATATTATCACAAGCCTGAGTTTTGTGGTGTTTTATTTATATGGATTACAAATTACAAGAAACTGATTTTTATTTGTTTTACAAAAAAGATAGTATAACATATATGCAAGTTGAGGTGACAAAGGAGTAACAGAATTTAAAACTTATCCATAAGAAGGTGGCATTTAGATAAAACCTTTTCATCTCAAACATCAGTTTTTCTACTCAGTATACAGATCCTACTAACTGGCAGCCTAAATAATTGTTCCCATTAACAGCCAGTCCCCTGAATCTGATGATTTGGACTCAGCAAAGATAATTGAAAGAGAAAATTCCTTTTTTCACAATTTGGTACTTAGTTTGGAATGTGGGATTCCTTTATTGAGAGTATCATGAATAGTGGTTTGAAATTTATTCAGAGGAGAATTGTGGAATTGTTGTATTTTTGATAAATAAGGCTTTTAAGGTCAAGGGGAGAGCTCCCCTGTGACCGCATTCCCCCATCCCTCCACCTTTCTCCTGCTCTTCCCAGTGGCTAGATTTTAGGTCATTCTTCAGTGGTTATTTAAATAAAAGGAAGAGCTTTGTCAGAGTTCTTATTGTCATAGGACATTTTAGCATGACCTTAATTTCAAGTGTCTATATTTCTCATATTTATTTGAAAACAAGTAAAAAAATTAAAATTACATTCTTTTAACATTAAGTAGGTTTAAAGTATTTTACAGTATTTACTTATTCTGAACATTACAGAAATATTAAAATCTGAAGATGAAAGAGTATCCACCAAAATTTTCTGAGGCATTACTCATGCTCTTTACTGGTGACCTGTCAGTAACAAAAATTTTCTTTGTCTAAAAAAATTGTCTTTTTTGTCTTCTACTAAAGCAGAAGATATACCAGCTGTTGTACAGTCTGACCCTTAGAAGAATGCTGTGAAAGCAATTGTGAATGCAAATGTCTGGATTTTTTATTGTCTAGGGAAGCAGTTACAAATTTGTTCACATCAAACAATGCACATATTATTCCATATCAGGTGTTTCTGTACAAATCAGCTAAATGCTGCTTGCCGTTCTTCAGTGCCCTCAGGTTCTGAGGCTTTTCCAGCAAATGAGGTTTTGTCTTCAAGTTTCATTTTAAGTTACAGGTGGTATCCTAGAAATGTAGTTTAAACGCTGAATTCTTAAAAAAAAAAACCCTAACACAAAACCAAAACAAACAAGAACCAATAAAATGATGGAACACTCCCCCACCCAAACAAACAAACAAACAAATTAACAACCCAAAAAAGTCCTGCACAGAATACTTCACAAAAATATGTTGGTAGATAACAAAGCAGAGTATTATATCCATTTTGAAAGCTTTGGTAGTCTATTGTACTTCAATTACATATAGGGACAGAAGGTATAAATTTCTTTTATCCTCATATTTTCATTTGATTTTTTACTTGTGAATATTTGAGAATGGTTATGCATTTTAGTTGCATGGTGTTCCTTCAAGTAAGATTCTGGGTTATCTAGATTGCTGAGGAAGTCTAGAGAATACTGCCATGTTATTCTGCCTTACCTCTTGTCATCTTGGCAGAGGAATTGCAGATTGTTAAGTTCTGTATTTGGAAGAGAATATTGTTTTTATGGTTCCTTAAATGTTTTTTTATGATGGGGAAAAGGAGTGGGATAATTTTAAGAACTAAAGGAGCAATGGTGCAGCTACACTGTTATAAACAAAATGGTCACTGCAAGTCTTTTGTCTTCTTTGAAAGCCATTTGTACCCATGGACTGCTTAAAGATTGAGAAGCATATATAAGCAATCCATCTCCTTTTCAAATAAATGCTATTATAATAAACATTGATACAACTTTAAAGAAATAAAGGCTCAGAAGTGATCCACAGATAGTGTTGAAAAAAACTGGTGCAGGTTTTTTTGTTTGCCCTTCATGATTTAGAATTTGTGCTAACTACTACTGAATAATGCCTTGACTGTGTGAATTTTTTATAAGTAAGAGTCTGTATACTGGAAGTTGTTCAAGAATAGTTACTGAGCATGGCATTCAGAATTAAATTTGGAATAAAATGGGATCACCCATTACATGTAAATGATTGGCAGCAGCTCAGTCATCTCCAGAAAATTGTGAAATTGATCTGGTTTTGGTTTTAATTAAAGAGCACTAAGATACACTGTTTCTTGAGTGGTTCTTTGACACACCTCTTATTTGAGTGACACAAGTTAAAGCAAAGTCCAAGAACAACTAGGACATGAGTACAGTATTAAATGGCAGCGGATTTCATGGAAAACAATTAAATAGTGCAGAAAAGTTCCAGGGAGCTGTTTGGCATCTTAGGGCACTGTATCACGCATATAAATAATTGGCTAAAATACATTAACTGTTCTAAACAGACCTCTCTTCCATAGCTGACTAAAACTGTTGAAAGCCCTGTGCTGCAGGGTAATGGTCCATGTCATTTTGTTAAACGTACTGTTCAGTCGCTCTTTCATCCTGTTGAGAAGCATTTTGTCGTTGGCATTTACCTTATGCGATCTCTTCTCAGTAATGGCCTCTCTCAGTGCTGAACAGTACAATACAGAGGGATATGATTAGCTGAGGATTACACATGTGCACTTAAACAAGGAGCAGAGGATTTATTTTTCCTCTTGAAATATTCTTTGTTTCTCTCAGAGCTTTTTCCAACCTAAATGATTCTATGGTTAGATGGTGGAGGAAGAAAAACACGTGTTAATAAGTTTCTGTGTAATAGTCCTCTAAGGGTTTTATACATTGATATGCTTCAGAGCAGATTTTTTAAAGTTGTTTCTTAAAGTGAATTCACAGTATTGCATATTAGCTCCTGTCCTGATCAGCCACAGCTTGCAACGCAATTGTTTGGAACAGGGAAGTGACAAAAAGTTACTTTCCCTCCTCAGTAATTGCGTGGAAGCTCTGCACAATGATTGGACAACTCTGCACCAATGCTTACAAAGCAAAGACCTGTGTGTGCTGAAATTTGGTATTAGAAGTTCCCAGGATCAAATGTCTGTAACTGGGCAATCCTACCGGTGTAACATTAATTGTTGTCTACTATATCCTCCTTCAAGGACATGGAGGGAGATTATTTAAGGCACAAGCTTATAGTGTATATATGTAGCATTTTCTGCATCCATTGAACATGATCCTTGCAAGTTTGGTTGTATTACTGACAAAGTAATGAAGGAAATCAGTGCTAGAGAGACAGACAGCTGGTGTCTTGTGTGTGGTAGTACAAGGTGAAAAAAGTAGATAGTGAATTCATGCAAAAGATGGAAAGAGCATTAACAATTGACTGTGACAAAAATAGAATGGATATATGAATTTCATGTAACGTGACATTGTTTTGTAACATCTCAGTGGAATAATCATGGAATTAAATAATTAAATAAAAATTTTAAGGAAGTCGTGTGTGGTTATATCAGAGAAGAATATTCTTTGTGACCTGGAGTTTGGGGTTTTGGGATGAAAAATAAAACCAAATACACAATATCCTGCCTGAGGAAATAGTTTGATTAATAGCTGAGATATAAAAATGATGATGATGGAATACTTTGTTAGGATATATCTTTTTTTCTCCTTTCCTGTTTCCATTGTTTGCAGAACACTGGTATCATATCCAAACAATAATTTAATAATTTAATTTAGAAATTTAAATTAGACATTCTGAAAGGTGCTTATAGCTGTTCTATATTTTGATTCAGCGATTTATTTTCTATAGAGCTAATAGATGCTCATAGGAATGGGCTGTAACAGCCTTATAGAAAAAGGAAAAATATTTTTTCTAATGATATTTGATCTTATTTTTGAAAGAAATTATTCTATGAATGGTGAAACTTACAGTTTTTCTATTGTTTTGTGTGCTGCTTCCCCTGTGCCCTCCAAATTTCTTAGTATTTTCAGCTTCATACTACAGCTTACCTTTCTGATCAGTTTTACTTTTGGGACTAGGCTTGTATTTACACGCCATCTAAAATTAATGCTGGTTGACCAGCTGATTAGTGTCTCTTAAGATGGATGTGAGCCATTTTAATTGAATTTTAACTATCTGTCTTTGTGTCAGTGTACTAATTTGGGTTCAATCTTTAATCACCAATTTTCATTAAATTTGCAGGAATTGAAAGTCTTTGGGAGCTGTCCTATTTGTTTGAAATGAAAAGCTATTATGGTGGAAAGACAGATGGTTTGGTCCAGTAAAATTTGTTTTCTGGTGAAAAGAGAAGCAAACAAAAATCAAACTGGAAACCCTGGCTTCCAGTTCTTTCTGAGCTATGGGCTAAACTCTCTGCTGAGTTATGAAAAAATATTTTGAATCATTTAAAAGAAGGAAAATATGTTATTTTATTGTTGTGGCTTAACCTCAGCTGGCACAGAGCCTCTTGCTCATTTCCTCCAGCCCCCTCCTGCCCCTGTGGGATAGGGAAGACAATTGGAAAGATGGTACATTTATGTACATTAGCTTCCTTGAGACTTTTTTGCTTTCCATCCATAGTTGAAATAAGCCTGCTACTGAAACAGGCTACTTCTGGATTTATGCAACTCTTTAATATATTATCATTATAAATACTAAATTAGATATGTACGAAACATTAAAAATATGTACAAAACATTAAAAAAAATTAAGATCTCCATTCTCCAGTCTGCTAAGTGCAGAACAACTGTGAAATTTTTACTTACAGAGATAAATAAAGCAATATTCTGCTCTGTGGGGAAATTATTTGCCAGAGCATATCTGGTTCATATAGTCTTCCACTTAGAGTAATCTCTGCTTCAGCTCCTGGAATAAGAGGAAGAAGAAAGATTGCACAGGGCAAAGCAATCATACACATGGCAGACTTATTCTGTGTGATTTTCCACTGCAGTAAGTTTAGGTTTGTGACAAGACATTAGTAGGTTGTTACCCTCTTCAGCCCACCAGACTTTTTGTCTGCTCATAAATCAGCTTTGGAACGATTGTAGTCTTTAGCTCATGCATCATGTTGGTTGAGTGCTTCAGACTGAGAACTGAGTAGCTCAGGAGATGTTTTATCTATTAAATACTGCTTAGAGATGGTGTTGCTCTTTATAGCACATGCCGTAGGAGATAAATATTCATTTGTCACCACAAGTCTGTTAGAACTCACAATAGCGAATTTTAATTGTATTGCTGGTTGTTAACTTACCTTGTTACTCAGCTTCTACTGGAACTAGGTAGTGTAGGATCAGACAGCTGCAGTCGGTTTTTGGAAATCACATTTGTTTAGGTATATCTGAGGCCAAGTAATGTGTCATACCAACAATGGGTAAGGGGAGGGGTTGATGAAGTGCAAGTACTCAATGTCTGATATGGATTTTAAGACAGAGCTGAAGTTGTGGGTATGAAGAGCTGTAAATGCAGTGAAAATCAACTGAGATCTATAACATATTATAATGGCAATTGTACTTCAACTGCTTGGTCTTTCCTTACTCAAGCGATGCCTGAAATTTTCATTTGTTTTAAACTCGTGCTAGCACGTGCAAAGCATTACATTAGACTGCAAAGTCTGCATGTTCAAAAAGGGGAGAATTGGAATGTGAATTGTTGAAGCTATGAAAAAAGGTTTCAAAGAATTGGAACTGTGTGAAGTTCCAATCATGGAAATATATTTCTGTTGGAACTTGAACTAGGAAATTTTCTTTTTCAAGGGAAAAGATAAAAAAAAAAGGAGAATTCTACCTTTAGCAAACGAAAATAGGGGTAACACAGGTGGCTGCTTCTCTACCCATCCCCTATGGCTTTTGAGTCCTACTCTCAAGGCAGCACTGCTGGCTTCTCAGTGCAAAACCTGGACACTTAGAAATAGTCATGGCCTGATTGATTGGGAGCATCATGGTGTGTCTCAGATATAATGTAAAGAATAAGTATTGTTGATTTTCTAGTTTCCATGACTGTAGTAATAAGTCAACCTTTCCAATGTTGCCCGGAGCAATAAACGCAGAGCATTTATCTAGAGACACTGAACTGAGCTAAGCAGAGTGATTTGCCTCCTCTACAGCCACTCCAAAAAAGCAACATTCATAAGTTTGCAAGCATAGTGTCTCCCAGGAGTCTGAAAGCTGTGTGCTTAGTGGAAATAGTTCACTTTGCTAGGAACTGCTAATTTCCTGCATGTAGTTTATCTGAGACATTGCCAGGTGTTTCCAGGGCAGCAACGCCTCCAAAGAAAACTGATGTTACATTAAAAAAGTACCTTTATAAGCAGAAGACTTCATTGTAGTCAATGGATCTGCTTAATTCATCTGCATGTATCTTCAAAATATATTTTTTTAACTTAAATTTGAAGGATTTAGTATTTTTGTTTTGCTATATGAGATGCTGTAAGATGCATAAAGAGTTCTGAAAGTTTCAGTTTGTAATTTCTGTTCTGAATTGGGCAAACTTAATTTGACCTACAGAGCATTACTCCACTCGAGAGAGACATGGTAGAATTATTTTATTATTGTTGTGTGGCATTGTAATACTGCTACTGAATAGTGACCAGCTGCATTACTAAAAGGTATTTTATTGCATCTTGAAATATAACAGAGTCACATATGCTTTTACTTCAGATTACAGAAACTGTACTTTAAGGCAAGAGACAGTGAATGGCTTAAGATACACTTGCTGTAATAAAGAATTCAGAATTCACTTCATGATAAGCTCATAGATAGAAACAATTTTTTTTTTTTCTTTTCCTTCCCATCCAGGTGATTCTCAGATAATTGAAATCATGTTAGGGCAAATATGGATGGCTGTGACTTTAACATTCAAAAGCATTTGAATTGGTACATAATGAATTTCCTCATATGGACATTTCTTCCCCAGGACAGAAGTGGAATAGGTCAGATTTTTAGTTTTTGTAAACTGAATGGGATAATTTAGCTTTCATATGATATTTCTTAGTCTTTTTCTCTTGCTTCGTCCAGCAACCAAAGCATTTCTGTCCTAGTTACAAAGTAGAAATTGAAGTTGTGATGCTAGGAATGAAAGCAGCATTTCATCCTAGGTTTCATATTTTCCATTATTCTCAGAAGAACAGAAATATTTAACTAAGTAAAAGGACTGAATATAGTCCTTCCTTTTTAACATTCATGCCAGAGGCAAAAGACGGCAAACATTTGGTTTCATCTTCTGAAGCCATATGCTCTTGAGATTCATGGAATTTCAATTTTCAACTTAAAAGTTTTAAAAGTAGAGCTCTCAGTGCCCTCCTGAAAAAGTACTATTCATTAAACTACATATTTTTAAAAATTTATGTGTATTTTGATTGTCATGGCAGTGATGCTATATTACGCCTAGGTGGATGGTTTATCGATCTGCAGAACTACTAAGGAGATTTAAGTGCTTTTTTAAAAAATATTTTTCTCCTGCAGTTTAGTAGTTCCAAAGCATTTTGAGCTATTCTTTTTCTAATTGCATGGTACTGTGAAATTTCTGCAACTACAGTGTTATGTTTCATTTCAGGGTAATGTTCAGTGTGGAATACGATATACTTATAAAATTAAAGATAATGCAGACAGACAGTTGAACATGAAATGTGTTCTGAGCACCATTTAAACTGGATGATGATGTGCAAAGTCTAAGATTTATGGAATATATTCTGAGAACCACTTAGTGTTAAGAACATCCTAGGAAATATTCTCTACCTTAACTAACACTGGTTCAGCTCTCATTGTGTTACTCTAGGAGACATTGATTGTATAGGCTGTTGAATCCTTTATTCAAGATGGTGCTGCATAATACTGCTGGACGCAATCATTAGGTTTATTGACAGTAATGACAGCTCCTGATTTATTTAAATGATGCCTCTTTATAGTACTTGTTGGTGAATAAGATAAAATTATACATATATATATATATATATAGGTAGAGAGAGGTGGAAGTGTTTTATCATAACGAGGTATCAATTATTCTGGTTATCTTTGTGTGTATATCAAACCAGACTTTTCAATGTATTGTGCAAGTTTTTGAAAAAAATCTTAAGAATTGTCATGAGTCTTGGGCAAGGAGACAGATCACCAGTACTGCTCTAAGTACAAGTCAGAGGTGAGATGGATAATTCAAGCTTCTTATGTTCATTGTTAGAGGAAACAAAAATTATTGATTGGGAAGATAAGATTGCATAAAAGTAAGCTAATTTAATAGTCCTGGCAGTTTTGTCTATATATAATGATAAATCAAAGGGGTAGCACAGGTTGAATATCTCTCTTAGGCAAAGTAATAATATCACAGTTTGATTAAAAAAAAAAAAAATCTATTAATTATGTCCATCATCAGTTATATAATTATATATATTATATATATTTCTTTCTGTAATATTTTTATTTGAATAAAAGAAGGATGGGAAAATACATTCTCTGATTATAAAACATCAATTGACTTATGATCACAAGATATCAAGAGTATCAGTCAGGAAATGCTGGTTTTCAGAAACTGGAAAAGAAAGAAATATTTTAAATTTGTGTCTCTAGTGCAGCCTTTGCTATTTATTGATCAGCCAATTAGTGCCCACTTGAATTTCCACTGAGAACTTGTAGAAGCACAGTAAACTGAAATAAAATCTCAAATGAGATACGTTGTGGCTCTGTACTCGCTTAGTAGATGCCAAGTTAAGTAGTCAGAGGGTTTATTTCTGACAATGAGAATCTTCTCTATTCTCTGGCAGCCACGAGCTGTTGCTGGTTTTCGAGGAACGGTACGATATGCATCAATCAACGCTCACAGAAACAGAGTGAGTATCCCAGTCTGGATCAAAACCATCTCGGGTAGCTGGAAGCAGTCAGTAATGCAGTTACTATTAATTTTCTTTTTTTGGGGTTCTTATTCTGTGCATTATTATGTAGAAATTAATAGCTATAAATTTTGTGAAAAGGTAATGTAATTTACAGTAGTTGAGGATAAAAAGGTTCTTGTACAAATTATAGCGACTCTAGTGCTTATCTTTGGTGTTCAAATGTATTGCAAGTTAATAAGTTAAAAAAGAGAAGCTGCTGAGTTTTATGAGGTACCTAATGTCCAGTATGTTGTCTTAACATCATACTCTAAAGAAATCTGAATAAACAGAGATTTGCAATGTTTTTGCACATTTTATTTTATTTCTCTCTGTCTTCTGTGAAAATTTACTTATGTGTTTCTCCTTAAAATAGCCACTGGATTTAATTAATTTATTTTTCAGCATAGGTTACATTAAATTTTATATAATAATTTAAGTTTTGAGCAGTAAGGAACCTGTCTTCCCATTTGTTTAGGTATTTGTCATATGCTTTAGAATAATATTTCCATTCACAGGAAATGGGTCGGCATGATGACCTCTGGTCTCTCTTCTACATGTTGGTGGAGTTTGTGGTTGGGCAACTGCCTTGGAGAAAAATAAAAGATAAGGTAAAGCTAGAGTTGAAACCAAAGAACATAAGGGAGGTTTACTTCTGCATTCCAGGGAAATGCCATGATAAAGATTCCTCTTAGACTTATTTATTAATTTTAACATTACATTTTCCAGTGTTTTCTAGTGTCAGTTCTTGTGGCTGCTGTCACGGTATAAAAAGCAATTAAATTTACTATGTGCTTTATGAAGAAAGGAGGTTATACTTCTAGATTGAAATTATTGTAAAGGGCAGAAGTGTATATTTGCCACTTCATTATTCCTGTTATCACTTGAGTAGCTTATTTCAGCTATCACACACTTAAAATTTCTAATCTGTTTTGATTATTTGTGAAATAGGCATTTCTTATTTGCTGGTGAACAAAAGTGGATTGGGCAATATGCAAGGCAGTAGTGCCTTTGATGTCATAGGTGAAGCATGCAAAGAAAAAATATCTAATCAGCCTGTTATTACTTCTTGCAGCTTCTTAGGAAATCATACTGAAACCAGGTTACTCTCTGATGTTTTTTATGTATTGGTAGATGACAGTGTGGTGTATAGGCTGCATCTCATTTTGGTTCTGATTTACGCATCTTACTTGACAGAATATACACCAAAAAGTGACTGAATTTGCCATGATGGAACAAGATGTTTAAATGTTTAAAATATGCTATTAGAAAGGGTTGGAATGTTTAGTGACAGCTCTTTGTATCAGTCAGCATTCCAACACAAATAAACACAGTAGAAAACTAAATGGCTTTTCACATTGAATTTGAAGTTTGTATGTTATTTGCAAGTGTACTGAGGCCAAACCCAGAATCTCTTATCTTGCTATCTGGTGTAGAATGGCCTTTCTCAGTACCATTCAGTGTAATTTAGTGACCTGTCTCTCAGGCTAGTATTGTAGTGAATGGCTGTAACAGAGAATATGAGTATGTTGTAACAGAATGAAGGTGTGCCAATGGTTGCTGTGTTACTTACTCCTAGGAGCAAGTGGGCTCCATTAAAGAAAGGTATGAACACAGACTTATGTTGAAACATCTTCCTCAAGAATTCAACATCTTTCTGGATCACATTTCTAATTTGGATTACTTCACAAAGCCTGATTACCAGGTAAACACTTGTACTATTTTGTCTTTCTGTTTTATTAAGAAGAAAATTTTATGCTGTTTCATCTTCAATTTACTTTGATTTCATTGTGTAATCTTGATAGTTATTATGGTTTGTGCCACCACAAAGTTAATGTAATGGCCATTTAGTGTCACAAAAACTCTGTGGTTCAAATATGGGGTTTTTTCCATTTGGGAAGTATAAGGCTGTTAAGTTTCTAAAAAAAATTGACAGCTGATTTTCAATCAGTACTCTGTTAGGATTGGGAGCTATCCTACTATCATGGCCTCTAGTAAGTGTTCTATAAGTTAATTGATCAGATTGTTCTCTCAAGTCATTGTCATTCTGGCAATTTTCCAAAGTCTGGAACTCAGCATCTACAGCTAGAGCACAACCTACACTCATGGTGTGTTTTCAAAACTGAAGTATTGTGTACAGAGATCACAGAAGACCAGTCATTTTTCTTTGTTTAAGAGAGTATCGCCTGCTGAAACAGGCAGCCTCCGCTCAGTGGTAAGGCGGTATGTGCCCAGAGGATATGCTGTAGAATGTATCTTAACTCGCTCAGTATTGACCTGTGATTAAACAATAAATATAGACAGAAATTTTCTTCCATTTTCTGGAAAGCAGCAGAGGAATGCTCAGGAAAAGCAGGGAGAGAGAGACTTGAGTTTTTTCATCCTCGCACACTGTGAGAAGTTGTAGTGTTTGAATTGTACACCATGACAAGCTGTCCCTATGTGCCTTCCTTCTGACTCTCAGAAACACACATTCCTGTCAGCTTCCCACTTGAAGGACCTGTCTGCCTCTGTGTCTTTGTTCAACTCCCTAAATCAGTGAAATCAGAAGGAATGGGTTTCTGTTGGTGTTCAAGTGTAATTGGTTCAACAGAATAAATAAATCTGACTAATTCTGGAATTGTAACTTTAATAAAAGCTACTCTACTTTGCTTGGTAAGATTAACAAAGAAATCAAGATATATAAGAATTGAAATAAGAGTTGAAAATCTCAAGGATTAACTGCTTTCCTGTTAGTAAGTGGATTTCTCTAAATATACTGGTATATGGTGCTGCACATTTGAAAAACAAATCAATTTTTGTGAAAAAATTTGGATATTAAGAAAAAACTTACTACAAATTTCTATGAAATTTATCCTATAGTTTACAGTTAAGTGAGGAAAAAGTTTTCAGTGTTTTATGTACCTGGTTGTAAAGATGTATCAGATTTTTTTTCCTTATGGTAAAAAGTACTATGGCAGAAATTTTGATATTGCATAGAAACATCTTGATTATAGACTGGTAAATACATTTTACATTACAGAACCTGAATGGTAAAACATATGGACAGTCATATTTTTGCAAATCCTTTTTTGTGGTCTATTTGTGTCTAACCCAGCACATGCACTCAGCAATTAACACAATACCAGGACACAATTTTTCCATGATAGAGACAGCCCAGTAATTTACAGTCCTGTGGCTATTCATGGAATATTTGCAGTTGTGTAGCTGCAGCCTGACCCTTACAACACAGTCTTGCTCATGTGCTTTAGACCAGAGCAGTGTGGTTTTATTTAGAGCAGTGAGAATGCTCTTTTAAATTCTGGTCTATCTTAACTTGTGTTTGCAGTGGTGTTATTCCTGTTTACTATATTCTTTGTATTTATGGCTAGGCACTGGACAGAGTGGATATATATCCCTGCTTTGAAGAGTTTATAGTCTAAAAAGTTCATGACCTAGGCCAAGAAGCCATGTTTGATTTGGCAATGCCAGATGTTTATTTTATTCAGGTATTTGTGCATACATTGCCTCAGCCTCCTGATATCATTAAGCATTTGAGTTTGTATTTGCCTTATAGCAGAAAGTGATGGAAAGATTTAAAGAAGAATGACCTTAAAAATTACTTCAGAGACACTGTTTAATGTTTAGAGGAAGAGAAGAATTAAACACAGTACACAAGGGACAGAGTGAGCTATGGCTTTGTGCTCTTCTGTTGGGTTACAGAAGTGGCTGGGACAGGTGGCACGTGGAAGGTTCTTGAGAGTAAAGATTAAATGGGTGAGACCACTCTATACAAGACAAATGATCCGAACTTCCCATCTGTTTTAAGTTGCCAAAGGAGAGTGTGGAATAATTTTCTCCATCCTGGATTGGAAAAAAAAGCCCCAGATTTTTAGCTTCTAGGGAAAAAAAAACAACTTAGAAATGTTACAGAGTAAGAGAGTGATATGGACGCAGCCTTCCCATCAGCAACTTGAATGAGACAAAGTTTATTTCACAGAGAGAGGAAAGTGATGCCATTTGTTTCTCTGTCATGGATACAAATTTTCCAAAGGCTTTTTCATAGCGTAAAATGAGGATTGAAAACCTAGATATTTGTGTAGTAAAATGTATTTATACACATTTGTGTAGTACAAATGTCAGCATTTTATGAAGTAAATATGTGGTTCTTAGTGACAGAAGGTAGGAATTAGCAGATCAGTATCCTTTCCTATATCTCATTCATTTCCTTGGTTTCATAGTGTTACCAAATCTATTCTTTTCTCTTCCTCTGCTAGAGAGCCATTGTATGGTATTCTGCAGCAATGTAGTTATTTTTCTGTGTGTGTGTATTTCTGCATTTTTGTAAAAGTCTATGGTGTATCTTTGCTTCATGCCTGATAAAAACACAGATGTGGTTGGATTTTTTTTTTTTCTTTTTTTAATAAAATGGAATTTTGTTATCTTGGCCTCAAAGTCTTGAAAAATGAGAAGTGTTTCATATAAAAACCTTTTTTTTTTTGATGTTGTTATCAGTATTACAGGTGGATATTTCTTAATTGCTTGGTCTCTTAGACAAAAATGACCCTTATTAACTTTTTTTTATTTTCAGCTTCTCATGTCTGTGTTTGACAACAGCATGAAAACATTTGGGGTTATTGAAAGCGACCCTTTTGACTGGGAGAAGAGTGGAACTGATGGCTCTCTGACAACAACAACAACTTCAACCACCCCTCAGTTGCACACTCGTCTTACGCCAGCTGCAATTGGGTATGCACGGTGTGGTCTCTTCAATGGCAGCCACAGAGGGGCTTCCTACCAAAGGGAAATTAATAATTTAGGCTTTTTCTGCAGGATTTTGAATGCATAGAGGAAGGGAGGATTGGGAGTATTTGAAGTATTTCTGTTTTTAGGGTTCCAGTTTATACTATCCTGAAAGATCAGCACTGCAGTCCTAAAATTACAGCAATAAAAATAGTACTCCAGGAAATTGCATGTAAATTTGCTCATCCATCCTTTGCTAAATCGCATTTTGTGAAACTAAGTAATGTGTCCTGAGTTTAAGTGCCTGGAAATTTAACTGCTGGGAAATAAACCCACTGTTTTATGTAAGCTTGGAATAAAATTCTAGCTGCAATTTCCTTTTAAGTTTGAAAAATGAATGGATCTTTATAAAAAATTTGGAAATAGATTTTGAAATAATATTTAATATGTTATTTGAGACATTCTGTAATGAAATGAATTGGACAAGATGTGATGTTTAATAATACCCATAGACATCTCAGGGGACTGAAGAATATAAGAGGTGTTTATGGATGAATGTAAGAAGTGTTTATGGGTGCCATTAATTTTTTTGAATAGAAGAATATGTATAGAGAGTCAGGAGAGAAGGTGAGCCTGGACATAATCTCTAACAAATTTTCTCTGAAGTGGCTTCAAAAACATTCAAAAAAACAGCTTTTATGTGATAGTTTTTTTAATTTGCATATTTTGTTATATACCTAAATTAGATAAATTGTGAAAGCTGGGAAATAGGGGGTTTTATATTAAATCATTTCCAAGATTTAGCTTTCTGTAGAAACATGATTTTCTTTGTAAGTTTTGGTTTTTTTCTTTCTTTAAAATAGAAAATACTATCTGTAAACATATGAGAGTATAACATTTTTTACTTTTCTGATTTTGTTTTTAAACTGCTTTTGTAGAATTGCCAATGCCACTCCTATCCCAGGAGATCTGCTCCGGGAAAATACAGATGAAGTATTCCCTGATGAACAGCTCAGTGATGGAGAGAATGTTATTCCTGTTGGTGTATCACCAGAGAAACTACCTGGATCACCTGGACATCACCGTCCTCAAGAAAAAGATGTTTGGGAAGAAATGGATGCAAACAGAAACAAAATAAAACTGGGGATCTGTAAGGTAAATCAAATCTGGATTGTGAAGACCATTATTGAACAGTTTCTTGTCCTTGTAGTGCACATAGGATGTAATAATTAAGGCAGCTGTACTGATACTGATTAGCCAGAATGATCTAAGAAAATGCTTTATGGTAGAGATAATACATTTTATACACTGGAAAAAGCAGACAGGCTTTTGGGCCTTGTCACTTTATCAGGTCTTTATGATGAATAGCTTGCTGATAATTTGAGACTCTTTGTAGTATACTCATATTTGTTTTCTTCAGACACGATCTTCATTCTTGGTCACTGAATGAAATCAAAGCAATTTTCCTGCATCTTGCATGTGTAGAAGCTAGATACTAAATGTGCAAAAGAAGATTTTAATGTTTTTCATTGACAAATCATCAGCTTGATTGGCAGTATCCATTTAATTCACTTGGTGGTTTTGCCTGTGTAGGATATGATACCTTTGTACTGATTCATAGGTTCATTGGTTGGTCTTTAGAAGAGAATGCTGCTTTATTTTCAAAAGTGGTCTCTGAGAATTGGTTCCAGTCTTCCTTACTCACAATTACAGTATTTCATGCTTGGAGAAATGTAGTCTGTTTCTTGATATAACAGTGTTTTTGACATGAAAACAAAAACTGGTACTAAAATTTTCTTTATCTAGGAGGGCTGTCTAGTTTAGAAGCTGTTACTCATTATTTGCTAGGAAAAAAAATGTACTGTGGGAAAGACCAAGGCGTGGTGCCTGATTTCAAATGTGCTTATTTGTTTGTTTGTTTTTACCAAAGAGCGAGAAAGGAGATTATTCTGGTTCAAACAAAAGCACTTTCTGTTACACCTGTAGAAACTAAGCATGATCATGATTTCCCGGCTTTAAGTCATGTTCAGTTATTATTCTAAATCATGTTCAGTCATTATTAAGGTAGAATGCAGTTGGGTTAAAACATAGCTTAAAGTCACAGAAATATTTCGTAGATTTACTGTATCACAGTGTTGTATGCTCCAGAGAATTAAAAAGACAACCTGGAAGCTAACTTCTCTTTAATAAGAGCACATAACTGTAAAGTGGACCAAAGATGCTACCAAGTGCAAGGTTTCAGACTGCTATGAAAGAAGATTTCAGAGATGGCTATGAAATATCAGAGTAAATATAATTGTATTACTGGGCCTTTGATACTCCTGCTCTCAGACTTACCCAGAACCAGTATATTCACAGTATTTTGTCTGCTGTAGGTGTGTGCTGAAGAGCATATCCAAACTACCTTAACTATGGCATGAACTTAAAAACCATTCCAAACACAAATTGGCTTTTCACATTCTAAAATCTAGGAGGGCCTTTACCACATAGTACCTTGTCTTCCTCTTGTTTGCCATTGCTAGTGAGTTACATTTTTACTTTACGTTTTGCACAGGCCGCCACAGAGGAAGAAAACAGCCATGGACCAGGGAATGGAATGCTTAATGCCCCAAGTCTTGGTTCTCCAGTTCGAGTTCGCTCAGAGACCACCCAGTTAGACAGAGATGTTCCACTGGTGCGAAAGTTACGCTCCATTCACAGCTTTGAACTGGAGAAGCGTATGACGTTGGAGTCTAAGCCTGACACTGATAAGTTTCTTGAGACCTGGTAAAGAAATTGCTATGATTTTGCTAAAATCTTTTAAGGATATGTGATTAGGATACTTTTATCTCTGCTGTGTGAAGAGCAGGAATGGAGCTGTTGAGTATGCTTATGCAAGTTACAGCAAAGTATTTTTTCATAATATTGCTCAATTAATGGATTTTGCTACTTGGCAGCTACTTTAGAAAATGATTATTGCTAGAATACAGTTGAAGTCGGACTTCCACACCTGGGTGTTTTGTATTTCAAGACCTAGTGGTTGTAACCCTGGTATTTATTAACTTTTTATTCAGTGGCATATTCTTGACAACTCATACGCAGTACAACTCATCCTGAATAAGAAGGTTTATATCAGGTGCTCAATAGAGGTAACGTGGTTATATGACATGAGAAGGGAGGTCTACAGGAAGTGGAGTGAAGACGTTAGAAATCTACCTGCATGCAGCAGGCTTAGCTATGCCCAAAGGTGTTGCACCAACATAAAAGAAATCTTGGTGGAAGACAGAGAACTTAAAATAGAACTTTAAGGTAGAGAAGTGAGAGATGTGTGAAAATTGGTTCAGTTTTCCTATGTCTAGAAAGAATAAGGGGAGAGGGACACAGTAAAGGCAGAGACTGAATGGGGACAGTAAAAGAGCTGGGGTGATGACAGTGGCAAAATCCTTCTAAATACTTCATAGGGGAACTAGGAATTTGAATTTGTTTGATGAAGCAAATTATGCAAAGCATAAGTAAGGAATCAGTCAAAACAAGAACATTCTTCTTGAAAGCATATAGTAACTGCTGCAGGAGACATCTGTTTCTTCTGTTCCTCTTTGAGTCTCTGCTTTGTAACAAGTACAGTGGACATCTGTGGTAACCTCACTGAGTTTTTTTCTCTCACAATTCTCCCTTCTGGTAATTATATTTACAATACAATGTGATACATTACAACTAAAATTAAAAATGTGTATATTTCTAAGACCATCCATACATTTTTACTTGACATCGTATACTTACTTGTCTCAAATTGAGGATCTTTGAACCATTGTAGGTTGTTCTAGAATATGACAACAAATTTTTATATAAATCTAGTTTTCTTCTTCTGAAAACACTCAAATGTAACTTACATTATTTAATTAATTCTTAACTAATTCAGATATTAACTTCTTTTCTCTAAGTTTGGAGAAGAAGCAGAAAGACTTGAAAGTGTCAGAGACTCCTGTTGCTGCTGTTCCTCCTCTTTCTCAGAAAACATCTGTTCCTGCTCCTGTGACTGCCCGCATGGACCATGTTTGGCACTATGATGAAGAGTATCTTCCAGATGCTTCAAAACCTGTGTCAGCTAATTCTCCTGACCATGCTGATGGTGTTATGAGCAATGGATTTGTAGCTGTTAACCTAAGCTCCTGCAGGCAGGAGGTTGATTCTAAGGAATGGGTGATAATAGATAAGGAGCGGGACTTGCAGGACTTCAGGACAAATGAGGCTTTAGGGCACAAAATTACTGGAAGTCCCTCAGATGAAGAGCCAGAAGTACTACAAGTTCTAGAGGAGTCCCTTCCAGAAGAGCAGTCCAGAGAGGGTGGTTGGGCAGGAAACAATGTCCATGCCAAGAACCAAACTTCAGGGGTGGAGTTTGTTCTAGACATGGAATGTCATCCTGCTGCATCTGAACAGCTTACAGATAAATTGGAGCTTCTGTCTGGAGCTGCAGGACAGCTTCTTGCGGCCACCCCTACAAGTACTATGGAAGCTCAAGCAGAAGGAGCACTCACTCCGGTAAGAAAACCACTTCTTTATTCAGAATTTTAAGAGGAAATGGTAGAGGTGGTGACTAAAATGCAGCAGTTTAGCAGAAATTCCTAGTTTCAGCAGGTATGGGACTTGATTCTTGAAGACTGATCTTCCATATTCTGTTACACTGCTGTTTACAGTCACCCCTGGAAGTGCTAATTGTTCTGCAGGTGTGATCCACAGAACTGGCCACATTTAACAGAGTTATCTATCTGTATGTCTGTCTATGTAAGAAGCTCCTTGTGCAGTGATTTCTAATCAGTGAGAGACACACATGTAAACACGTATTTATTATATTTGCATACATAAACGTAAAATTACAACTGAGTATGTAAAACACTGTGCTGCAGTGTTTCATGTGTTTCAGGAAAAATCTAGGTGCCTGAGATTAAAGAAACAGTTACTTGCTCACACCTCTCACTATGATTCCTGCAATGTTTGCTTCTGGAATTCACTTTGTTTCTTCCTGTTCCTTCAGAAATTTCTAATGGTCCTTATACAAACAACTTGTTGCCTTTTATGAAGTGTTTCTGATTTTCACTTCTAAAATACTTTTGCAACTCCTACTTTGCTCCTGTATTTTTCAGTAAGACAGATTGCTTTGTTTCTATTGCATATTCTTGTTTTTCACTTTTTCCATCTTTTCTGAAGAATTCTGAGTTGCACAGTTTTTGAACATTTACTTTTTTCTCCTGTCACTGTTTCTAAACAAAGATTTCTTTGCCTTTATTTAAGGAGTAAGTGAGATTAATGGTTAAGTGATTGGAAATCACTTCATGGTTTTATTTCTCTCATTTTTTAAGTAGCTGTTGTAGCATCTAAGATCTAAAGGTCAATTCTTTCAAGTTTCCTTGAGCCAAGAAACCTGGTTATATATTTTTTCTTCATGTATCACCGCTTTTTGTGAAGGTTACCGCCAGCTCATTAGAAAAAAAAAACTTGTCACCAACTACTCATTTATTATAAGGTGTGGAATATCCTTTATAGTTAAAATTAACTACTCAATGTAATTAATTATAGCAGCACAGTAAAATTTCAACTACACCTAGGTTCTTATGGAAAAGACAAGATCATATATTTCGTACAAGATTATATTTAGACATCATGCTTTAAATTATGTAGTTTATAGAAGATTTCTTTTCTATATTAGAAAATACAGAACTGGGTTAAACAGAGGATTTTTGAGATTTAGTTTGAAATATTAGTTACATGAAATAGTTTTTCAATTTAGAAGTGAAAAATAATTTTAGTAAGTTCTTTGGTTTTTGTATTTTAAGGTCAGTTTTAGTAAAACAAACAAGAAAGAGCAGCACTTGGTCCTGTACAAAATACTCATTATCAAGTGGTTTTTTTTCAAAAGCCATTAAAAAGAGCTTGCAATTCTATATGCAAATGCACTATACAACTGAACACTTTATACAATGTGGCTGTTTTAGGGGAAACAGCTGTTTTGCTTATAAACTAAAAGTAGAGGTGGTACAAATATGTATTACAGTGCAAAGAATGGACACTATCTTCGTCTGATAAGGAAGGGGCTTCAGAACATCGGAGCAGAAACAGTTGTAAGCAAAGTGAATTATAATAAAATGCATTGGGAGAAATACTGGCTGAAGTAGAAACTCAAGTGAAATTATATTTGACTTTGCAGGGAGATAAGTAGTATTTGGCATGACCTCAAAAAAAAGGGGAAATTAATTTGTTTTATGTTATGTTGGAAGGGCAGGTAGTGTTGTGAGTACAAGATGAATGGCAGGAAAGAACTTGGTGTTTTTTCAAAGAGGAATGATGTGAGATAGAAAATATAAACTGACCTGAGAATAAAGAAAATAGAAATTGCTTGGCCAGTTTAGGAGCTGGGAACAGAGTGTGTCTGTACAGTGTATCTACTCCAACTGTAATTGCAATTTGTGGTAGTCTTCCGTCTACTTCATTAGCTCTTGAAAGCCACACAAAGCCCAAGAAGCTGTTTCAGGGTGAGTTTGTCTTTTTGTCCTTCATTGTTCTGTTCCACTTTGTAAAGGGTACTTAAATATTCCCTATGATGGGTATTAGAACCTAGTCCTTATAGGTGAGTGTTCTTGTCACTTCACTGGGAGCAAGTGTGTGTATATGTCTCATTAGTGTCATTCTCTCTGTTCCAAAGATTGTTCTGGTCACCTTAGGGACATGTTTAGTAGAGTCCGTTTCTTTCTTCCTCAGAGTATGTAACCTGAAACTGTATTTCCAATGTGATCCTTGGTTATGCATCAGGTGTTCTTGTTCTTTAGTAATTTTTTTTAGGTAGCACCTTCCTGGCAATAAAAATAATAGGCAAAGGTCAAACTTTACTTTTCTGCTAATTTAATTACATTGCACCATTTACTAGGAGCAGGCCTGAATCCAAGAATGTTAATTTTAGGACTATAAATCAAATGTGTGTTACTAAAAGGGTTAAAAATAGATATTGAAATTATAGTAGTGTAGAAGCTTAATATAATTACTGAAATAGTTCACTCATTTCAAACAGCTTGAAACTCTAGGACATGCCAGCATTCATGATCATCATACTTATGAATATACCTCCCATATGGATTTCTACTGACCTGCTTCACTGTCAGTTAGAAGAAAGTACAGTCTTGCTTTTTGGACGTATTCTGATAGGTTTGTTAAATATGCAAGGAATTGCTTCAGTGGTGAATGAATAAATTAGTTTTCCTATCATTAGTCAAGTATTTTTTAATATTTCCTTTTTACTTCAATGACTGTTCTTTATTTCTTTCAGGGATTTATTGCTCACTATTTTAGTAAGTAGTAGCATGGATGTTTCTGAATGAGAAATTAATATTTCATACACTCACCCATAATTTTATTTAATCCTGAAGAAAATAAATTTCTGGTCTACAGTCCTTCCATTTGTATATGAATATTCTTCCTGAAATAGTGTGTGTGTGTGAAGTTCCTGTAATTGTTGATAATATCACTTCTCACCTGCTATGCACAGCAGCAGCATTCTATTAAAAATGTAAACTTCCACTTGAACTCAAAAAGTAAGAGAGAGAAATGTGCAAGTTATTGGCTTGGGGGTGAAAAATCTCAGGCATAAAAAATTACAGCAAATTTTGCTATCTATTATGAAAAAAAGCCTGCAGGTAAGAGAAGTCTTTTTCATGTTATCAGTCTTGGTTTTCCAGTTGCAATACAGATTCTGTGTGCAAAGACCAGTTTAATCTAGCTTGGTTGTGGGCACAAGGTCACATAATATCTGTTGAACTACTCAGAGTGTGCTAAGGGTATACGTGTTGATTTATGCTTTAATGTTGACTTTGGCTGCAGGACAGACAGTGTGTGATTTGCTGTAATGTCTACTGGTATGAAGCTAATTAGTCAAAAAGAATTTGAACTGATCTACACTAACAGTGAATTTATACTGGAGCAGCACTTTGCATCATACGGCCCTAGTTTTCTTTTCCTACACCTAGTACTAATGGGCTAGAGCTGGACTTCCTGTGATGTGGATCCATAGCCTCATTAATTTTCTGTGTTTGTATTGAGTTGCAAAGAAGTCCATACAGTGCTTGCACAAAAACTTGTAACATATATTTGTCAAGCAGATATTTTAGCAAAATAAGAAATAATGGATTTGAAGCAATTAAATATGTAACAGCTCATACCATCTTCATCTTAAGTTAAACAACAGTTTGCTTTTGTCCCACTTGGCTGACAACACAAATTCGTGTAGATGTATATATGTGTGTGTGTGTGTCTGTGTGTGTTACAGAAGAGAGTTTACTTTGTGAATCTATTTATTTTTATTATTTAGAAATATTGCTGAAATGGAAATTCTGTATGTTGAGGTACTATTACGTTTTATCAAAAGCTTGCTCTTAAATTTCTATTTTTTTCTGAGTTGTTAGCAATTTAACTTTCACGTACCTTCTGTCCTCATTTGTTGTTTTTATGAGACACTAGAAATGCTTTTTTTTTCCCAGTTGCAAGTCAGTTATGCATTGTGGGAACTGAAGCTTTAGTATTGACATGATTGAAAAAAATCTTTTCCTTGTAATTGGAAATGCTTGCTAGATGTTCTTGCTTTCCAAAGGATATAGGCTAGAATTGCAAATACCAGGGCAGGAAACAAAAAGTCACCTTCGTGAAGCATGAAGCTTGCAGAAAATTTACTTACCTCTATTCTTCATGTATTCTCTAACTACAGTTGGAACAAAGAATTGCAAAATATGTATAGCAATCTCATTTACAGATATTTAAATGTGTCACCATCAGATATTTATTCAATGCTGGAAAAGGTCTTGCAAAAAAGCAGTTGATTTTAGCTTTGATTTAGCTTTTATTTGATATCAACGCTATAGGTCTATTCGACTCATCAATAAGCAATTTAAACATGTACTTTATAAAATTAATAGTTTGGAACACTACATTTCCTATTCATTTTGTCTTACCTCTTATCTAAATGCTTGAATTAATGTAGTTCAAGATGGAGCAATAATTGTTCCTTGATTCTCCAGGCTAGTGTGTCCTCCTAGTTTGCTCCCATATTTGGGAAATTTCATCAGAATTGTTTAGTATTAACCTTACTGATTAATCCTGTCAGGTGCAGTTCTTAATGTATGCTGCTATTGGCACAGCTGTAAAGTCTCCAATGAGTGCATATGCTGTAAATGTTGTAATCTCAGGAACACGGGTGTGATGTTGTGTGGATGTGCTAAGTGCTTGACAGGATCAGTCAATGATCAACTAGCCAGCTATCAACTGATGTACACAACATCCTTGAAACAGACTCTGTTAGTTTATTAAATTTGCTCTAGATTGTTATTGACCAGTTCTAACAGCTGCACTGGTTGGACTTAATGAATCTGATTTTATTTTCCAATCTAAATGATTTTATGATTCTAAGACTGAGTGAATGAAGAGGCGAGCTAGAGAAATGATGATTACTCTTCATTTTGATACTGGATTTTTTTAAATGGATAATGGAAAATGTGAAGATTAGACTTAAGCTGCTTCTTAAATTATGAACTTTCAGCCTCTTAGGGGGTCGTGAATATGGTTTTTGAGGGAATGCATATAGGCAAGACATAAACAAAAATTATTAAAATATATTTTCTTCCCCGCCATGTTGTTCTCACAGCTCAACTCATGTCACATGCTGCATTTCTCCACTCCAAGAATTTCAAGTTCCATCCTCCGCACCATGAGCCCTATAGCCTATCTTTCCATCCACTTGGACCCTCTGAGAGAGGCTGGTTTACCCAGGAGTCAGTCAGCTGAGAGCCACTCCTCTTCCTCCCGATCAACTGGTCGTAGGCAGCTTCCTGTCATTCCCTGTGGCAGCAAGTTCCCCCCAGTCATTTGCATCTCAAAAGCACAACTTGAGCAGGTGAATAAGCCTTGTCTTCATAGAAGTGACTGCATTCTGGCAGTCATCTGCAAAGTTTAGCATTTTCAGTTGCTCTGCACAGTCTGGTAGTAGGCATATGTTAGTCATACTGCTATACACGCATCCTAAAAATGTTTTGAAAGATCAGGTTGGGGAATAAGAATGGATCTTTTCCAAGAATAGAGCTGGGAATACTCTTTGAGGTAGATATATTGTCCCACTTAGAAGAAGGGAATATTTAAAGAGCTGTTATTCAGGTTAAGATCTGGAGCACAAAGCATCTCTGGATGTTCTGGAAGACAGATTCACTTCCTCAGAGATTTTCTCTTGAAAAAAGGTAGGATTATAGAATCTAGAAAAACCCAATTTTTTGGATTTATTTAAAACTAAGAATAATGGGTTCCTATAATCACAATACCAGATGATTTCAAATTTGGAACACATATTAAAATTTGGACTATCCTAAATGATATTAATGTGACAAAAAGGGATCTAGAAATAGTCAGATTGTTTCTTTGGAAATTAGCAAATAATAAATTTTTCCCCTGCTGCCAGTATATAAAATAAAGATGGCAATTATCAGGGGTCGCAGGTAATGAAACATGTCACTAGAGAAAGAGGACTTTTTATAGTTTCATAATTTAGTTTCATTTCAATATGAAAGATGAAGGCTTGCAGTCATAATGGAAGTTAAGTGTAATTTTTGTATTAGTCACAAAAATATTGAGATCTGCAAAGTGGTGTGAGTTTGCATTGTTGGGTAAAGCAGTATGACATAGCATAAATGCATAAGACTAACATATCATCATCATTTTATCATTAATATTTCATTTGGATTATATTTTGTGTTGCCTTTCATTTCCAATGTATTTTTCAGTATAAAAAGTTCTGTATTACAGACAGTTTTTCTTTTCTCAGTGAAGAATGAACTGGAGTTCATAATTGATATTAAAAGTAATTAATCAAGCTTAGTTACTTTCACAGTTCTGTAGGATCATTGTTGTGTAATAACACGGCAAACTCCTGTCTTTTTTTAGCTGAACGTAAAAAAAATTATGTATTTCTGTGCTCAATGTATAAAAACAAGCAGTAGTTCCCCATTGTTCATGACTGAAATTGATGGGGTATCAAAATACCACATCTTCATGATGACTGACGTATTGAGTAGGGGAAGGGACCTAGGAGAAATTAACTCATTAGGTCTTTTTATTGTTTGGTCTCTATAGCTATGATTTAAGTTTTTCAATCAGAATCTATTGCAGGTAATTAGTAGTAGTAATTAGGTATTGTAGTAATTAGCAAACTTACTAAAATGTGCACAATATTCAGAAAAAGCAAATTGGCACAGAGGGTCTTCACTGGCTTCCTTAGTACCCAAAAAATAAATACAGCTGCAACATTAATAAGGCCTGCAAAGTGATGTACTTTGTCATGTGAAGATGACCTGGCATTGTGCCAGGTGCTGCTGCTTGGTGGAGTGAGCATTAAGCTTCTTCTTTCCTTTTTCCTAGTAAGTGCTTGATTGCTGTGTTGCTTTTTGAGCTATGATTTGAAAGTCCTAACTGTGTTTAGAATTTCCAGTTTGTCATTTCCTATGAAGAAACAAGAACATGATCATTTAGTTCATTACAACAATGAAAGCCTCATGTACTTCGTGGCTTACTGGAGAATTCAAAAGCTTTTGCAAGTCCTTCTTTTTTTGACATATTTTAAATATTCAGAAGAATTTTAATGCCATTTATGTTAATCTGTATAAATATCTGGTACTGAATATATTTTCATGTCTTTCCTGCTGTCTGCAGTTTGGTTCAGCAGTCATAATTAATGAATGGCAGAGGTCAGGGGTCTTTACTGTTGAATTTAGTTTCATGTATTAAAAAATAAGAAATAATATATTTGTTTCTGAAATCAAGCAAAGCGACTTTCTTTATAGATTTTTGATAAATGAGGAGGGTTCAGGAACTTTCACGTATCTTCCTGTACTTTGTTATCAGATAAAGGAGGACATGAAATCTCTGTATATTCTCTCCTCACTAGTGCAGAGAGACTATAGGATGTAGGTCGGTCTATATTTGTTCAATACAGGACTCCTGACTTGCCATACATAAATTATAAGAGAATTGGAGTGTTTTGCTTCAGCTCTCCTTAGTTATGCAGCATAAAGAAAAGAATGTGACAGCATTGCAGCTCACAAAAAACCAGATGACTTCTTTGTACTTGGGTCTGAAGAGTGTATCTGGAGTGCTATTAGTATCCTTCTCACCAACAGCATGGTCAAACTGTGCAGCAAATCCTCTTGAAACCTAGCCTTTTTCTTTCTTTCTGTGAATTTTTCAACCAGATGAGTTCTCTGCTCCTTTAGAGAGCTGCATCAGGTGTTGTGTAAGGTCAATGATAAAGGTCATATGCATGCAGCAACAGCTGCCAGGACTGTGTGTGAAGATACTGCTTAAGGAGTTGTAAAAGTAGTGCTAGATGTGTAGCTGTGTCTCAAGAAACAGTCAAAATCAGTGACCACAGATTTTCATCTCTGGTTTCTCAGCTCTAATTCCCCAGTAGGATAGTGAACACCTCTTCTATCCACAGCAGCAATCTAGCAGCAATCTTCTAAATTGGCTGCTCTACAATATGATACAGCCCTTAACAAAGGTGGATTCCAGTTTTGTCTGTCATTCAGGTGTATTTTCTTTTTTCAGTGTGCTTAATCAGGGTATGTGCAGGGAGGCTAAATTAAATTAAATTTAATTATTTTATGGTTATTCATTGTGTTAGGGAAGGCTAATCTGTGTCTCTCAGGTTAAGCAATTAGAATTAGTTGGTGCTTATACAAGTATTTTATCTTCTGTCTTAAATTTCTCAGATTTCCACCTTACTGCAACATTTTTAAAATATTTTTTAATTATATACTTATGTAATTAGTTACAAAATGCTCTGAAATCTCACACAAGAAGTTATGGAAATGCAAGCCATCACTTCCATATTCATATCCAAGATGAGAAATAATATACTGATCTGAGTTGAAAAATTTACCTTAATTTTTAAGCATCTCACTGGAATTCAGGGACCTTTTGAAGAATAAGGTAAGACTTCTTGACATGTTCAAGGGTTATTTAGAGAAAGAATGCATATCCCCTATTATTGTTTTTATTTTAGTTGTTTCAGGTTTATGAGCTAGGAATTCACATAATTGTTTTAAATTTTTCTTTTTTAAATTAACTAATTAATAACTAATTAACTAATTTTAGTAGGTTTTGATAGTCTGCAATAGCAAGAGAATGAACATTTACACTGGTTTTTACATTTAGCAATCCCTTCTAGAACCACAAACCAAACAAAACTCCAAAGTGTTCTTTTCAAATTTGTCAGTGGTGTTAACTTGTCTTGTATGGTAGGAGTGCTATAAAACTCAGCTAGTTAACACTCTGGTTAAAATTTAAAATATCATGAAGGGATACATTAGTCCAAAATCCTCTTCTGAACTTTATTTTCAAGACTTAGCACATTATTAAATAGGTGTGGTCTTGAAAGAAAAGAGGGAAAAGGTTTTCTCTCTTCCATGAGTCTGTGTTTTTACTGCTGCCATAGTTAAAACTATAGTTTGTCTGTAGAAAAAAGGTTATAATTTCAGATTTTCAGAATTGTTGTGTCTCTTGTTATCTATCCTGATGGAAACTGTATTTAGTCAGAGGTTTAAGTTAGGTTCTTCCCTGTTTTAATCAAGGCAGAAATTCAAGGAGTCAGTTCTGCTTGTAGCTACTAGAACTGTTTCATACACAGTAGATTTGACTTCGTTAAGCATGTAAAATGTGCAGATGTTGTACCATCTCATTCATGACAGGGTTATTGTTAATAACTGTTAATTTTTCAATAAATTTTAGACTGGCTTACTCACATTCCTTTAAGCAACTGGATTTTATATTGATAATGATATTTTCAGAAGAATTTTCTTCTAACACTCTTTTTCTAATGCAAAAAAGTAAAAATTTTCATTTGTTACTCTCATCCAAGTATCAGTGGAAATTGCTTCATACATAGAAATCTAAATGCCACCTTTTGGGGGCAGTCTTTTGTCTGAGGAAATTCTTCAGGCATACTTTTTTCTCATCTGCCTTTGGTGTAAAGAAGAATTCAATAGTACATCATATTAAATTCTTCAAGTGGAAGCTTTCCCAGTTGTAAATTAAGTAATTAAGAGTTGAGGACAAGCAGTCAGCATGAACAACTTAGTTTTTTCCAAATAGTGTGTTGCTGTAGAGAACATTTCCATTTGTAGCGACAACCATTCTTGGCCATTCTGCTTCTGCAGGTTTCTCTACTAGAAGCAGCAGAAAAGTCATGAAAGTCTGGACCACGTATTAGCTGTGGTAATAGCATCTGCATACATTGAATCAAAAACCCCCAAACATACAAAAAGATATAATTGTTTTACATGTTTGTGGTTTCTGATATCAGCAGTGCTTTTAAGATTCCCTAAATTTGTAATCACAAGTTGCAACTATTCTTGTCTGTCCATGAAGTTATAATTTTTCTTTTCTAAATTATTCTTTTATAATTCCAATCCTATCCAAAACATGTGACTTAATTACATTTTCCTAACATTATAATTTCATTAGCATAAAATAAGTAAATATGTTTCAGGAAAACTAAGTGATCTGTGGGATTTCCCATGGAGAGCTGATTAAGTCTGAGGTCAACAATTGTTTCCATGATGACACTTCATACTATAATCATTGTGAAATAAATAGGTGGTTATAATTCAGAACATAATGACTAATGATTATTTCTCCTGTAATGAAGTTATAATTGATATAATTAACATTGTGCCTGTAGATAAGTCTACATACTGTCTATAGTATCATCCATAAGATAATCTTTAATTTAGATGTATTTATTTCTTAAAATATTTGTCTTCTATTATTGAAATCACATATGATTCTATTGCAACTGAATAACAGGAAAAAAAAATTCACACCTCTGAAGGGCACATTAAGGCAAATTAGTGTGTTTTTTGAAAAGAGCCTCTTTTTTGAACTCAGGAAAAATACTACAGTACTGACCATTTTAATAGCAATATCACAGGAGTATTATGTGAGTGTTACAAAGTAATAGTCTGTAAGCGCTTCTGCTTTCCATTTCAGCAGTAAATTTCAAGAACGTTCTTCCATTGGTTTATGCATTATATAGAAGTACTTTCAAATTGGATGAGTACTAGTTTTAGTCATGTTACCAAACTAATTAGCCACTTATTAACAGTAACAGTCATTCTCTAAAAAAATCAAGGATACTATTTTTAGAGAAATCAGTATTTGCCCTGTTGGATATTTGAGGATATAGTTTTATGTATAAAATAATGTATATGAACAAAAAAAAAATAAATCTAATTTTGTCTTGTAAGTGGAGCAGGAATAACTGAAAAGGGAAGACATTTAAAGAATTCAAAAGTTAAGCCATGGCTAATAAGCCTTAGAGAAAGACTGTACACACAGATCTCTACGTTCTTTATCCTCAAAAGCTATCACATAAGAGAATTTGGAAACACAGTTTACCATTTGTAACTCTGCATCTTATTCCATCCTCTTCCTATTTTTCACAACCTCCATGTAAATCAATGCCAAAATTAACATTATAGAAGAAATAATATATCAGAAGAGCTGTGGAGAGCAACATGTGCCTCTTTTCAGATAGATAAAAAAAAAAAATCTTCATATGCTTGTAGTCTAGGATTAGGGCCTGCCACATGTGAATTTTTACCAAAAAATGGTGTCCTGAGGACCAGCAGTTCCCAGAAATGCCTGCAATGCTTGCAGTATTATATATATGGGGCTACTGATAAGGATTCAGTATCAAGATTTACAATCATCCCTAGTCTGATGTTCCGCAGCACTGAATTACAGACATATATTTCTCCTGTTTATCTCCATCTTAGTCTATTTGTAGAAACAGCCAATATACTTTAGTAAACATATAATTAATTATCTTTAACTTCTCTGCTGTGAGCTTTATCTGGGAATGGACTGTAAGGGGTACAAAGGATTACACTCTAGAAAGTCAGTAGAAGTGATAGTAGTAGGTGGGGAGAATTTTGGGAAGTGGGTCTGTTCTGTACAGGAAGGTGTGGGCTGTCTCCTGAGATGTAAAGCATAGCAGTGGCTTACTGTGTGAGAATGGCACTGGCAGTAAAGTACAGGATAGTGCATTATATACAGTTGACACTTATGATACAACCTGCAGTTCACATTTCTTTGCAGAGGCATTATATTGTGCAAGGAAATAGAAAGTAAGGGATGTAAGTAAAGAAAAGCTCATGAAATAAGAGGAAGCTGTAGAACTGGAAAGGTTTCGGGAGATTTTTGGTCTTGCCGATGTTACAGATTTGTACTAACACTGGTTTTGTTCCTGCTGGCTATAGAGCTAACCGTAAGTGAAAAAGAAGCAGGGAAAAGAGAAAACACATGTGGGGTTTATTCTCCTGGATACAAAAGCTTCAAGGTTTACTAAGGTAGGAAAAATGTTCTGAAGAGTAAACTGATTAGGTGAAGTGTCTTCAGAATGTCCAGTATTATAATGATGGTGTAATAATATGAAAAATTACAACCAATGAAAGGATTCACAGGAAACAGATTTGCACACCATGTCTCTAAGTGGCCCAAAGTCCTGACAGCTCTTGACATGCTGAGGTGTCGTGAGTGGAATGAAGAAGCTGAGGTGTCGTGAGTGGAATGAAGAAGCT
>CM031861.1:26900340-27107885 GCA_018697195.1 Certhia americana | reverse complement strand
TGAGTGGAATGAAGAAGCTGAGGTGTCGTGAGTGGAATGAAGAAGCTATTGCTGATACTGCACAATAATCCATATTCACACCTTTATGTCTTTCAGATTTAGCAGCTTTGCAGACCTAAACTCAGTGTGTCATTCCTCTACAATTAGCTGTATATGTATACAGAGGCATTCATGCAAGCATATCACTTACTATTGCAGCCTGTCAAAAGTTTGAAAGGAGGAAATTTTATCAGATGTTGTAAAAGATGTCTGAGAGATATTTATGTGGCTGTTTTGTTCTTTTTCCTTCTTGACATCCCATTCACTGTCTTGTAAAATTTCTTGAATAAATGCAGGATAATTTCTCAGCTTAATTCAAGTGTGAATTTGAGGAAACAGAAAAGAATTAAGAAATTATTTAGGGAAGGCCAAAAGATTCAAGACTATTATAGTGGCAGTAATTTCATTCAGATATTTTGGAGTGAAAGGAGAACCTTGAATCATTGTTCCATATATTGTCTCATCCATTCTTAGTCATCTGTTGTATCATATAACTCCTGTTGAAGTATGGGAATTGCAATAATCAGTTTTATAAACTAGTTATCATAGTGAGCTGAAAGGTAGGATTTTAAGTTGTATTCTGCATATTTTACTTCTTAGATGAACTATAATCTTTGTTCCTCAGGTTCAGCGTTTTACATAATTGACATAGGATAAGAGTATATTTAGTGTCACAATAAATAAGAATATGAGGATAATTTATGACTACCCATTTAAATTTCTTGCACATATAGGTGAAATGTCAATTCCAACAGGAATATGATCTAGTTACGGTACTTTGAGAAGACTAATAAGAGGTTTATTGATCAAATGAGAAAACAGATTTTTGTTTGTTAGTGAGCACAATTCAAGGAAGTGATACATGTGTTCAGAAAGCCTTTTCTGAAAGTATGAATTACTCAGTAGTACCAGGTCTTTATTGATACTTAATCATCCAGTATCCTTTTCTCTTCTCCATTTGTTCATTGTTTCTTTTTCACAAATAGCTCCTGCCTATTTGATTGTAGGTAGTTCAACAAGCCTAGTCTCCTCTTACTTGAATGTAAGTATTAAATCTATATGGCCAGGATGTGCCAGAAAGACTAGAAAATTCTCTCTCCAGATGTGGCAAAGGATATGTAGTCTATTGAAAAATGTAAATTAACTTCATATCAAAACTGCTTTCTTCTAGCAAAGAATTGACATGAGAGAGGTGTCACAAGGAAAAGAGAGTTTTCATGTAAACATAATTGAGCAAAGGAGGATTTAAATACAGTTGCAGTTCTTCTGGAAATATACCAAATAGATAAATACCCTTCTGAAAGCAAATGCCTAAGGTTGTCTCATCTCTAAGTTAAGAGAACACCAGGATCATTCTATTCTGAGGGAAGACATCCTTCAGGTATGTCGAAGATGACTGGTGTCTTACTCCTGGGTTATTTGAATTGGCAACTAGATTAGTTCATCAAGTTCAAAAGTTTGAAAAAGGAAATCCTTTATATATCCTTATTTTTGAGATGCATCTGCAGCCCTGGAAAACAAGGTTTTGAAACAAGCTAAAGACAGAGCTCAGTGGACATCAAATGCCCAAGTGCTCTTTCCAAAATTTGAACCTGCTCTTCCAAGGACAATATTGAATTAAAATTCCCTGAACCCACTTTTACCCAGGTTGTAGATCAGAATTTTTAAACAAGCTGATGATTTTTGTCTGACAGGACAAAATAAGTTCCTCTGTCAAATGAAAGCAAGTCCTTCGATGTAGGCTACCTGGAGCTGTGTTGTCTTAGGGCAAATTCCTTCATATGTATGAAAACCTATGGGACAGCTGCCCTGTTTCATAGACCTTTCTTCCTTTTTTTTTTTTTTAATCTCCAGTTTTATTCATTTTCCTTTCTGAGTAGAGTTCTTGCTAAACTGTTTTTTAACATTCAAGATTTAGGCACTAAATGAACTAACCATGGAAAGGTGCTTTAAAAGATAATTCCATTTCCTCTGTTCTTTCTGTAGCTGAACTGATGTTCTTGGATTCTCTCAGAAGAAATCTTTTGAACTAAGAAACACTTCACTATCTCAAAAGAGAAATAGTGTTTCTTTCAGATGAAGGAACCTGGACTGAGAGTAAGAGCAGAGGAGGAGGATTGTTTTGCCAAAACTAAGTTACCTCAGACTTTTGCTCAATGTACGATTTTCATTCAGCAAACATAGAGGACTTGAAAACAAATTATGAAAGTGACAAAAAATAGATTCTTAAGTAGACCCTTACTGCAAGTCTCTGTGGGGTTTTTTATGGGTTTTGTTTGTTTGTTTGGGGTTTTTTTTTGGGGGGGGGGGGTTGGTTTGTTTTTGGTTTTTGTTTTGTTTTGTTTTGTTTTTTGTTTTGATTTGGTTTCTACTGCCAGTAGTACCAATGTACTAGCTCTTGTACAAGCCTAGTAAACACAGCATGTGTATAATTTCTGTAACAAAATTTAAATATTTATTATAGTATAGCAGAATCCTAGCAACACTCTACTAGTTGTCTCTTCTGCGAGTAGTTCATTCAGTAGTTTTTAACCAAATTCAGACTCCAGTTTCCACTTTCTGTTGAATACAGATTGTATCAGGCTACAGAATAGAAAGAAAAACTCTCTGTCCATGTAGAAAAAGATGTAAGGGTACTTGATTTCTGAATTTTTTTTACTGTTTACACCAACTTACTTCATCCAATATTTATAAGCTAGAATGTAAGACTCCTCTTCATGTGAGAGTGCATTCCGCCTATGTCCCCAGATACAAAACTTGTGTATGTGTTCTCTCTTGTGTATGCACTCTCTCACCCTCTCACCTCATGATTCTTGTGTTTGTGTCTCTATAGTGGCCTGTCTTCAATGGGGAAAGTGAAGAACAGCTCCATTTGAGTTTCTTCCCTACTTGATGGGAAGTGGAGGAAGTGGGTTTATGTCCTGGAAGTAGGGAGAGACCTGAATGCAGGTTTCCCATTTTCTGGACATGTACTCTAACAATTGAGCTGTGTGCTGGAGACAGCACTCATCATAACCAACTGTTTTTTAAAGGGAGTCTGACTTAATGATATATACAGTTTTTAGGAGTTCTTTACATGTATCTATTGGATCAGACCTGGTAGGGGATTTAGATATCTAAGTATTTATTTTTTGAATGTCTTAATGACCTTAGGTAATGAGATATCCTAACCAGGTTGCTTAATTAAAATGGGGCGTAAGCTTCAGTAGGAAAAGTAATAACTAATAATGGGTACTCAAAAAAGTTCTTTTTCCAGACAAAAATATGAGTATGGAATTTCTGAATCTAAATGTCACTGTGTTCCTTGTCTTCTGCATTTGTCTAAAAATATTGCTGTGTACTTGTTAAAGATTTTACATTTATGTACAACGTATTCTAAGAATATTCAAACTGAAGTAAAATAAATAAAAATCAGCCCATTAGGTTGGATCTCATTTCCAGGGGAATTACTTGCTAAGTGCAACAGTTTTCACTGATATTGAGTTTGTTTTTACCTGTTACATATTTATGTCTTGGGATGATTGATAGACTATTTTTTTTCTAATTATCTACATGTACCTTATGAAGTTAGGTATTATTTGAACATTGTGATTCATAGAATTATTATATAACGTGTCTTGAAGACATGGAACCAAAGCTGCTATTTAAAGACTGTTACTTGTATAACATTCCCAAGTTTCTCACCTTTTTTTTTTAATTTTCCAATGCAGATGACAATACCCAGACCTTCAGTGGCATCCACACAGTCTGCTTCAGAGAGCTTTCACTATGGCCACCAGCTAGAGAGAAGAGAGCAGGATGGTCAGTCTGTGGAACACACTGTGGAACTTTCCTCTCCAAAGGAAAGTTTGCCAGGTTTGGTTGGGACAGAAGATGCACTTCCAGCTAGTGCCAGCAGACCAGATTTGATGCTTAATATTAGCCAAGAGGTGCTTGATAGGGAAGGACTTGTCAAAGAATCTGTCAGTGTCCTGGACCGTGACCAAAAGGACCTACCTGAACACAATGGGATACAGGAAGAGAAAGAACTTGGAAATATTCCTGTGGAGGAGGCTGAGGAAGAAGGGCTTCCAGGGGTTTCTGAGGATGCCATAGAAATGCTAAGCAAAGAACAGAATTCTTCTTTGCCAGGAAACTCAAAATCTGCAGAGGAAGATCCTCTAACAAATACTGAAGCAGCTCTAGAATCAAAGTCAAGGCCTGTCTGTTTGGTGCCAAATCAAGATGAGGTTCTGAAGTCAATAGCACCTAAAACATCAGAATTGTCTCCCTCAAGACTTAATAACGCACATGTTAATAGACAGGCAAGCAAAATAGCAACCGTTCAGGAAAATGGTTTTCATTCTGATAAGGAAGAAGTACATAGCCAAGACTTGAAATGCCACCAAGTGGCCCTTACTACTATTTTACAGCAGGAGAATAAAAAAGAGAAAAATGCTCCCAGAAATGGAGAGTTATTCCACTGCATTTCAGAAAATGAGAATTCTTTTCGATCTAAGAAGGACTCAGTTAAATCTTCTTTTGTATTCAGGCAGAGTCGAATCCCAGTTTTAGCACAAGAGATAGACTCAATGTCAGATTCCTCTTCTGTTTCTGCAAAGGAAAAGCTTCTTCTAAAAAAGGCCCATCAGACAGACTTGGTCAAATTACTAATGGAAAAGAGACAGCTCAAATCTTTCCTTGGTGACCTCTCAAGTGCCTCTGATAAGTCACTGGAGGAAAAAATGGCTGCTGCTCCTGTACCGTTTTCTGAGGATGATGTCTTAGCTTCATTTTCTAGATTGACACTGGACTCTCATTTCAGCAAGCAGAATGAAGATAGCTCTTTATCTCCAAGCAGCCCTCAGTCCAGAAAAAGCAAGATTCCAAGGCCAGTGTCTTGGGCAACCACTGATCAAGTCACCAGTTCAAGTTCAGCTCAGTTCTTTCCTCGGCCACCACCAGGAAAACCGCCAACTAGACCTGGGGTGGAAGCTAGGTAATGCAGAGAAAACAGAAATAGGTTTTCAGGTTGAAAATGGATTTGAGCTAGACTGCAGCTACTGTGCAGGATGTAATCCTGTAGAAGTTCCATCCTTTAACTAATTTTTAAAAAAATGCTGGGCTTCAATTCTCTGAAAAACCTTACATTGTTGGAGAATAAATGAGGAGAAGCTGTTACACAAGAATGAGCCTGGTTCACTGTTAAAACTAACACATCAACAGATGTACATTCAATATTTTGCAACCTGACAATCTATAACTAAATCTTTACACGTTTTTTTAAAGTGGGGTCACTTTTCCACAAAGTGCTGGTTATTTACAAACACATAAAATTTGTAGGAGCTGTTGAATTCAGCCCATTTGAAAATGAATCTTTTCTTAATGTAGACATCGTAAATATTTGGAGATTCCAGCCATCAACATTGAGTCAATTAGCTATGCTCAGATCATGTCTAAGTAAACCAACTAATTAATGGAGGGCAGAGTGAATTTTTGAAGACGTCCCCTTTTCCAGTTCTATATGCAGACAACCACTATCTAGTTTCATCAGTGTCTACATTCCCAAGATAAGGATAATTTTGTTACAGTAGTGCAAAATAGAAGGAAGTTGCAGTGGGCCTTGTCATCCCTTAAAATTGTGTATGGGAGTGTACTGATGGTGTGCAGGAATGGATATACCCCTCTGAAACAACAGCAATAAGTACTGCTCCTCAATGCACTTCTTCCAAAACCACCAGGAAATTCCAGTTATCCTGTAAACACTGAGGATGTTTATGTGAGTGAGTTTATGTAAATATAAATACTGCGTTGAGCTGAACAACACATAAGCCAAAGTCTAGATGCAAAGACCTCTACCTAATGGGAAAGTTGAGCTCCACATATCTGTTCAGCAATGCAAGCTCCATCTTAGTTTCTAGTGGTACAGAGTTTTTATTTGAATTTTAGTCAATAGGTGGGAATAGAAATAATCTTTCTTCATTTCTTCTTAAGGTTGCGCAGATACAGAGTCCTAGGCAGTAGCAGCTCGGACTCAGATCTTATCTCTCGTCTGGCTCAAATCCTACAGAATGGATCTCAAAGACCAAGGAGTTCTACCCAGTGTAAGAGCCCGGGATCTCCACATAGTCCAAAAACGCCACCCAAGAGCCCTGTCATCCCCCGCCGCAGTCCCAGTGCCTCCCCTAGGAGCTCTTCTTTACCCCGTACTGCCAGTTCTTCTCCGTCCCGGGCTGGGAGATCCCATCATGATCAGAGGAGTTCGTCCCCACATTTTGGGAGGAGTAAATCACCTCCTAGCCATTCAGGCTCCTCATCTTCTAGGAGGTCCTGCCAACAAGAGTACTGCTGCAACAAAACAAGCAAGAATGGTCTGAAAGGATCTGGCAGTTCTTTCCACCATTCCCCAAACACTAAGACTTCCACAGGAAAGAGCAAATCAACTACTAAGCTTAGCAGATAGGAACTGGGCCTTGACAGGTATAAAGTCTCCTCCTAAATTTGATGCATGTTGTGTCTGTGTACTGTGTATTTAAAAAAATAATCAAAAAAAAAGTATATTAAAAAAAGGTGTTGAATCTGCACATTTTAAAGAAAGTAGCCATTGTAAACTATTCATGAGAAAGCATTCTGTGTAAATAAGTGGCCAGGCTTTGCCTTATAGCAGGCAGCAAGCAGATCCACAAGATGGGAAGTAGAGGCCAGGATAAGAATGACTGGGTAGTCAAAGAGGTGCAATGTATTTAGAGTGAAAAAGTATCTTGAAGGTGAGTGTTTTAAAATGGTATTAATCTCGATGTGCTTAGTTTCCCTAGCTAGAAGATTTGGCCTAATTACTTAAGGCCTTACATACTCAAGGAGTTTGTAAGAAAACCTGAAATGGTTATTCCCAAAATGATGGCGCCACTCAGGAGATAAGTAATGCTCAAGTATTTCTTTGCAATTTTAAAAAAGCACACAGTTTAGAAAATGATATTTCTACCTTATAAATTTCTTCCATTTTGAGCTGCACTCACCTCTGAGTCACTGAGTGCTCATTTTGTCCCTTATCTATCATGGCACAGATTTTTTTACATAAGTATCATATACCTTACCCTGTCTCGACACTGATGAGATTAAAAAAAATTAATATTTGACAAGACATTTTTGTACCAATATCATTTAGAAATTTATTTAATAGTAATTAGGGTCCAAGAAGCTGATTCTCAGTTCTATATCATACAGTTTTTTGGGAGTCATAGTGGGGGTTCTTTAAACCACATTTCATAGGATTTGGAAAAGCATTCCTTCCTAGGAAATGAAAGAAAGGAGTAGATATATGCAGTTCACTGGATGTTGCAGATTTACAGTAAAATGCAATGTAAGTTAGAAAATAAGAACCTTTCTTTACCTCCTTAATTCAACCGAAAAAAGAACCTTTGATATTGCCGACTTTTGTTTTTCCATTAGTTATGGATCACTTAAACCACAGATCTTACAATGCAAAAATGATTACTAATCAAGATTTGTGGTTTTGGTTCCTTGTTTTCTAAAGTCATGAAAGATGAAACTGAGATGAGGAGATTCTCTGCTTTGTGAACTTGATAGGTTAGGGGTGACGGAAATATACTTAACACCCTTACAAAATCTGGGTAAGAATATTAATCATCAAAGCAAAATATACAGAAAGAAATCCGAGGTATTTTTTATATTGGATTCTTGTCATTCTGTTTCTGAAATGTGTTTTTGATAGCAGAGCTTTGTTGATTCTCAGTAAAGTCCATAGTGTTTAATTCCTCCGACTTTATTAGGTAGATACTTAGTAACATCTTGTGCCCCGCAGAAATTCTGTTGGGAAAGAAAGGTACAGCACCTTTTGCTATATTCAGAAAATTGTAGTGGGTCAGAATAGGGACATATAAGAACACAATCCTGAGAAAGATGCAGCCAGCTCTCCTCCCTAATGATTCCTGTTGTGGGGACTCTGGTAGCATAGGAGACTTGTCAATTACTGATCTGCTTGCTGTAGTCATATGCCTCTCCAGCCAGCATCTGTGCTTTTTTATTTAACCTCTGCCAAATGAATACCTTTGGATTAAAAAGGGAATATTTTGTCTCTGAGCTAACACATTCTAATGCTGCATTAAAGCTGCCCTAGAGCTGCACTGAATTTCACTTGCTTTGTCAGATTATGTTGATTTTTTTTCTTTTCTTACTATGACTATGTATATTGTTTCCCATATGTAATGTAGCACAGTGTGGAACCTTAATTTCATTCAGGTTTCAAGCACTACAGATGAATGCAATAGGTAGGGCATACCTGCTTTTTCTGAAGAAACTGTACCATTGGAAAGTCCTATTCCTTTGTATTATATTGTATAATAGGTGCTAAACCAATAATTGCATGTCCTCATGGTAAATTATATAATATAAATATTTATATATACATATATGTATATGCTTATATAAACTCATTCTTTCTCATTTTTCATTTGTAATTTATGGACCACAAATAACACAGTTCCCTTTCTGTTAGTTCCCGTGTACTTACCTCTTCTATTCTCCCTCCTACCCCTGCCAAAAAAATCTGGAATGCACAAATTCTAATAGCCTTTATACCTTGGTAAAAAAATGAAGGACTGCTGATTTCTCAACCAGCCAATATTTTGTCTTGCAGCTTGTTTTTTTTTTTTTTTTTTTTATTTCTAATTTCATGTGCACATTTGCATATGGAAAAGAACAAAGACTCAACAAGTATTTTTATTTTTTATTACAAATAGGTCTCACTCATTTTTATTTCATAATGTGAGTTCTTAATTGTGAATACTTGTCATATAGGAACAGTAACAGTCTATGAATGCATAATGGATGAATGTGACAACAACAAATTCCATTGTTTCCTTCCTGTTTTCTACATGTTTCTTATGGTATACCATAAAAAAGAATTTGGTCATATTGTGATGTTTCTGTCCTGGGCATTTGCTGGAATTATTTGTTAAGGTGGTGTGGCACCCCACGATTATTTTTCCTTATTTCTGAAAATCATTTATTATCATCATGTAAGTTTATTCCTACGTTACATTGTCAGTTTTAGTTAAAAGTACTTGTTAACTGAAGTTAGTAAGTACTAACTTTATGCATCCTTGCCTGAAAATGCTGAAGTTGAGGTGTTTATATTTTCTCCCTAGTGTAACAGGATCCAGAAATGGTAGCTGCTTTACAGGTGAGAAAGCATATAACACCTATGTTATGTTGTCTTCAAAGTACAGGCTTGTCCATTGTTAGACATTACTATGTAAAATAAACAGTGCTGTAGAAATTCACTTGTACTTGAACTACTTGCCAATGTAAAAATAGTAAACTATGCCAAAAAGAAAAAGAGAAATCAGTCATGATTGATGACACAGGCTTCTTTTGGTGATGAAAAAGGTAAAAGGACTGTATACCCTCATTGCTTTTTTGCTGTGAATTCAACAAGATCTAAGGAGAAAATCATGAATATGTGAATGGAGGAGCAATTGTGAAAAATTTAGCTTGAACTACCTGCTCTTTGAGTTTTTTGTTGCTTGATATCCTTCTCCCAAAAGTTTACAGAATTGCTTACTATAGTCTAACATAGCAATCACTTAATGTTATTAAATAATGGTCAATTGATCAACTCATACATAAATATTAGCTTAATATTTCTAGAGGGCCTATATAATCATTAAGGACTCTGTAAGCCTCAGTATTTGAATGTGGAAATGGCTCTGCAGAAAACCACTAATGTACATGAGTGTGACCCTTGTGCAGAGTGTGTGTGAATAGTTTATGGCAGGTTATCTGCAATACATTTTCAGGGATGGGGAAGATTTTTCTCCATTGTACAAAATGGCTACAATTACTCTGCATAGCACACAGCAGTTTATATAGGAATATTAGCTGGGAAGTAATAAAATTCAAGGAGCTGCTGCTTTGTCTTCTTCAAGTCTCCATTTCTTTGGAGGGCAGTGCAATGGAGCCATGACATGTAGCAGGTGCAGGTGCAGATGCTGCACGTTCATTTCCTCTTTAAGGTGTATTCTGTGTTGTGGCCAGCATTTCAGAGCATTTTTTAGAGAAACTGAGGCATGAAGCCTTTAAACTACAATAGAACTTGAAATCACCAAACATTTCACACAGATTTTTGTGCTACAATATTGCATGGTAAAATCAATCTAAGTTTCAATCTCAAAAATCAATATTAATTAACCTCTTTATTAATTACAAATGCCAATTACTACTTAGGTAAAACCCTGCTAGATTAATAGAAAATGTGATACAGTAGACCAACGTTGGCAAGTTGTATGATGCTAAGCACCTATCTACTGCTTGAGCAGGGTTGGTAAGCATAGAAAATTTCGCTGCTCAAAGGCAGAAACAAGATGAGGTCTTAACTGCTAGTTATATATAATTATACAGGAGGCAAACCCCTGCAGAGTGACACAGAGCATTCATTACAGCCACCAGCCACATCCTGTCTTGGGAAATTTGGACATATTCTTACCTTGAAGTCTGCATGTTTGAGGTCAAGCTTTCTTGCATACCTCACTAAACAGTCTTGATGTATAAGAAAGGATTTGGTCCTATATATTTAAAAATAGCTTGAAATATTTTTCTTCTGAAAAAGACTTGCTGGAGCTCTATCATCTACGATTTGTAGTATTATGGTATTAACTATTGCTGGGAAAACACACAATTTTGATTTTATATATAAATATATAAATACACATTTGTACATAAGTGTATCTACATATACACTTATATAGATACTGTATATTATCTAGAAATATATATATACATACATACACGTGTGTGTATATACATATAGATAGGAAGAGTCTCAGCTATTCCATCCTGTTCACTGGAATTCATTTGCCAGAGTGAGCCAAGGCCTCTTTTGCTTTGATTTACTCTGGTCTCCTTTTTAGCTACTGCAATGTCCCTATGCCCTAATTCTGATTCTGTCTTTTTCTTATTACAAGGCCTGATCCTATAGTCTTACTTGGGCAAAATGCCCCCAAGTCCTTCTTATTGCAGTAACATTTATGCAATGGTTGACTGTAATGCTTCTAAAAAAAGTTATTTTCTTTTTCTTTTTGATGAGAATGTAGATAAAGCTGCATTTACAGTACAGTCTTTTTCCTGTAAACAGAATTTTTCCATAATGAATTGAACATATTTATGGAACACTAAGAGGCATAAATTGTGGTAAGAAGAATGTGATTATTCCCATTTCTTAAAAGGGTCTAATGGAAAACCAACAATAGGTGCCTCCAATTTTTATATTTATCTTAAATGAGAGAGTAGTTTTCTGAAAAGGAATAGAGAGAATAAAAGAGCTCAAAGTCAAACTCTTTGTCATAGAAAAATATAATATGTGGATTTTTTAGTGCAGGACTGATGCTGTGAGGTGACAAGAGCCATGTATGTCTTGTCATTCTCAGTGAGTCAGGGTCTGCTAAGGTTAACACCAAGATTCCTGTGCTGCATTCTCTGTACGCTTTTCCACTTTTGGGAATGGTCAGAGAACTGTTGGCTGGAAAAAGGCCTTGATGTTTATCCATGATTCCTCTCTTCAGCTGGTAAAAGCTTTGGGTACTTATTGCATACTGAACATGGCAGTGCGAGGTTAGCCTTTGAACTTGGATCTTGGGGATGTTTTCCAACCTTGATAATTCTATGAGTCCTCTTTCTGAAAGTTATAGAACAGGGCATAATATTTTTATTCAACTTCTTTTAGCTAATCAAGGCAGTTGAACTGATGGGGTTTGTTTGCTGTTTTGCTTTTGGCTCAAATGTCTTTGGTTGTAATTAGTAAAAGTTTTGGTTACCAGGAATGCTGGTAAAAGGAAGTGAGGTTCAATGTTTTGACTATGTGCAATACATAGGCATAGCTCATGCATTTCTTAGCTAATCAAATTGCATAAACATGCATCTCACATAAGAATACCTCACCTGTCTGTTTGAAGCCAGTCTTCCTTTTCCCTACACATAATATTTGTGAAAGAGAAATTACATAAAGTCAGCCTGGATTATATTATAATTGTTGGGAATTATCTTAAGATATTGTCAAATGCCAAAAAGTTTTCATCACTCATTTTCACGTGGTTTAAATAATCAGGCTTTTAAATATATATCTATAAGGAGGGGTTTTCATTTGGTTGAGTTTTTTAAGGAAAAATATACAGGAAATATCAAAGACTGATGTATTAACTTTGCAAGGACTCTTGCCATCCAGGTTTGAACAGGTAGGCTGACTGTACTTTCCACTGATGATAACACATTCTCTCTCAACAGTAATAATGACAAACCCAAATGCTATAATCCTGTTTCTCCAGTACATGAAGAGCTTGGACCCATGGGAGTTCTTGCTGTTCTTGCGCAGGTGAAACTTCATTAAAATTGGTATAGGGTCCTGTTTTGTTAAGGCTTTCCCCTCATTAGGGACTGAAAGGATAAACTCACTCTATAAATATCAAATTTGCAGTTTCTGTAGGAAAAGGAAAATGCTTTTTTTGTTGTTGTTATTATTATGACATGACATGCCTCTGGATCTCTTCTTCTCTCAGAATTACTGTTAAGAGCCAGCTTTGGCCAAGAGTACAGTGTGGTTTCTTTTAAAACAATACCACAGGTGGGCTACTCATGGGAGGTCCCGATCATCCACAAGTGTCTGTGGAAATTCAACTGGAATTAATTTGATGTTTGTTTTGAGATCACTTGATCTTTGACCTTTTATGTAAAGGGCCTATGGTAACAGCAGAATAGCTTGCTCCAAAGATGCAGTGTAATTAGTTTGGTCTGCATAGCTTCAAATCCTTTTAAACCCATATCTGCTGCTTGGCAGGCAAGGTCTTAAAGGTTTGATGCAAAGTGAAGTAGGATTTTTTGACAATTTCACATCTTTTTTCTCTGGAGATCTGGATGTGTTGCCAAGCAGCCTTCTCTGCATCCTCTTTACTTTCATTGGCTAGAAAGCAAGATTGGAAAATTTTCTCCAGCTTTTAACTTTCTTTTCTACAGAGCCAGCCCAGACTCAAGTTGCAGTGGTTGTGCTAACACATGCCAATTTTCAATTGCTTTCGTATGAATATCCAAACTAGTAAATTAAGGAAATCACCAGCAATGCCTTCAGACAAGTACTGACTTTTTGAAGTGGACAGCCAATGGCTGCTAGTCTAAAATCTCTAGACAATACCACAAAGATTTAAATTTGTGTATTAATTAAAAATACAATGTTGGCAACCCCATAAGAAATCAAGTACTCAATAATAAAGTCTGCAGCATGATTAAATTAAGTGGAAAGTAGTTCCAAGGTTGTTTTTTACCATTGAGGAAGACAAATGTTGAGTCCTACAAATTCTCTTATTCAGTAATTGCAGTTCTCTTCCCCTCCTTGGAAATCTTCTAAGCTGTTCTTTTCATTTAATTTTGCTCAGGCACCCAAGAGCATGAAGAGTTAATGCCCTTGTAATGGTCATTTGTACATAAAGTTGTAATTATTTATTTTCTCATTTGTACCATATCAAGGCTTTGTACAATGTTTAAGTTTTGTTTTCAAATTATTTTGTATTTTATTTTTATAAACTGGTTCTAAATAAAATATTCATTCAGCATGCAAAACTTCAGTTCTTGATTGTGTTTGTATAATGATTCATTAACTTATAAAGCTTTAGCTGAAAAATCTTTCAGTGTTTATTTACTATTGTAAATAGTAACCCTGTAATTTAAATGGATAAAAGTACTTTGGCAGTGATTATTCTTTTTTCTCTGTTTCAAGAAAGTAAAAAGCAAGTGTGTGTTGGTACTACAGCAATATGAATCAGATTTTCGTATTGCAAATTAAAATTATTGGATCAATGGGAGTTGAACTGATTTAGTAGGTTCATGTGTTGTATATTAATAACTACAGAAAAATGGGCCTCCACAGAAACCTGACTTTCTATTTATTCTTACCCCTTCTCTCTCTATTCATCTAAACAATAAATGATTGGCACAGCCAGATCAGGTCAATATGGTGATCCTGAAAAGCCAGCTGCTGATGGTATTTTTCCCTTCAAAATTGTAGTTTTTTATTTAGTCAGAGGTCACTATAATTGACCTCTTTTTGGGATAATCAGCCGTCTGAATGTACTCACTGAGTTTTTATAGTCTCTTGAGGAGACTTGTCTATACAATAAACTTAAGCAGCAGATAGCAGAGAAAAGAATGAATGGAAGTTGTTAATGAATCTGAGTGCTATGGGGAAATGCAGTGTTAAACTACCAGTTGCTCTAGTTTCCTCCAGGACCCTTTTATTTCTCTTTCTAGTAGCACTAAGCGTGAGTATAAAATCATCACATTTTATATTTGCTGTTTGTGTGCCTAAGTGTCTTAGTCCTATGCTACCAGAAAATAGTCTACACTTTGCGCAGCGGGACATGTTTTTAGGGAAGTCCAGAAGAATTGGAGAAAATTTCCTGGTTTTCTTTCTCAGTATTGCCACTGTTATGCTTCAGTGCATTCAGGCAAACTTAAAGCCAGCTCTGCTTTTGTTTGAATCATTGGCAGTGTGTTCATTAAGCTTCATGACCAGGTCATTAGTTCTTGTCATTTATACAAATAGCCCAGATAGCTTCACCGGTGAGGAAACAAATTGGGAATTCATTTACTCAGTAACAAGAAAATCATGTCAGTCCAAGAAAATTATGTTTCACCTTCTATTAAGAGCAGCCAGAAACTTAATTGCATGGCTTCTGGATGTTGCATGTGATTTCAGTCAACCATCATTTGATCATAGAAAAGGTGTGTAAAGAAATAGTAACCAAATGTATTAATTTGAAGATGAAAATAACAATTTTTCTCACTCTGTAGTGATGAGTGGTAGCTCAGTTTCCTTTCTTGTTTAAAATAAGTAAATCTAGAATACATAAATCAGAAGTGGAAGAGTGATTCTGATCTGGCTCCAGTATATTTTAGTGGTATAACTGAAACACAGGGAAAGAAGCAATATCAGAACAAACATGCTGTGGTAGATTGATGTTGAGGTCTGGATGTTGTCTGACCACCACAGTGTCTTTTAGCATTGCCTGGCTTGTCTTCATTCATGGAGGAGATCCAATCTGCCTGTTCTGCTCACAGGATGTTGCTGCACTTCTCTACTTGCACTGTAGCTGCCTCTCATATAAATCAGTTCTGAAACATGAGAAAGCAGACAAAAGTCAGCTCTCCCAAGAAATGCTGTAGTACGTGAAATTCAGGAATTAACAGTTGCAAAAAGAATTGAAACATCAAAACAAAGGTAAAAACTGCTAGTTGCAACCTGGGCATGCTCAAACTGCTGCCCAGAAGGACTGGGTAGATCACATTTGCTAATCTACCTGGAATGTCACGGTACATGAATTAGCTTCTTTGTCCATGAAAACAAAATACAGAAAACCCAGCTCAAGAGAGCCCATCTGTACTGACGGGGGAGAAATAATGCTTCTAACACGTTAATTTGGAAAGCTTCTAACAACATAGACACAAAAATCTGATTTAGAAGGATTAATTCTTTGCCATTCTTGAACTCACCAATTTTTTAGTACCTGTCACCCATCCTCTTCTGTTAAAGTAAACCTGGAAAAGAGAACTTTCTCTTCTTCAAGGCATTAATCCCAATTAATGTTGTGCTGTACATGCATACATTTTATTTTTGTGAGATATTTGTATATATTACTGCATCTGTGGTAATGAAGGGAAACATTTGCTAACAACTGATTACCCTGTATTCACATTTTAGAAGGCAGCAGTGGCTGGTTTTTGAAGTGCAGGTGAGTTAATTCAGTACACCAAAATGGTGTAAGGGCAGAAATGAAGTACATTTTCATATGGTGGTGTTCAGTCAAAGCTGACTGCAATAGTGGCATACATTATGCTATGATTACATATTCTTATGCTTCTAGGAGAGGGACAATTTAATTGTAATTCTCTGTGTTATTTGTATTTGCCACATTCCTGCAGCAGGAATGTTTGTGCAAACTGACTGTAACACTAGAGGCAGCTAGTCATTGCTATAGAACAAATTTATCTGTAGAACTTTTTTTAATGTTGGTGATAAATGCTTAAGAACAGAACCTGTATAATTTTTCAAGTCACTGACAAAATTTCAGGTGAGAGTGTTTTTGTTTGCCCTCTGGTACAGACACCAGATAAAAGAATATTGCACCTCTGCTACTTCTGAATTGTGCAAAGTAGAGTGGCTCTAACATATAAGACTGAAACACAAAATAGTGCCACTGACAATAGTTTTCCCTATCTAAATGCAAAATGGCAATTTTTCTTTTTGGCAGGAAGAGAAAATGATTTTTCCTTATTTCAGAGTTGACACCTGGTTGCATTTTGCTTCAACTCTTCCTCATCTTTCTTCTTCCTTGGCTATCGAGTTACAAGGAAATGATAACGAAAGCTTCCTAAACTATGCAGGAGCATTTGTCTGGAATGAAGTGAGCCCCTGCTTCCTATAATTTAGCTGCAAATCTGACTTCCATTTCATGTAAAACAACACAGAGCTTTTGTTCCTTGTATCTCAAATACTGTGGTATTGATTCCATAAGGCTTACAAAATCAGATGAAGGTACAGCCTACTTATAATCCATATATCAGAAACAGGCATCACTCATCCATTTCTCATTTTTCTGTATTTCTCTATTTTAACCATGTGACAAAAAGAGAGACTACCCTGTTAGTGCAGTAAAACACAATGTCCCTGAAGAGAATGTGCGTTTGACAAGCCAGGAATGAGCAACAGCCATGTGGAATAACTCCGGATGAATTCTGAAGAGGACACTCATGAATGCCTCAGTCCTAAACCACTCCTAGAATAACCAAGTATCGCAAACTCCTCCTGTGATGCCTTGCTCAGACTTAAAAGAAACTCAGCAACAACCAAATACCCCCAACACTGTAACTATTAGTAAAGGGTAGTACTAAAAACCTATCTACTTCTGATGTTTGTTTAATCCAAGAACCAAGTAACTTGTGTAAGATAGTTCCTGGTGGTAGTAACCATAATGTTACTTTTCTACCCCACTCTCATGCCTTTTATTTTTCACAAGGTGACATTAAACAAAGGATGATACAGACAAAAGTCTTAGTAAAAATAAATGTTTTGGTTTTTTAAGAGACCAGGAAGATAAAGAAAAGAAATTTATTAGCCAACTGCAACAGTTAACTGGAGACTGGTAATTAGTGTTTAATGCCACCTATAGCAAAATGTTTCCCACTGGGAAAAACATGGGAGGCAAGTCCACTTTGCTCCTTCAAAGTCACAGGCCGGAGCAGAACATACATCAGCACCCAACAACACAGTCATTTTAAATATATTCAAGTTTTTACACGTCTGCAAAGCAGAAGTAGTAGCAGCCATTTGGATGTTCTTTCTTAATGGTTCTCAGGGGGGGCCTAGGAAACTCTGAAGGACCTGGTTCTTGTGACATGGAACTGGAGCTGCAGCTGCTGCTTCTGCTGCTGCTTCCAGCCACCTGTGCTCTAGCTCTGTCCTTAGCAGGGGAGAGCTGGGGGGACCCTGGGCTTAGGTACCCAGCTGTGGTCTGAGTAGATGCAGTGGCATGTGTGGTTGGGCCAGTGTTGTTTTTCACATAGACGTTCTTGATAGCAACGAGCGTGTGTGCCATGATGCTGATGCTGTTACTCAGATCTTGCATGCCTTGCTGCAGCAGCCGAAGATTGTGGTTGACACTGTCAAAGCCAGACTGGATCACCTGTATTTGGGTCTGCTGAATCTGCAGTAGGTCCTCTTCAGTCATTTCATTTTGGTCTGCCTGGGATGTGCCTTTTGTTTTGGCTTTTACTTTCCCAGAGGAACCCCCACCTGATGTCCCCAGAAAAGGGAGTTGTTCTTGACTAGGTGGAACCACTACCATATCCTCAGAGCTTTCTTCTGGCTCTACCACCTTCACTACTATTTCTTCTTTGAGGTTCATCTGCTCAAGACTGGATTGATGAGATGGGCCAGGACTGCCATTAAACCCTAGAAGAGGCATGAGGGGACAGGGGGAAGAAAAACAAAGTAAAGCCCATGAGAAACTTCATAACCTCAGTGATGATATATTTTCTTATCCACTAAGCACTAACATTAGTCCTTGAACAAGACTCTCAAACTCACACTATGTTATCTTTGATAGTTTTAGAATGCAAATTACCTCAATAGGTGGTAAGAAAACCATAAATATTCATTCACCAATTAACCATTTATCTGCATACTACAGCTCCCTCACCACCACAGAAGCAAAGCTTCAGGATCTCAGAGACAAAGTTCACCGCAAGCTCATCTCATGCTCTAATGTGCACGCAGTGAACAGAGCATTGCTGAAACACTGTGATTGCAAGAATCCCTAGGTATTCCAGTGTACTAGGACAGTATCTCTGGCACGTATGAAATTATGTGCTTGCAGCACTTTGTACTGGCTGGACCTGCGTGCTGCCATGGCTTTTTGCATTTGCACGAATAATTACTGCAATACTGAAGATCGGTGGCCGGGTCTAACGTCTTGTGGATGGGAAACACCTGCTACTAGATGGGGTTTTTACTCTTGGGTGCTGTTCTCAGGAACTTTTATGACCCTAGAGCAGGAAGCCTCACGGCTCTGTGTGCGTGCATATACGTTTTGCCTTTCCAAGGATCGGAACCAGAGCTTTCCTGCGGGGCCGGTCCTCGCGGCCCCTGCGCGCACGCAGCGCCGCTGCCCCGCACACCGGGACTCCCGTGGCTGCGGCGGGGGACGCCGGGCGGAGGGTCCGGGGCAGCGCCGCGGGGGTCGCTCCCGCACTCACCCATGTCCCCCACGACGGCGCCGGGCAGCTCCAGCGTGTCGATGCCGCCCACGATGGGCACGGCCTCGGCGGGCAGCAGGGAGCCGTAGGCGCGGCGCTGGCGGCGGGCGGGCGGCGCGGCGGCGGGCGGCAGCTCCTCGGGGGCCAGGAGGAGGCCGAGGGCGGGGGGCGCCGGCGGCCCGCAGCCCTGCGAGAGGCGGCACAGCTTGCTGCGGTCGCGGCGCTTCAGATCCCTCCAGCGCTTCTTCAGGTCTTCCACGTCGCGGGGGCAGGCGGCCACCGGGTTCACCTTGTGCCGGATCAGCTCCCACACCTTCCGCTTCTGGCCCGCGGAGGCGCGGCCGGGTCCCGCCGCGAACAGCAGCTGCTCGTGCTTCAGCACCTGCTCGATCAGCACCTCCGTCTCCGCCTCGTTGAAATTCGCCTTGCGCCGTTTGGGCGAGTCCTCGGCCATCCTCCGCCGCGAGTGTCGGCGGGCGGGCGGGCGAGGAGCCGCGGGGAGTGTGGGGGGACGCCGCTGCCCTTCCCTGCGCCCCGGCCCGCGGGTGCCGCCGCCGCTAGGCCGGGCCCCGAGCCCTGCTGGGGAAGGAAATACCGCGCATGAGAGGAAAAGACGCGCACGGACCGGCGCAGGCGCCCCGTGCCCCGCGTGTTGACATGGGGAGGGGGCGCGGCCCCCGCCCGCCTCCCCGGCGGGAATCCCCGCTCGGCGCCGCCCCCGCGGGAAGGGGGGACACGCCGGGCCCGCCCCCGGCGCGGGTTGTGCGCGTGCTCGGCGGGAGCGGGGCCGGGAATGGCGGCCGTTTTGGAGCTGCTGCTGCAGGAGGAGGTGCCGGTCAGCGCCGTGGTGCGGTGGCTCCGGCACGGCCCCGGCCACCGCCCGGCTGAGGTAACGCGCGCTAGGTCGTCCGCCCGCAGCACCCCGGCTCCGGCGGGGCCGGGCCCGCAGCCGCGCCACTCCCCCAGCGCCCTCCGCTGCCGCGGGCCGGGGCCGTGCGGGAAAGTTTGTCCGCGCCGCGCTGCTGTGAGGGGAGAAGCCCGCGTGGGTCAGCCCGGGGCCCCGTCAGGTGCCGTTTCGCGTTCGGCTGGGGCCGAGCTTCCATTGAACAGCCGGCGGCACCGCCCCCGGCGCGGGCGGGCTCCGGGCACGGCGGCGGGAAAGGCGAGGCCGCCGGCGGGGAGCTGCGCCGGGAGCTGCCCGGCGGGCGTGCGAAACCCGCTGGAATGCGCGGGGCTGAGCCCGCTGGAGCTCCGCGCCGCCGGCACCGGGCGGGCGGTGGCGCCGTGCGGCTCCGGGGAGGGAGCGGGGCGGCCCATGGGAACGGGAAGCGCCGGAGGGAAGCGCTGGGAGCCTGGGCAGCCTTGTGCTAGCGCAGAGCCCAGCGAGGCGAGGGGCGGGCAGCGCAGCACAGCTGGTGTCCTGAGGGAACGCCGTGGCACCAGGGGTGACGCTTCCCGCGTCTTTGTAGGAGAAATTAGCGGTGAGAGAAGGACGAGGCTGTCAACACCCGGGGCTTGGTGCTGGCTCTGTGCAGGCGCCAGCGCGCCTCCCGGCTGGATGCTCGTCCCGCCTGGACCTTGAGGAGGATCTGTGCGGGCTGGGAGAGGGTGCCTGTGGGCTGAGTTTTGTAACGAACCATTTGGGTTCCTGTGGAAATAAAAACATTTGTAACTGTAGATAGACTGGGAGTGCTTATGTTTCACGTGGAGTATAAGACAGAGAAACAACTGGTATTTAAAGCGTATTCTACCGGAGCCCCTCGCGTAGTGTTACGTAGTATTAAAACCAAAACTCAGTGGTGTCACCCGCAGGAGTTAGTTGGGTATTGCGATCATCCTAAACGTGTAGGAAGAATGGACCAGCACTTTTAAACTGTGTGGTATTTCTTCAGCTGTGAACTTGCAGAAGGACACCTGCAGACACTATGAAGTTTGAGATCCTGGCTGCTCAGCTTGCACTATGGGTGAGGGGTGTGGAGGTCAAAAAGTTTGCCCTTGCAAGGGAATTTCTTCCTGACTTTTGCTATTAAGAGTAGTGCAGTTGCTTCAACACGAGAAGGCAAGTGGGAGGTTTACAGCTGGCAGCTGTTGACAGGTTGCTGGTACTCAGTTGTGGAGGAACCAAACCTAGCTTAACTTGGACAGAGAAAGATGAATGAAAACAGGTTGTGCTCTGAAAAGATGAAGAAACTATCCAACCTTATGCATAGCATAGGCTGTAATCATCTTTGTGCCCCAGTGCTAATTCCAGGGGAAGGAAATTCTAGCCTATGTCTTGCTGTAGCTCTCATGGCAGTTTTGTGCTGGAGATAGTCTTCTGACACCTCATGGGAGTTGTATTCTGACACTTTTTCACTGATTGTTGGCTGCTTGGCTTGTTGTCTGGACTATGTAAGAATCTCACACTTCTCCAAGGAGCTGAATTGGTCTTACACTTTCAAATATGAATTTTAGTGTTGAGGTGTTGAGGATTGTGTGAGCCCAGTTATCGGCATGCTTTTGCTGCTTTCTTTCGTGCAGAAACCACCTTCAGACATAGCGTTTGCTTTCTTAATTTTTCATCCCAGTAGGGTTATGAATGTAACTTTACTGGGAGTACGTATGCAATGCTTTCAGTATTAGTAAAGAAAAAGTTGCTGCCTTTGAGAACTTCTGTTGTTGCAAGTGTTGCTGAATCTTATTGAGAGGAAACAGAGACCTGGTGCAGGAACAAAACAATTTTTACCCAGGGCACAAAACTTCAAACTGCACATGTAACATGAAGTCGTTTTTGTCTAGATTGACACTTGTAAGATCACCATCACCTGTTTAGATTTCAAATGTGTTGAGTCAGTGGTGGGGTTTTTGTTTAAGTTTCTCAAGTGTAAATTTCATATACCTTAAAGTTGCACAATCTTTATGTAGAGTTCTGGGAGGTCTCAAGCGAAATTATTTAATTAAAATGGAAGAGTATCTTTAGTTTTGTATTTGGCACTGCAAGACTCCAAGTGCTTCAATGATTGTTGTTATAGCACCCCTTTGTGGGAGCAGGTGGCATTCACAGAAAAATAGGGCACAGAAACCTTGTAGATTTTAGATTTTTCTGTTAGAATTAGATGCTTTCAGTACTGATGTTTTCAAAATGTTGAACTTAGGGGTGTCGGTTGCTCCAAGTCCTCCCTGGCCATAGCTTCAGTGAATATTACTGATGTTTCCATGGAACAGTTCCACTACTTTCCAGTCAGAGGCCAAAGTGAATGACTCCATCTGAAAACTTGTGCCAAAATGGCTTGTGTGCAGGCTGATTTTCAGGTCTGTGACTAGCGCTATGGTTGCTTGAATTTCAGTTACCTACTTTGACAAGTCATGTTGGTTTTTATTGTGTATTTAAATCCCATAGTTACTACTGAAATATGTGTAGGTACTTGGACATAATGAATCAGGTAGCATCTTTACATTAATTTTTTGTCTACTTCTCTTGTAGGAGAACCACATTCATGACAAGCTGGTATCTCTCAGCTTGCTTCAGAAAGATTTTGTGCCTTTTCTGCTAAATTTTTTAAGGGAGCAGACCAGCCAGATCCTGACTAATGGACCCCCTACTCCTGCTAAAACTCCTAATTCCAAGGCCCATGGGAGCCAAAGGACAGGATCAGAAAGGAGGGCAGGCCATGCAACCAGCAGCCGAGTGCAGCTCTTTTCTCAAAGGACTTCAGTGACCACCTGCACCATAGATACCAGCTTTTCTCCTGCTGCAGCATCCAGTGGGTCCTCTTCCTTTTCTGGGTCGAACCTGTCTAGCCCATGTGGTGATTTCCCCAGCGTGGTCTCCAGCAGCAGCCCGAGCTTTGGGCACAGCCCTGTGCTCCACCATGGTGAGAAGCGGTCCTCTCAGAAGGCCAGCTTGGGCAGCTTCCTCACGGCCACACCTGAGGCCCTGCCCGCCAGACGAGGCCGGAGGAAAGGCAGCAGCTCTGTCAGTGCCTCTGGCCGGCAGGTAGCTCGTGATCTGGGGCGTTCCCTTGCTGAAGAGGAGGATGGGAAGAGCGACAGTGGATCGTGGAGTGGAGGGAGAAGGAAGCGGAGTGAAGTGCCTCTTGTTTCTGCCAGATCCCCGCCCAGCCAGCTAAACCTTAACAATTTGGAGGAGTTTCCGCCCATGGGTGCTGCCACTGGCTGGACAAAGTAAGAGCGAGTCTGCCTCGCTGTCTCACTGGGGTTGTGCTGCTGCTGCAGGTTGCAGCTCCTGGACCAGCTGTTGTGCATGTCCAGATGTGGGAGAGGCTGTAATACACAATACCTGGCTTCTGGGCAACGTGGGCAGAGCTGCTTTGTTCTGGTCACTGTGTAGGGTGGGGAATATTGTCTTAACAGGGAGTCAGGTTTCCCCTCCGTGGACTCACCCAAGATGCCTCTTTAACCTCTTGCTTGTGATGCTGTGTGCAGCTTGCCAGTGCACAGCCCAGCTGATACAAAGCTGAGCACATCTTTGTCCTTGCATGTTCTAACGAGTCAGCATTATCTTGGCTCTTCACGTTTCTCATTTAACAGCATAGCAGTTGGTAAGGAAGAGCTGTCCTGAAAGGCTCCTCAGCTTCACTAGTGTTAGCACAAAAGCTTTTGGATTGACCTTCTGTGGCTTCTGGTAGCAGATGTTAGTGTGCAGCTTCGTTTGTGCTGTGTAATTGTGGACAAAATAGCAGGCTGTGTTCTTGGTCTGCAGCAGGCTCTGGTCTCCTTGGTGACTTTGGCTAAGCTTCTGGGCAGCTGCTTGTGTTGTGATTGCCTCAGTCCTTTAATCTTTCTCTCTTTACTCTTTAAAATCCTCAATACCAAATATAAAACCTTTGTGTCAGCCTTTTTTGCTTTGGATGTCAGTCATTGGTATCTGAAAGTGGGACTTTCTAGTTGGACATGCAAAACTCCAGCTGAAAATTGTAAAATGTGTGAATCTGTACAGCAAATCTAAATGCAGGGTCTGGGTGATGCTGTAGATAATGCTTTGGCCAAGGGAGATAAGGTGTGTTTACAGTACAGATAGCAAGTCTCTTTTCCTCAATTGCATTAATGCTCAGCTCGGAGAAAGAAGGAGGAAAGGGGTCGCAGCTCTTTAGAAATCAATGTTACAGAGATTTGCAGAACACCTTAGCAGTTATTATGTAGCAACAAGTGTTTCTGTGATACTTTATATTTCTGTATCCATTTCCATTTTTTTTAATGTTTTTTTGCTACTTTGCCAAGCCTCTTCCTGAAGGACAAATCCAAGTATTTTATGCAGGAAGGATGGGTTTCCCTGAACTTATAGGGCCTAATTTAACTTGGGAGCCTGGACTTGGACTCATAGACAATTGCAACTTGATTGATTTTGGTTTTGTTTTGGTTTTTTCTCCTGATCATGTTAGAAATGAATTCACCATCTGTTTCCTAGAAAAATGGGGCATATCCTGTCCTGCAGATTAGAAACATTTGGAAGGGTTGTGTGGCACTGTTATCTGTTACATGGCTTGCTATTTGATAATTAATTTTGCTGCAGGTTCAGCAGGCTGTTTTTAGCACTCTATAGCTCCATGACTTTTTTTTTTTCAGTAATAGAATGAAATTGATAACTATAGCTTAGAAATTCAATATCCCAACTTGATATCCACTTTATTTTAGCATTAGATTTTTCTGGAAGAGTTGATTGCACGTCTGTCTTGAGACCTAAATTTTTTTTTGTTGTTGTTTAGCTTGATTTTAGTGTAATTGCTTCTCTTTTTTTCAGCAAAAGCAAACCATCGAGACGAATCAACCCAACTCCTGTGAGTGCTGAGCGGCCCCTCTCAAAACCAAAGACCTGTTTCACTTCCACGCCTGTCAGCCACTCTCCAGCTGCTCGCTGGTCAGCTGGGTCAAGCCTTGAGGCCTTTACTGCTGTCCAGGAAGGAAACCTCTCATCTGTGATAAGCAGCAGCCTTCAAGAGGAGAGGGAGATGCTGAAGAAAGAGCGGTACAGTCTGAACAGGGGTGGTGGTTCTTAATCCCCTTGTGTTCTGATTCCAGCCAGGATAGGGTTAATTTTTGCAGTTGCCAGGAAGGAACATGGCCAGGACAAAGTGAAAATGACAGAAGAATATCCAAAACAGATATTGGTGACCTTAAACTATAATTTTCCTGAAGCCAAGTGTGTCTGTGGTATCAGACTAGGATATTAACGCACCTGACTCATGTTTGTCATTTTAGAGGTGTGCTGACTCTGGAATAATGACCCTTGCTTCAAAAGTGTAGTCAGTTCTCACTGCTTTTATGGGATTTCTTCTTCATGGACTTGTATGTGGGGCTCTCTCTTGTGCATCTTTCCTTAGATCGCACAGGTGAAGCAGTTGGGCATAATTAGACTGTGTTTTAATGTTGCACCAAGACACATTGGTTTGGAGAAAATGAGTTAATAGTGCAAATGTATGGGAAGTGTTATGGTTTTGGAAGGTAGGTAGACTAACAGAAGCTTGCAGTCAGAAAAAAACAGGACATGGCTAGCTTGAGATTCTGTTTTAAAGGTTACTACTGCAGTTATCTGTTGAAAATTGCTGTCAGATGAGGTGAATTCTAGCTTCTAATTTTGTCTCTGCTGTTTGGTTTGTGCGTGACTTTCATTGCTTTTTAAAATAGTATCACTCTTAGTCTGTGAAGATCTTAGAAAAAAACCCAAGTGCAGTAGTTCGCACTATTGTTTATAATTGCTGACAGAACTGTTGCTGTTATTTGTAGGTTTTGTTCTTGGGGAAACCCCTCAGAACACATGGGTGTAATTATTTTCCTGCTAAGTTTTGCAGTTCACTTCAGTGGGATCAGAACTGGCTGAAACACATCAAGTTAGAGTCTAATGAATTACTGATTGTACTGAACCTGCAGTGGAACTGTTCAGGATTCAAACCTGCCACTCTGCACTTAAGTCTAGCACCTATTCCAGTCTGAAATCTACATGAAATGTCCCAATAACTTGTATCAGCTGAAATCAGTGAAATAGCAGAATGTGGTGGGCTGGATCTTGTCCATGAAGTGATATTCTCATCTGACCCATCATACTTGAAAGTTGGGAGTTGCTGTTGTGTCCTCAGTAGTGGTGGTGAAGCACAGAAGTAAGACAGCCTTCAGCCAGTTGGGTATCTTTGAGCAAAGGCAAAAGGTGAATTTCATCCTGAGGTAGATGACAACACTGAGACTGAAGTGAAGCAGAGTCTAACTCCATTATTGGAACCTTGCCTTGGGTAAGGTCACAAAGTACTTAATGGTGTCACAAAATACTTAATGAATAATTTTCTTCAGCTCTATCTATTATTCAATAATTTTCTTCAGTTGGTTGATTATGGTCATTGCAAAGAAGCTGTTGCTAATCTCTCTACTTCCATTTTGGGAACAATTGTTCTCCATCATAGCAGTTCCACTAGAAATAGGCCAACAGAAAAAGCTCTTAGCTGCAGGCTATAATATTTCTGACTTCCCAGAGCCCTTAAACTGACTTTAATCTTTCACTTTTGAGGCAGCGTGGCAAGATGTAGTGTGATGCTCCAAGTGTTTCATTGGAATCTTTAACAATCATTTGATATTGTTGTGACTGCGTTGTGTTCCGTTTCTTATGTGTGTTACATATGCCACTCTGGTGTTGCATTTTGGATGACTTCTCTAGATACAGTTTTATACAATGTTTGTGTATTTAACTGAGTGATCATAGTTGGTTTAGAATCCAGCAGTCAGAGCAGTTTGTTCCTTCTGTTGTTTAACTTGCTAGTATGGGATTTCATCAGCTGTTGCATTGGTGTTCCACTTAAGTGGTATTGGGTCTTATCAGAGTGTCATTACTTTACATCTGTACCAAAGGGATGGATGTGAACCTTATTTTCAGAGATGTTTTAAAATGTCTAGCTGTCAGAAATTGTATGTGCAAAGAAGTCTTTTAGGATCTGGTCTCTAACAGATTCCCTGTCCTTAACAAATACCACTTCAGATGAGAGAAGCAATAACATAGTTAATTGGTTAATTTGGTCAAAGTGCTGCACTATTTTAGCAGAGTTGGAATTTGAATGGGATTCTTTAGAATCTTTTGGTTGCTAACCCAAAGATCTATTCTCAGTAAGAGAAAGATGATTTAAATTGCTGTCATGCTAACAGCTACTTTAGTCAGTTTAAATGACATGGTTTAGTTATTGCAGGATTTCCTACATGCTACACTGGAAGAAAAGACCTCTTCTGGTTGCATGGCTGCTGTAGATCATCCTCAGTCACATGGCTATGTTGCTGCTCTTGAATTTCAGATGCAAATTGTTGCACCAGGCGTCTTCTCCTGCAGGGATATCTTTTGATCCTGGTACTCCAACTAAGCCTAGCTACACTCGCAGTGCTAGCCTTCCTGCTGAAAGCCATCTGGTGACCTGTGCAAATCCTGCTAAGGTTTCCTGCAAGAAACAGTTGGAGTGTCTGGCACAGCTCTATTCATCGTGTATAGCAGGTGAGGACACAGATGACATAAGACAGACCTTTCTCTGAGCTTTGAACTTGCTTGGGTGTTGTGAGAGGGAGATAGATGGGAAGTGGAAGCTGTGGGATAGTCATAGTGTACAAACAAATGACATCTGGAAAAATGAACTAAGCCAACACAGTTATTAAAATGAATGAATACTTGGTAAAATTTTAGGGAAGGAGGTGAGCCTGATGCAATACTGTGAGCTGCAGTAGACTGAAGTTGTATGTCCCATCTGAAACCAGGCTATTCCCTAACACATCTTTCCCATACTGATCCACACTGTGATTGTGTTGTGGGGGAGAGAGTTCTTTGCTGACTACCACAGAACAGGAATCTATCTTTTCGCCTTTGTGTATTAAAGTAGGATGGTATTGAATAATCCACCTTAACATCTCAATTACTCTCTCCCAGAAAACCTGGTACCAAATATTTTTCTGGAACTGTTTTTTGTTCTGCAACTGTTGACATCTAAAGGCACTTCTACTGCAGAAGATGGGGATAGTGACCCTGAAATCAGCGAAGGAAATAGAGGTAAGCAGCAGTAATGAAGGGAAATAATGTTGCTTCCATAGAATGAGAAGGTCTTGTAGAGTAGCCTGGAAAGTTATTCTTAAATTACATAAAAATGCCTTATTACTGCTGTGGGACTCATCTGCGGTGCTGATAAAAGTCATGCATGTATGGGAAGTGGTTCCACAGTATGATAGAGTGGGGTTGTTAGATACTGTTTGAATCTATTATGCTAGATCTGCTGTAGCTGCTTCCTAACACTGACTTTTAAAGAGGATAGATGTGTTCAAGTTGCTTCTCCATTGATCCTGCAACTCAAATGTGCTGTTGACCTGCTATGTGTTTATTAACCTTCAGGTCTGGATTTGAGTGCACAGGACCCATCCGTACTATTGCATTTTGGTTTTGGCAAATTCAGCCTTAGGCTTGATGCAGATTAGTACTTTGATATGGATATTACAACCAAAAGAGTGGCTTTAGGATGAGACCACCACACCCTCCTCCACCCTACATGCCTCAATTTGATTGACCTTTGTTTTGCTACCCATTGATTCTTGGGGCTGAGATTAGGAACATGAAATCTTCAGCTATGGGACCACCATTTTATGACTGGTTGTAGTTGGTCTGCTTTTCTTGTCCTGTATTTGCCTACTGTTGTTTAGAACACTGAGAAAGAGTCTTTTCTTTCCCATACAGCATTAAACAAATCAATTGCCTTTAGTATAGGAAGGATAGGAAATGAGAACTTCTGAAAATTGAATAGGGGTCTGGGAGATTATTTTTGGATATGTCAGTTCCTACTTTTCTTAAAAGCTAATTGTTGGTCTGTTAGTTTTTAAATGGTAAAAGGTACTGTTGTCTCATGTTTCTTCTTTCCCCTTAGATGTGTCAGGGAGACAGCATTTTGAAAGTGTGCACAACTGTGTTTATTTTGCTGTTCAAGTCTTGGATTATCAATATGAGTGAGTTGAATTCTTTTTTCATCTGCTTGTGTCTGCAGTTCTGTGTGGGATTAAGCAAATGTGCTTGGGTTTTAGAACTTTAGCAGTTATGGGCACAGAGTTGTTAATTTCTCTTCAAAACATACAACTTGACCTGGATTTGGACATCTGTGGGTTTCCTTGCACTGATCTGTCCTCTGAACTTTGTTGTAATTGTGCAAGAACAGTAAAGTCATGAGATGAGAATGATAACAAATACCAGTAGGATTTCCTGCTGGGTACACGTGGTTTAGAACTCTTTACTTGGCAGCATCATAAAACATAAGCATAAGCATTTCTTTAGAACTGATCATGTGTTGTTTATGTTTGTCTGTCTCTCTGAGTTTTATCCCCATTATCTTGGCAGAATTATTTCGCATTTAGAAAAGGGGATGCTGAAGCTTTTGGCTGAAAATGAACGGATTGCATTATTTTCTCCCACCTTGCACAAGAGGCTCAGACAAGCTTATGAAAGCAGCACAGCCAAGGTAAAAATTTGCAGACACCAAATGACATTGCTTCAAACCTTTGTGATGGTGTTCTTTTATTTGCAATGGCTTTGATGTTTAATCTCATTCCTTGTACTACATCTTCTTGTGATGTCCTTAGAAACTGTCTAAAAGCTACTTTTTTTTCTTGTCAGTGGGTGAGTGAGTTGCTGGGTCCAGTGGTTGTTAGCTGTGAATCACTGCTGGCTAGACTTGTGTTGTGCTCCAGGCCCTGACCTCAGCCAGAGACTTTGATAGGGTCAAGTTTTGCTTTTGAAATTCTCACCTAAAAAACAGGGATCCCAGGAGATTGTAATGAGTTAGGTGCACTATCAGAAGGTAGTTTTAAAGATGTGGATTTCTTTCATAGATATGGACTCCTTTTAGGCAAACATTTCACAGGAGACAATCCAGACAGGAAAAAGTGGTTCCCTCATGTGATTATCTGGGTTGGGGAACTAATTTGGTTGTTAGGAATTGGATGGTAGAAATGTATTTTGTATCTCATTTCATCCGTCTTTTAAAAATGGAAATTACTCTTGGCAAAGAAAGGACAGTGTACTGAGATGGGACATGTCAGTAGCTGAGCTTTTAAGTTGTAGATAAAGGTCTTGCTATTTGAAGAACAGGCTTTCTAACTGGAGAAAGAGTAAAGTAACAGAAATTGCCAGCCAAGATCCTGAATTTTCTCAAGCCCTATATTGAAGGTATACCTTAACTGTTTGTGGGTCTTTCCACACTGTATCAATACTGGTTGCAATCTGTTCAACAGAGATTTAAGGAGACCAGAGCCTTTCTCTCCTAATGTTGAGTGGCTCTGCCTCTGTTCCCTAATGTAGATGATAAAACTGTTGGTGTTCGCTGGTAGTTAGCAATTGGGAAGTAGCATGTCTGAACCACTCGGCTATTGATACTTGTTTCCCCATCATGCCCTTTCCCTGCTTTTTTCTGGATCTCAGATTGTTTAGAGACTTCCATTAGCTTAATGGCTGCCTTTGTGTTTTAAACAGGTATCTCTCCTGTTGCCATCCTCTGTACAGTCTGTTTCTTTTCAGCCAGAAACTGATAATCGCTCTAACTTTCCCAGTGACAGAGCATTTCACATATTTAAGAAGCAAAGGTAAGTTTCTTCTACTTTTCCTGGATGCTCACAGGGTATATAACCTTCGCATGATTGTGAACAAACGATTTTAAGAATGTCTTATGAATGCTACATGCTGTAGAAAAAAAATCTTGACATTTTTGCTCTAATTAAATGAAAAAAAAAGTCTTTGTCCATATTGACTGCAGGAGCTAAATGGTTAATGTCTTTAGAGAAGAACAGCCTAATTCTTCAGGAGTTATTGAGACTTCTGATAATGCCAGTACAGTGTGTCACCCTACTGGATTGCTTCTGCATATAAATCTGGTATGCTTTTATTCTTCCTGCTGCCTCCCTCCATGCTTGCAGCGACAGGGTGAGGGCAGAATGATGAGTTGTCTTGGTCCTTTTCTTTTTCTCATAGGTATTACTTCATGTGGCTTGTTCTTTCCTGCCTCTCAATCTTCACTATGTCTGTCTAGTAATGGCTGTTTTGGTCATTCCATCATAGATTGGGCATAACAAGCTTAAGCACTTGCTGACAAAGACATGGAAAATGGAAACTCACTGAAGTACTGCTAACATTTATGAGTTTTTCAAAGGTATCTTAATGCTTGGAGGCTGGAGTTATTTAATCTGAGGTAGATTTTTGCTGGGGAGCTTTGGAGCAATTAATATTCAGTTGTTGCTTTGAATTTTGAAGAGTGGGAATTCATTCCCTTAAATATCTTGATTCACAGGGATATATTTTATGAACTTCTGCGTGAATGGGAGGATAACCACGAGAAAACTGGCTGGGACTTTGAAAGAGTTCTGGGCAACAAGATCAGGTAAAAGTCTTATGCAACATCAGCTAGCTCTTTAATGTAACTGAATTGCTGGTGAATCATACTGCACTTGGCATCCTTAGTTCCATGTTCTGCCTGGTCTTCTGCACTAATCTGTAGGGGCTGTGTGCTGCTTGGAGGAGACTGCCCATGTACACTTGCTTTTGAATTTAAAAGTATCAACCATTATCTTAAACAAGCCATAAGTGGCAAGGCCCTAAATTGATCAGTCTTGATGTTGCTCTTTCTCTTTCATAATCACAGAAAGAGCTACTCTCAAAACCAGTGTTTTGTTGTCTGAACATTGTTATTGTATACACTTGTGTGTGCATGTCATGTTTCCATGCCTGACTCCTCTTAAGTGAGAAGTGTATTATGTGTTCAGAAGCTGTTCACTCTTCTAATTATTTCAGGGGGTCTAGTGCATTTGCTCTGAGAACAAGACAACTGTGTTTCTTTCTGTGGAAAGCAGACTGTTTTATTCACTTAATGCTTTATCAAAATGCAGTATTATATAAAGAAACTATTATAGCATTGAAAGCAGTTGCCTTGTGGATTTCTCTGTTAGTCTCAACCACCAGCCTACTCAAGTAATGTGTATGTAGGTGGCTTTTCACCACAAGAGCAAAACAAGACTGAGGCTTAACCTGAGAAATCTTGGGGCATCGTAAGTAGCACTATTGCTGTTTCCTTACTTCCATATGTGTGAACTCTCAGCTTACTCTTCTGGGCAGGGAAGAGTGGGAGCTGAATGAGTTTATTCTTTTTTCTAAATAACAACAATTATTGAAGGAAAGGAAGAGATTCTTTTTATCTCTAGGGCTATGTTTACTCTGCAGGTGCTCAGGGAGAATTTTTATTTCCATGTCAGCAGCAGGTAGGGCTCAGTGCTTGGAAAACTTAGTTATAAAGATACTGGTTTTTTTTAATGGCCTTTGGAGATTGCTTTCTTAAAAGTACGGTTTTTATGCTTTTGGTATTGTTTGAGGTTAGAACATGATTTTATGTACCACAAAGTTTCTGTCAGAATTTGATAATGTTTTCCTTTACAGGGCCATGATGGCTCACCTATCTGCAGCCTGCAACCACAGCCATTTTGCCAGGCTCTTTCAGAAACAGCTTATCCAGGTAAATGACTTGGGTTGTTTAATGACTGTATACATCAAAATGGATTTGATCCTTCCTTGGTCTGACAAAACAAGCCATGTCTTGTAAGCTTCTTCAAGATTTTCCCATTGAAACTTTTTCAGGGAGAGACAAGTTTTCGGGTGGGAATTTCTTTCCTTCTTCAGAAATAATCAGTGATAAATTACCAATGAAGTCCCTTTTAATCAGGAATAAGGCACACTGAGAACATCATAACCTTTAAGCATTAATTCTTTATAGCTATTTACATCAACCTTCTAATCTTAGTACAGTTAATATTTTCTGGAAATTTTAGGGGTGTATTTTGATATTTGTCAAGTGCAGAGGTTCCCAGTTATGTTTGTTAGCAGCATGAGTGCAAAAAATCTCTGGTTCTTCTCTGTAACATTCAACAGGCTGGTTTTGGTACAGTATTGCTGTTCTAATTTAGAGGGGCTATTTCAAGCATCATCTGACTTCATTGTAGGTAAAGAAATGAAGGAGAAAATTCACTGTATTCTCTGTAGATGTCTGGCTTATTGGTGGGCTCAGGACCATGTAAATGATTAAGGCACTGAGCATTTTTTGTATGAGAAGAAGCTGAGAGCTGGGAGTATTCAGCATGGAGAAGAGAAGGCTCTAGGTTGTCTTAGCACTGTTATAAATACCTGCTGGGAGGGAATGAAGATGAGGGAGTGAGATTTTTCTCAGTTATGTTCGCTGACAGGTCAGGACACTGACCCTGACTGAACAACAGGGTTGGATTAGATGATCCAAGAGACCCCTTCTAAACAGTTCTGCAGTTCTGTAATTCTTTGAGTCCTGAATTGTATGTGTGTTTGAGGCAGCGGAGAATTAATTTTTAAATTTTATTTAACTTTGGGAGTTCAGGAGAACCTGCTCTGGTTCTGAGCTAAAGATCCTACTGAGTGGTTCATGAAGATCTTGAGAGTGATAGGAATTCTCTCCACTCATCTACATTTAGCCTCCTAGATATGCCCTAGTTCGATGTGTAGGATTGGGATTCCATCAGGACCTCTAGGCTGTTTATGGCCAAAGTGGGTAGCATGTTTTGGCACAGGGAAGAGCTGTTCTGTATGTGGGCACCAGAGAAGATCATGCTTGGATTACTCCAAAAACAGTATTGTGAGGAAGGGATGATATGCTGGGAGAGATGTAGTGAATGATGCCTTGTTACAAATACTTCACCTCGCAACTCTTTCCATCTCCTAAAGATGTGCAAAGGTCCTGTTGGTGGTGGTGCAAGCTGGGGAGACACTCCAGACCAGGATGTCCTTAATATGCTGGGCTCTGATAATCTGAGCCGTCTGAAGAGGCTGCAGGAAAGATTTGTTGTTCCTCAGAGCATCAGAGGGCCTTGTCCACCCCCTTCATTCCCAGGGTGCCAACAGTTCTTCAGGGACTTCATCCTCAGCGCTGGAAGGTGAGCAGCCTGTGCTTGCTGTTCACTCTGTTAAATGTGTGGGCAATGGAAGCACCAGCATATTTCTCTTGCAACAGGGAACTATCCAGAAAAATTGGGACTAGATTATATGATGATGATTTTTCTTCTATAAACCCACAATATTTTCTTGGAGCTCTCAGTATTTCCTAGTGCCAAGGCATGCAGTAATATCTAGCAAGGACACTGAACTGGACAAATGTTTCTGTGTGATGGTGCATGCAGCCAAGGTGTACAGGACAAAGCCAGGTTGATAGTTTTGTTTAATGAGTTTTTCATGTTTCACAGCAAGAGAGGATTGTCATCTATGGGAGATTTTAATCTTAAATTCAGTTATTTTATAGATTCCTCCTTTGGCAGATGAATTTTATTATCCCTATGCTGAGACTTGTTACATAGCATCTCTGAAAAAGTATAAAACATGAGTGGAAATGAAGGAGGTTCAAAGTTTCCTCTCTTGCTTTCTTGTTTGTCAGTCTGTTATGTTGTATGTCTGCTGATGCTTGTTACAACTCATAAGGCAAGCTTAAAATTTTGCAGTGTGTTAGTTGAGGTTTTACTGCTGTTTTCAGCCCAAAGTCTGACTCATCATCATCTTTTGCTGAAGTTACCAGTTCAATCAGCACCTGATGGATAGTCTGTGCCTGAAGATACTTGAACTGAATGGCCTTACTCTGGTGGAGCACGAGCATGGTGATGGGGAAGCAGATATGGAGGAACAGGTAGGCTTGCTTTGTGCAAACACGTCTGTCAGGAATTTCTCTGAGCTGTTTCAGTAGTCAAACAATTACTGGCTTGATTGTGAGTTGCTTGGAACTTCCACCACTGTATTTACAGGAGAAGAGCTTTCTAATTTGGTTCTATAATTTTGCAATTTGCTTATTTATCTGGCCCCTTGCCGCTTACCTGTGTCCTTCAGGGTACTTCATGGAACTGTCATGGGTGCACAATAATTGTGAAAGTGAAAGCCTCCTCTTTAGGTTATAACCTGTGTTAGATCAATGAAATAACCAAGTCCAGTTGTGACACCATTGCAATGAGTTCCTTGTTACTCTTCCATATAGAAAGGTTTTAGTTACATTGAATTTGTAGTCATCCCTGTTCATAGGTGTACATGTGTTTCTTCACTGAAGTCTCCATATCAGGGGTGTCACAGCTTACATTCTATTAGCAAAGCAGCAACCAAAGGTTCATAGAGACTTGCAGAGTGGTTGTGCTATAAAGGAGGCAAGGTGATATCAGCTCTGCCTCTCATTGGCTCCAAAGTTCTTAATGCAAAATATGAGTGAGCAGCTGCTTGTTTTAGAAAACTCTTGAATAATTCCTTCTTGTGAAGAAGTGAAGTGGTGGAGACAGAAGCATTAGAAATACATGATAAATCTGTGTTTTGGAAACTTACCTTTATTAATAGCAGTGATGAAGCTATGTGACCCTTTTACGTGAAGGGAGTGGAACTTTAACACCAGCATTTGCTTTGCCAGTGTAGGGTCGCATTGTCTCAGCTTGCTTTTCTTCATTTCAGGATGAAAAGAAGCGTTTCACCGTGGCCCTGTTGAGTCTGCGACTCCTCGCCAAGTTCCTGGGGTTTCTTGTTTTCCTGCCCTATCGGACTGCGGAGCAGCCAACCAGAGACTTGCAAGATTCTGCACTGGCACTGAGGAACCAAGTAAGAAACAGAGCTCTGCCTTTTGCTGGACAGGCACATTTTCTAGCCTGAGGAGGATTGTGGGTAGTCATGCACTTTCAAAGTGAGCCAGTGGTTCTTGGGATGATGTTGTATGGTTCTGTGGCCCTGCTGCATATTCTGGGGTTGTGAAGAAAGGAAAACAGAATTTGTGTAACCTTGAAAAGAGGGAGCAGTGCACCAACGGTGAGGTGCTCAGTCTTGTTATTTCTGCTGATCTGGGTTTGTCGTACCAAAACTTGCACCCAGCTAAGACAACTTGTATTTATAGCATAAAATCCAGCTGGTTGTGTTAGTTTTTCACCGATCTCCCAGCAGTGTGTCACTGAATGGAAGCATTAGACCACTTTGTACATCGTCAGGCTTTTAGCCTTGCTTTTTGAAGTCCCAGTGGGACCTCTGGTTGCAGTCATAGCATGGTTTTTACCTCTGGCCATGTGCAAAGAACTGTTTTCATTAGCCAGAAGTCAACAGTTACAGAAGATGAAATCCTAGAAAGAAAAGTCAAGATCTAGATAAAAGTTTTTCTGTAACTATCAAAAGATCACTTAAAGCTGCTGGTTTAACTTCTCTTGTCCTTTAAGACCCTGCCTGTACTGGATATATTAAAGCTTCTGAGACAATCTATTCGGGATCAACGTTCTATCCTCACTATTCCTTGGATTGTGGAGTACCTCTCTCTTGTGGATCATATTGCTCCTTTCCTTGATTATTACAGGAAAGTGTTTGGTCTCTTGCTGCAGGTATACAGGTAAGAGTCTGGGAAACTATATCTGTAAAGAACTCTTCAGTGAATGTTTGGTGTGGCTTTTTTCTTGGGATTTTTTGAGGTTTTTTTGGGGTTGTTTTAGGGTTTGTTTTTTGTGATGCAAATCATGCATACGTTTTATCTTACATGAAGTTGCAAAGAGAACACAGCCTAAACTTGGGGATTAATACTTGATTCAAATATGTGTTTTTCATTAAGTAAATAAAATCTTTTAATCCCGCTTGATCACTCTACATTTGCAGCTGTGATTGATCTGCAAGCTACAGCTTGAACTTAGACCTTAAACCTACAAGGTTTCCAATACCTAAATAATTTGAAGCACATTCTGGAGAATGGCTTGTCTAGTGTGAACTTAAGATAGGATGTTATGCAGGTTCATACAAAAAAGTAGAGCTTACTCTCTCTGTAGGCAGACATGCAAGAAATGTGTTCGTGGTGATAGATAGTTTAATTGGTAAGTGAATGGTTTGGGAATGTTTTCCTTAATGAAAATTGAGCTGCTGAAAACTGACACTCTCTCTTGCTGCTTCTGCTGCATGGCAGGTTAATGGTCCTTTCTGAAGACAAGGACATGAGTTTCCTGAACAAGCTGCTGATCCTTGCAGTTCTGGGTTGGCTTTTTCAGGTAGAGTCTCCAGTCTGCATATAACTCTTCTCTGAAGAAAAAGCAGGCACAGAACTCAATATAAGATAGTACTGAAATGAACTAAACAATTCAATACTGTAGTTTGTTTTTTATCATGAGTTTTTTACACTGGTATGGGAGTTTAAAGAATAACTGTATTTTAGTGGAGAATTATTTTCCTTTAGTGGAAGAGTGTGAAACAACAATTTTTTTTCCAATAGGAATTGTAATTGAATCTCAAACATTCTGTGCATACTAATCTGCAACCTTGTAAGAAAATTGACAGCTGGTTCCTAATAGAACTGGAAGCTCTTGTTGGGGAATTTATTGTCTGGTAGATATATAGATGGTGTATGATGAACTTTTAAAATTCTTTTGTGCCTCCATCTGGAAGCAAGGTAACTACTTAGCAGGAACCTGTTGGAAATGTCCAAGATGCTGTTATAGGGAGGGTGAGGAAGGTGGCTTTTGTTACTGTGATCAAAATAAATCTTTTAATTTTATGGGAAGTTCTCCTCAGAGCAAGAGGATCTTTAGTGCTAGGGGTTCTCTTTTGTGGGTGGCCCAGTGGTGAGATTTTACTGTCGTGTTATCAGAAATGGTAAGTGACTGCCTTTTGGGTTGCAGCTGCCGTGTTCTCTGTTTCAGGTGCCATCAGTCCCTGAAGAGTTGTTTTTTACTGCTGATGACAGGCAGGAGAGATTTGTGAAGGATACTGTGACATCTGCTCAGGCTTTGGTGAGTTAGTGCAGCACCATGTCCTCTGAATCTGTGGGGGAAGATGGATCTACCATTTCCTCAGGAGTTGTCAGATTTCATCAGGAACTTGGCTTCAGGGCAGCTGCACTGAGACCAATGGAGACCAATGGATATGATGCTCACTTTGTCCAAGTGCCTCAATTGTACCTGTGTTATGGGTTGTGAACTCTGTGTTACAGCTCTGGGTTTCCTGTCAGGCAGGAGCCATCTCACCTGCTGCAATAATTTGCAGAACAGGTGACAAGTTATGCTGTAGATGCTGTTTTCCTGCATAGAAAACAGATAGAACTGTAGCTCTTCCCAGAAATAAGCAGAAGTAATAATGAAGAGAAATAGAAAGATGGGACTGTAAGAGCAAGGTTGCTGTTTGTGAGGTCACCTGTTTTCCAGTGTCATGACAAAGGGTGGCTAAACTGAAAATGGTATAAGCAAGCAGGAAAGGAGGTGAGGGTATGGCATGTGTGATGTTTCAGATAACTCCCAGACATGCAAGGGGATATACAGTATTCCATGGAAAAGGGATGTGGATGCTAAGATACATTGTTGGATGGGATCTGGAATTCCTGTTTCCCCCACAGCCCTGCCTGTGCTGTGGTAGTACTGAGGTGACATTTCTCCATAGTGTGGTGTTCCAGTGAGTCTGGATGAAGGCACTTGTGGACGTGTCGTGCATAGCAGATGTGCCTCATCAATTTTCCTCCATGGGAAGGTTTCTCCCATATCAGTAGGAGCTGTGGCAACAGTCTTGGTTCTCTTCTTTAACCCAGCTTTCAGCTGGGCTTTGATAGTGATCGGGGGCAAAGGCTGAGCTACACTAATAAAATGAAGAACAGCTCATTTTGTGTTACAGGGCTGGACTGAACACTTGGGCTGCAAAGTTCATAATTTTACTGTGTATTTGGAATTCAGCTATTGTTTTCATGGAAAGGTAGCCCTGAAACCTGCCTGTGACTGCATGTATGGGATTTCTGACTTCAAGACTGTTTCTTTTGTGCTGTATCCTTTCAGCATTTCCTTCATTTTCTTACCAGGACTTTGTACCCTTGGTGGATCAGCAGTTGCTTTATACCTGCTGTCCCTATCTTGGTGAGTATTTTACTTCTTTTTGCTATATATATAAAATATATTAGTATGTGTTTACTTTTATTTAGTCAGTTGTTTATATTTGTTGTTTAGTACTGTGAGTCCTTGGATCACCTTTCTTACTCCTAACAACTTAAGGTCTCAGTTGTGTATTCAAGAACCTTGATAAGAAGCTGTATTGCAGATGCTGCTACAGCTGTGGATAGTGTCTGGTGAAGATGGGGGAGGGAGGTTATATGGTGAGGATAGCTGATCCACAGAGCTTGAATCCGGAGGGACAGGGAAAGCCACCCCTCACAAGGTGTAAAGGAGCATTATAACAACACAACTTTTCCATCCTAGGTTTAGGAAGGGCTGTTTGTGTACTGTGAGGAATGTTTTGATCCTTGAGCATATTTCTGCTGCCAGGCAGAGGGGGAAGAATCCTTTTGTGCCCTGGTATTTTGTCAGGTTGTTGTTTAAGATAGCTTTTTCATGGGATCTGTCTACCAATGATAAAATTCCTCTCTGTAGACAATAGAGTCCCAGATGAGGAGATGGTGCTCTTCTGCTTGGGATTTAATAGGAAAACTAGTTAAAACCTGCATCACAAAAGCTTCTAGGTGAATAGGCTGTCCAGCTTTTCCCCAGTATTTGCTCCTGACTCTTGAAATTTTGTGTAACTGCTTGCATTGTTGTCTTGTAGACTTTATGGTTCTTGCTTGCCAGACTAAAACGGAAAGCATAAAGATAACTGCTCCCTCATCCTTCTGAATGAGTCACATGTTCTAGGGGGCTTTTCAGAAGCTTCCTCTTTTCAGAGCCTTGCTGTGCCCTGCCAGTTATATGTGGGATGCCCCCTCTGCTTTACTGAAGCTGAGAGAATTTGCTCTGAAAACAGGAAAAGTGAAAGTCTCTTTCTTGAGTTTTGTAATTTTTTTTTCTTCTTGCTTATGAGGTTGATGATTACTTTTGCATGTTTTCCTGTACAGGTGAACTGCGTAAACTACTTGCTTCTTTTGTGGCTGGTAGTGGAGGAAAAAATGGTGGGTTTATAAGGAAAATCACTCCCACAGCTGCAGAGTCCTTAGCACCCAAGGCTTCTGTCACACAGCGGAAACTGCAGGTAATGAAATTAGGGAATTACAAGGGGAAAAGGGGCAGGAGAAATTTGCTTGTGTGAGTGTAAGGTTATACAGTGGTCTCTTAATGTCAGAGGAAGAATGGACCTAGATGGCAGGAGAGCATTGTGTTTAACAGTCAGGTATCTTTACTCTCTGTTTTTCAGTTATAGTCGTGTGGCTGGGATATGGTGTGGGTGGTGAAATCCATATAACCTCAGAAAACATTATTGCAGTTGGAACAACTAGTCTCATTTATCTGTTTCCCTCTTCTTTAACATAAAATGTTGGTATATTTCTCTTACTTTGTTTTGGTTAGATTTATAGCCATGCTTTCCACTGAAAGAAGGACCTGTGTAGGAGCCTTTAGGATTACTAGCCTGTAATTAAAAGGGCTTTTCCTTCCCAAAACAAGTCCTGTGTGCTGACTCACTGCTAACAGAAACTGTCAGAACTCTCCCATTCCATTTACAGCTCTTTTGGAGCTTCAGAAACCCTGATATTGAGCTTTGGGTTAAATGGTTAGAAGAGAATAGGGAGTAAAACTAGGATGATGAATGCCTTTCTACAGTAGCAGAAAGTTCTAGTGGAAGCAAGTTGTCTTTTAGTACATCTCCAGATGGTCCATTCTTGTCCATTCCTGTGTTGGTGAGAGGAGGGTCTGGGTGGAGTGCTCTAACCAATTGTAGCATTTTGTCTTGAACAGGCAGATTTGGAACAGGCCTTCTTCCACAACCAGCCTCCTTCCCTACGGAGAACAGTGGAATTTGTGGCAGAGAGGGTAGGATCCAACTGTGTTAAGCACATCAAGTAAGTGCTGGTCACCTGTTTTGTGTCTTAAGAAGTAACTTTACATTACAATTAGGCAAAGAGTTGATCCTTTAAACTTGCATGTATGAGGGAAAGAAGCTTCCCTGGGGATATGCTGTGTAGCAGAACACCAAGGCTGTGTAAGACTGTGACCAGCAACATCTGCAATTGTAGAGAGGAATTTGTGAAGGGATGTAGAGAGGAGGAGGATTCAACTTTTAGGACCCTTTGTATGTGAAAGCAGTGCAGCACTGAGGTGTTATAACCTGTTCAGAACATTCTTGCTAATGGGAAAATCTCATATCAGAAATGACCTCTGGAGGTCACTTGATCCAAACTCCTGCTCAAAGCAGGCACAGCTTTCAGGTTACATCAGGTTTATTGGCACCTTTTCCAGCTGGAAAAGTTTCCATCTCTTAAGGATGAGGATTCAGCCAACCTCTTTCTAGCATGTTCCAATGCTTAATTTTCCCAGGCCTTGTGAAAAAGTTTCCTTATATCCTGTCAGAATATCCATTGTTCCAGCTTGAGGATATTCCTGTCAATCTTTAGCAGTGCTCTTCCTGAAAGTCTTGTTCTGTCCTCTCTGTAACTTTTTTTTCTCCCTTTAACATTTTCTTGTGTCCAGGCTAGATGAAACTGACTCCCCCTTGTAGGTGTGTGCTCCAGCATCCCAGCTATTTTAATAATTTTTTTCTTTTCTCCTGCAGTTTCTCAAATTGCCAATGGCTTTTCTGAGATCCCAAAGCTGGACACACTACTCCAGATGCAGCCTCACAGTGATGAGGGAAGCAGTAACTTCCCTTGACTTGCTGGTTGCACTGTTGCTATTGTCAGCCCAGTATAAGGTTGGCTTTCTTTGGGCACTCCTAACTCACCTTGTGTTCTGGGAACCCCAAGTCCTTTCTGCAGAGCTGCTCTGTAGCAGTAGACCCCAGCCTGTACAGGTGCACAGTCAGCCCATTTCTCCCTCTTTTCACAGCCCTCCTGTGTGGCAGCCCTGCCCTCCAGCTCATGAGCTTGCTCAGAGTTTGCACTGTTCTGCTGTGCAGCTTGCTGAAGCCATTAAATGTTATCAGCCCCTAAGGAATGGTGGTTGTTGTGTTGATGCTGCTGACATCTTTGAACTTCTGAGCACCATCAGTTGAGCATACAAGGGTATTGCTGCCAGAAAGGAGACCTGTAACCAAATAAGCTTTTAGTAAAACCTAAAGGCTTTTGACTCTTGAGTCTTAGTACTATTTTGGTGTCTTCATTGCTGTTTTCTTCCGTACATACAGAACAAGGAGATGATACAGTACTAAATGCAGCACAATTGATTGCTCTTAGTAGAGTGACTTATTGCATTTGAGATGGGTATCCCCCTAAACCGGGGAGAAGAGCTAGTGTACACTGGGGTACAGCTAGTGTGTACTGTTTCTTGTACTGACTTCAGTCTGCCTGATTATTTTTGGTTTTGTTACAGGGCAACACTGGTAGCAGAGCTAGTTCAAAGGGCTGAAGGCATGTTGCAAAATAAAGTGAAGGAGGAGGATGTTAATCACGACAAACTGCTTGAAGAGGTGTGCACTCATCTTTATGAGGAAGGGGCCCAGGCACTCATCAAAGGCAGAGAGTAAGGAGGAAAAGTTATTTAAACTTGTGCCTTCCCATCTCTTCTTACTGCAGAATCAATAAGCCTAATTTAGCTTGGCCTGTGGTGCTCAGGTTCTGGTGATTATAAACCATGCCCTCTGCTTTTCTTATGGTGAGTGTCTGCTGTGCCTCCAGCTAGTTAATACTGTGTTTGTAAGAAGGATTAAAGGTGCTGTGTGTCCCTCTGCATCCAACTCCAAACAGACATCCACCGCAGCTATTGTATTTCCTCTCTTTGGAAAATTGATATCACAGCTTAGTTGCTTGTAATTACCTTTTCTTTATCTTGTCCTTTTAGTCTGATTTATTGTATTGCTGCATAATGAATCTCTTGAGTGTTGTCCAAGAACTTAGACTAATCCTGTGGCACACTTTCTTTCTTTTCTTGCAGATTTTGCAAAAAAAAAGGTCCTGAGGCAGTAAGGGTGTTGTTGCCAGAAGAGACATCTGCAGCAGTATGTATTTTCCCTAAAACTTATTAAAAGCCTTGACTTTAAGTCTGGATCCATTACCATTTTTCCATTGCTGCTTCACTTATCCCTTAATAGCTCAGGTCAAAGGAATGTATTGATGCCCTCATGGGAGGACTGAGAGATAGCTAAGGAGAGTCGCTTCTACTGGGCTGCCTTGCATATTCTAGGTAAAGTGATACTCCAGCTCATAGCTGACTAATGAGGCTGGAATGTTATATAAACTGCATTTGTCTTGCACTGATAATGCGTTTGTTTTAGCATCAACTTCCCCAAGAGTCGATGAGGTTTGGAAAGTTAAAATGGGTCGATTGTATTGCTCAAACCAGCAGTTTCTGTAGAGGCAGTGGTGCTCAGTTTAATTGTTGTGTGCCAAAATTAAGCTTTTTTTCCTCTAGACTTTCTTTTGAATTTTCACTGACTGCAATGCTGTGGCTGATAGTAAATCTCTTATCATTTGTTATCCTCCCTATCCTGTAAAGGTTTTAAGCAGTGCAGAAAACATTGCAGTGGAACTGGCAACTGAGAGAGCCTGTGGCTGGCTCTCTGCCAACATTGCAGGTGAGTCTTTTTACCTTGACTTGGGGCTTCTAACCTGCATTGTACTCTTTTTTCTGAGTTCAAAGGACAGACAGTGTTATTGATACTTGATCCTACTCATTTTTCTTCTAGTAGAAAGTATGCAGTTGCTCTGTCCCTCCTTGTTTAGGAATAATAGAAATGATTTCTAGCTCTAAGAACCTTCTTTGGGGATCTTTTGGGCTTGGTCCATGGTAGTGATTTTTAGTTATGGAGTCTTGTATGGTAGTGAGAGTAAATGCTGTGGAAATGCTTCTGGAAATGTCATCTAGGCTGAAGTTGCTTTAGCATTTCCAGTGTATACAGACAGCTGCTCTCTTAAGCTACCTTATGGTTCACATGTGCAGAGTGCTTCTGAAATCTCCAGTAAAACAAACACTTCTTAGACTGAGTGTATTTTCTGCAGGCTGAAGGCAAATGTAGTCCTTTTATTCTGTGATACTGCTCTTGCAACTCTTCAGAGTATCTGAAAACCTATTTTTTTCAAGATGTTGGGCCAAAAGCCTGGTGAGGAATGTCCAAGTACCATTTGCAGCCACAGCAGTTTAGTGTTTTGGATACTGATCAAAATGTATTTTGGTAGAAGGTATATGGCTTTTATGGGCACAGTGGTTGAACTGGTATGATCACACTGAATCAGCTTTCTACTTTGACATTGCCTTCTGGCTTAGCTGCTGTGTTTGTTAAACTCATGGAAATATTTTTACAGGAAGTGAGATGAGTTGCCAGTGGTACCTGGCAGTGATGGATGGCTGCCTTCTACAGCTGTGGGTTAGCTCACCCTCTCCACATGTGCCTCTGCACATTAAATATAGTGGAAGCTCAGAGACAGGGGGTTGAAAATGTAAACTGTCCATTTTTCTTATTTGCTATGGCCCTTGAAATGAGAGGGTAAGAGTGTTTGGAAATGATTCTCTGCTTCAGTGGAGACAAAAACTGAAGCAGACAGGATTTGTTCTCTGTTTTCTGTAGCACTCATCAAAAGGGAAGTGAAGGCAACCTTCAACAGAATGCTGAAAGTCCCAGGATTTCCCTTGCCTGGCGAGGATGCTCTGGAGCTGAGAAGGGACTGTCCTCCAGGCTGTCAGCACAGTGCTCCATTTCCCTCCCAGATCATCAATGAGATTAAGGTACACAGTGTTCACTTCCTGGCTTGCCTTTCTGTTTTTCACATTGGTGTTTTTGTGGTTTGTTTTTATTGTTGTTTTGTGGGATTTTGTTTGTTTGTTTGGGTTTTTTTTAAGAGAACGTTCTGTTTCTGAGGAGGTGGCTGTGGGGAATGCTTAGGAAGCACGATGTAAAGTTCTCAGGTGTTTTTTCAACCCCTGCTTGCTGTGTCTAGATCAGAGTTCCCTGTTAGGAGTGCTATCTCAAGTACAGGATTTCTGGTAGCATGGCAGTGTGGCCTTTTTGATATGAGTAGGATGGAAACCACAGTGAGGAAACCGTGGTATTGTGTACAATTTTGCAATCATTTAACCTATGTACCCCATAAGGAAAAGAATTCTGAACACCTCACTATTTTACCATTATGTATTCTGCCTATGTTTTTTACAGCGGCTTGTCTGCTTGACAGACGAGTAATGCTGGTTATCACTGTCATTGCTTTCCCAGAACTTGTGTGAAAATGCGTTCACATCCTTTAATGCTTTCTTGCTCGTGCTAAAATTAAAAAAAAGGAGGGTAAGTTGTGTGAGGAAACCTCTGGGTTGGCACTGAAGCTTCCCTGACAATATAAGTGGGCTCTGGATTTCTGTAGCACTTCTACCCTGAACTTGCTTGCTGTGCTGTCAAATTTATCTAGAGCTTTCAATGCTGGTACTTTTAAGGAAGATGAATTTGTTGCCATCACTGAATTTTACTTAGTAACATTTTTGAGCACTGTGATAGAAAATGAGATCTTGCTAAGGTTGTGAAAAATCAGTTTTAATCTGTCTTACGAAACGTATATACTAACTTTAGTTCTGGTTTTAATGAGGACCCATGAACTATTTATGAACTGCTCTGTCACAGAGAATCTGTTTGTGAAAGAGCAGGATACTAATGTGTGTGCTACTGTTGTCTTTCTCATCAAGGATGTGCTCTGTGTTGCTGTGGGCCCACGAGAGGAGGGTGAAGTGGTTGATTACGTGTGGTTGGAGTGCTTGCTGGGAAGGTTGAGTCAGACACTTCGATGCAGAAAGGTAAAAGATGTAAAAAACGGAACTCAATCCACCTTTGAATCACTTTGGGCTGTCTTGATACCTGCAAACTTTTTAATTTGCCTTGCCTCACAGTTGAGTTTAGTTGAGGGGTTTTTATTTGAGCTCAAATGTGGCACTGTTGCACTGCGTTTTTTTATACTGTGTAGATTTGCTTGTTACTTCAGCTTGCCTTTGTGAATCCCCTTTTCATAGATGACCTTTTTGTCTTTCAGTCTTTAGTAGTCTCCTCATTACAGCTCTGTGCTTCTTGCTGTAAATTGCCTGCCCTTCTCAGATATTTTTTTATCCCTTGTGAAGCCCTGTTTTGTCCAGGCTGCTGTATGGGGGAAAAATATAACTATTTTTTGTGTTTTCCAGTTCATGTGTCCCACATCAGAACAGCAGCTGGCCAAGTGCACAGTTGAGTTGGCATCTTTGCTGGGTAAGTGAGTCATGGCAAGCTATTTAAGACTGAAATCTGTTATTACAGTTCTCTTAGATCCTTGAGGTCAAAGATTTAAGTCTTCAGAGCTCATGGATATTTAATTCTTTTTCGTGTCACTGAGCTGGCAGATTTTTTTCTGTCAGTTTGGGTGGTTGCTCTTATTCCATCTTACAGTCTGCAAAACATAATTGTACAGTAACTAACCATCCTTCCTATTTGTTTCACATCTCTGCTGTATTTTATTTATTGACACCTTCACTTAAATATGGAATATGTTTTCCAGTATTTCTGCCTCTGAAAAATTGTGGTTGAGTTTGGGCTTTTTTTCCTAAGAGTGAGGGCCTTTTCCATTAAATTACGGATTTTTTAGGGAAAGAATGGAAGTTACTTGTTTTCTGTGTATTATGACCTGTGACCATTTTCAGCTTGTTTTTTTCCTCTTGATGTGTAAATACAGCTTTTCTCTGAGCAGGGGCTTGTGATCTCAATGCAGGTGTTTTCTTAATGGACAACCTTCTAATTTTGTGGGTTTAGAACCAGCTTTGGAAGTTTTATACATAATTTCTTTTTCAGAAGGCAGTTCACGTCTGAATATTGTGAAATTTATTTTGGGGGGTAGCAGTGTCAACCTGTCCCATTCCTTTAGATGGTACCAAGGAGGAACTGGTATCCTCCTTCTGTTTATGTTCATCTGTAGTTAAGCAATGTTCAGCTTCACTTTCATTTGTGTTAAGTCAGGTTCCTCTGCCTAGTCTAAACTATGGGCAACTGTTCAATCTGTCTATAGACTTAAATGTTTAACTGTGTTACTCTTCCCTCCTTTGCGGTAACACCTAGGTTCTCTTTGACAAAATATTAGGCTAAATATTAGACTGACAAGACTTGGGGACATATTCCAATTGGTGTTCTTTATCTGAGATATAGATCTCTTCTTATTTCATACTGTCTGTATAGTTTCAAAGCTTATAATTTTGCATATTTCCAAATTCCAGTCCTCTTAGGTTCACCGGTTTGTGCTCCCTCAATGTGCTGCTGGCCTGAGATGATGACTATAAAAGGAAATAAAATAGTGCAGCTATAGGAGTTCATTTTTCATCCTTTTCTTAGTTTCAGATCGTGTTCCTCTGAGTCTTGGGATCAAATCCCCAGAGAAGAGCCCTGAGAGGCTGCGAGTAAAGAACAATCCCACCTATAGCCTCCTGCAACTGCTGTTCTCCATGTGGAAGGAGGACTTTGGGACGTCTGTGCCTGTGCAGCTGATCTTCAGCAAGAAGAACATCGGTTATCTGGCAGAAGCTCAGCAGCAGGAGGTAAAGCCCGTTCCGATGTATGGAGCAGGCTGGCAGTCCTGTAGGAGTTCATGTGACTGAGGCCAGTGGGGTTTGGCCACTGCTGGCTGGCCTTGTTTCTGTGGGGCAGTGAAAGAGGGATGTGTACAGCTTGTCAGGGGTTGGTACCTGCCTGGTGGGCTCTTGGGAAGGCACAGTTTGGTTAAGAGCCCATGGCAAAATGGCCCATTTGGCCTGGAATATTGCAAGGACTGGACACACATGCCTGTCATTCTTGTGTCTTTTATCAGCTTGCATTTCTGCATGTGTATTGGTGTTACAAGCACCCCAAGGAAAGCTGAAAATCACCCTAGTTAGCTGCAGGCTAAAGCCAGCTTATTTCAGAAGTCAAAGAAGTAATTTTTCACACTGTTCTTGATCAGGCAGAAATTAAATTCTTGGTGTGTTTATAAACTGAGAATTTTGAGACTTTATGGTAGGATGCCATCAATGTATGAACTGAAGGAATTCTTTTCACTTATTTTGGATGTTGCTCTTGTCCTCATTGTCACATGCAGCTAGATAATGTGCTTGCTTCATTTTTCCATGTTCTGATCCAAAAAGAAAAGTGTGAATTATATATGGATAAAGAAACAAGCACACAATCCATTTCTTTTTGAGTTGTTGATATTTTCTTCTCTTATGCAGTGGGATTTGTTCCTTTTCTTGCTTCATGGTCTTATAGAACACAAACTAATGAGAACTAGTGAAATCCAGAGTTGCCTGCATAGCCTTGAAGAACCCTCTTGGCCCTCAGTAAGTAATTAGATATGCATGAAAAATAAGGGAAATAAAAGTAAAGATATGTAAACAGACAGTCCTTGTATTCCTATTTGATATAGATAAGGCCCATAACCTTCCTATCTGTTGTTCCTGCTTAATACAAAGGAAGGACTGGTTTCCAACAAGCTTGTTTCTGTTGCTAGTGTTTGGCTGAAAGGTGTACTTGTGTGAATCCAACATTGCCCATTCAGTGGAAACATTCCCAAGAAAATTGTAAACCAGTTTGGAGACCATCTGGCTCAGTTCTAGCCTGAGTGTGCTTGCTGCCTTCCAGCTGAGAATGACATGTTGGGAAGGCTCTTATCTGACCAATCTTGCACTTCAATTCCTGTGCCTCCTACAACCAGAGTGTGAGAGCAGTTGGAATGTTCTAGAGGAGTTTCACTATTCTAGCCACAATCAAAATGTAGGAATCCACCCAAATACCTTGCTAAAAATGGGCAGTATTCCAAGGCTGGTGAGCATTTGCATGTTGGAGCTGTTTTAACCATTTAAATTGTGGCAGTGATCTTGTCTGAGAAGGATGTGGGGATCAGAGAGGGGCGACTGAGCATGTCTGCAGGCATTCATCATTGCAGTCGGTTCTGCAGTTCATCTAGGTTTTTGCACTGGAAATCCATCAACATGTTTAACCTCGCAAAGTTCTTTATAGGAAGATTAAGTCAGCCTCTTTTGTTTACATTGCTAAGGGTTGTCTGGTTTGTATCTGTTTGTTGCAGGATTTCATAAAAGACCTGAAAAGGCTGTCCCGAGTGTTTGTATCAGAGCATCAGATAGAGGAGTCCAGGACTAACCCTTGTGAGCTGACCAGACAATCTCTAGCTACTGTGACCACACAAAGCTAGCAGAGGTGGACTCTGGATAAAAATTACCAATGAAGATGCAAATGGAATTTTCAGTGTTTCTGAAATGATTGAGAGCTCTTTGCTGGGAGTATGCTGAAGATGTGAGGTCACTTTGTGCAAAACCTGCAGTGGGCTTTCTGTCATGGACACTTTGCTGTGGTGACTCTGCTGAAGGATTTACATCAGCAAATGGATCTCCCAGTCAAAAGTCTTTTAAGCACCTTGATTGTATCTCAGAGTAGCTGTTCTTTGGACTTTTTGTATTTGTGCAACAACAGGCTGTGACCAAACCCAGGAATCAACCAGCTCAAGTAACTTTGTGATCAGAGAGATGGTTACTTGGTGGCTGTCTCTTAACTCAATGTGACTTCTCATGTCTTTTTACAAAGCCTCTACAGTCAGGGGAGGGAAGAGGTGAACCTATATGACACAGAGATGTGCCTATATTTATTTTTCATTGTAAGCTCAGTGTTGAAGGTTTGATTTTAGTTTTTTAAGACTAATTTTAAAAGTTAAACCATAATAAATAAATCCAGTAGACCATTGATGGCATTATTCCTAAAGGATGCTGCGGCTTAAGTGTTTTTCCATCTCTTGTTGGAAATAGAACTTGTAATTTCCCAGGGCTTTTGATAGAAATAAGGGATAAAATATCTGTTTATATTTTTTACTGAAGACAGTATTTTTAAGACACTTTTATAGTTGTGAACATAAATGGCATCTTGCTGCTATTCACTGTTTTTTTATATTTTTTCTTGCCTTGAGTTTGGATTTTATCAGTCAGAAAGTGCTGCAGCAAGAGAATTACAGCCTGGAAGAGAAGACAAAGTAGTAAAGAAGCACTGTGATGTTCCCTGGAGAGTGGGTTTTGAAAGGGGCCTGTTTCTTGGAGGACAGTGGGAATTTCCTGCCCTTACAGACAGATTGTCACAAAGAGTGTGACCTCCTGTTCACTCCCTTCTCCCCAAGTATTTCCTTGAACTGAGGTTTGGGGCAGGGACTGCTGGTGAGTAGCAGAATACATTTAGGTGCTCATCAGCTGTCTCACGGGATTCCTTCCCCCTGCCTCACAGCAGTGAGGCCGTTATTTCCTTTTGTCTAGGAGTGTCCTATTACTGTAGGTTTTTCCAGAAAACAAATTCTATGTTATTTAAGAACAGCCTCTGGACAAGGTGAAGCCAGGGGCTGTTTAGCTAGCTAATTAACTAAGCTCTTCCATTTATAAGGTGAGAAAAGGTGACATTTTGGAGTTAGTGATTCAAGAAAAACTACAGACAGGACTCATTAGGTATAACTGTGGCTTCTGTTAAAATATGTGATACAGAAAGAGAAATCATAGAGGCGCATTAGTGTCTGAACTATATTGTAATTTTTCTTGTCTTGTTTACTAAGCACTGTATTGAAAGACTTGGCAGGTTCCACCTGCATTCCTCTTTTTAGGGACTTTCTGATGTGAATGAGAGTTCCCAAAAGTAGGCATGCTGCAATACAAATACAAATGGAACAATTCAATACAAATTGAAGAGCAAGTACACCATATCATGCCATACCTGCTCCCTGAGGCTATTACATGATGTTTTGCTGCAGATCTTGTTTGAAATTGTCATAATAAACATTATTAAATGTCTTGTCTTGTGCTCAAGCTGTCAGTATAGAGCCTGTTGGTACTAGGCTGAAGGATGAAAGGGGCACCTTGCCACAAAGCATGGGGCAGAGAATGTGCAATACCGACCTCCTGTCTGGTCTGTCCAGCTTCTGCTGAAATAGACATCTACTTTGTTTTGTAAGGGAGGGCAGGGTGGTGAAAGGGGAAGATGCTGGAATCCATGAGTTAAAAAAAAGGTGCTCCTGGTTCTGGCATGGATTTTATTTGAGTATCATAGAAGTGTTTGCATATCTATCATGGCCACAGCCATTTTCCTGAGCTCAGCGTACTGGAATTACCCTCTAATACAACGTGTTTGGAAGTTTTTATTTAAAAGGTGACCAAGCCCCAGAAGAAGTTTCCAGCAACCAGAGAACACAGTTGTGCCCTTTGGGGCAGGAGACATTTCTGCAGTGGGACCCAGCAGGTAAGAAACACTTCATTTCTGTGTTCTTGTGACTTAATGCAGTGATGCTGGTTCTTGGGCATCCTGTGGCCCCCAGGCATGTTAGCTCTGTGAAACCAAACACCCCACTCTGTATCCAAGGCACAGGGGTAGTTGTGGAGCACAGGTTTTTGCCTGTGGACACTTGGCTGTGGGACCACAGGAGCCTGCAGCCTGCTGGGCTGGTGGCCTTCTCTAAGTGCAAGTCCTTCAGGCATTGTCTCTCTGTCCTGGGCACTGCTGCAGGTGCCAGAGGTGCTGCAGGCAGGAGAGCAGGAGCTCATGGAAAGCCAGCTCTGAGGGTGTGGCCTTTCTTCTGCCAGTCTGTCCTATTGAAAACTCAGGTCTCAAAAGAGAATTAGGAAAAATGGTGTTATATCAACAATATGCTGCTCTGAGGATTTGTGTAACAGGGCTCTGGAAGAAGCTCCACCCAACTGTCTTTTTTTTTTTTTTTTTTTAATAACCAAACAAAAACCCCTTTGCTTGAAGAAAGCACTGCCACAGAACCCAAACTTTTAAGCAGTGACTGGCTTCTTGATTCTTGTGCCAAAATTCATATTCCATGCCCTTTCTTCAGCAGGTAAGTAGGAGACATATCTGTTATAACAAACTTGCCTTTGTGTTGTTTTTCTATCCAGTGTAGTTTCATAGATGGGTATCTTAGCTGGAGCAAAATAAGGTGGGGCACATTTTCTTGTGTAGAAAATACCATTTATTGTGGATATGAAAATAGCAACCTTGATTTAGGAGCAGAGATGCAACCCTAGGTGGTACAATACAACTGGTTTGATCATCTGCTGCTCAGAAGTAACATACAGGAAGCTGGTTTTTGCCTGTTGTAGATTACCAAATTTGTTATCTGCTTGGCCTGTGTTCCTTCCTTCCAAACAAACCAATGCCATACATTAGCAAGTACCATAAAATGTTGTATTTGCAAAAGAAAACATTCATATAAATAGGCTTTTTAGTATCAATTGAAGATTGTATTTAAAAAAAAGTTACAGTAATTCAATACTGATAAAAATAAAACTTAGCTTTGATAGCATATAAAAACGCTTCAAACCAAGCATATATAAATAACTTAATTTGTAAACATAGAAAAAAAAATATTAAGTATATATAAAAATAAACATCTGATGCACTGTACAATAAGACACTATCCTTCATAGGCACTGGCATCGTTGATCAACAGGAATCCCCCAAGATGTTTTTCCTACAAAAACTGCTTTATCACTAGTGCCATGTCCAAAACAAAAGGGAAAAAAAAGCAAAGCACTGAGCAAATCTGTAGTGGGTTGTATGAGACCTCCCTTACCTCCTGTGGAAAGCTATGGAGGCAGCACTGGGGACAGAGCCAATATCCCATGCTGCTGGTTCTGCTCATTTGTCCTGGGGCTTTACTGTACTGCCTTGTTTGCTCTTCTTTTTGGATTTTCACCGAAGGGAGGACATTAACATGTTACGAATCTGAAAATCTGTCATTCTGCTCAGTTGGAGAAAACTCTGTGACAGGTTACCCATTCTTCTTTGAGGGGCTGTGTAAGATATGTGATGCTCAAAGTGAACCATTCTGTGACTCGGGCTTTTAGCAAGAGGCTGCACCTCAGCAAGAAAAGAACACTAATATATTGGTGTTAAGACTGTAACCATGACTATCCAAAGGTGAAACAAAGCAAATTTCTAAGTGAAAGATTTTGTTATCCTCCCTGATTTAGTTTGAGGAGGAAGCCTTGGGCAGGTATGTATCAAAACTATTATTTTCTTAAGTATCAATTTAAAATAGCTATTGTCTTTTCATTTAAAACTCACTATATTAGTAACAGGAAGTAACAGAGAAGCTGAGACCCAAAATTACATCTGTGTAAAGATTGAGTAAAAGTAGATCTTGGCTTTTGAACTCAAAAGGTGGGAAGTGCAGCTAACTTCACCTTGTACTGAAAAGTAACTGTTAAAGTAGCAGGCACTGACTGCAGTAGGGTGAATGCTTGAGTACACATTTCTCACTTGACAAATTCAAAGTGCAAGATCTTTTTGAACAATGTGGGCTTTTTTGAGCTAATTAAAGCATAACATAGCAGCTTTTATTGCTTGGATATATCTAAAGTGATTCTATAGTGTTGTGCTGAAGAGTTAAATGGAGTTATTTGGATATTTGTGGTGTTTGTGGTTTTGTTTAAATTTAGGAATATGTGAACCAGATAGGGATTGTGTTGAACAAACACGAAAAGCCTGCAAGCAGGATTGGTGGACTAAGTGCTACAGAAGTCCCATGAGGTAATTGAATGGGAGGAGTCTGTATTTGCTGCAGTGAGACAGTTGGTCACATTATGAACAAAGAAATGTGGTAAGACTATGACCAGGCTATATTGTCAGCTCCTGATGCATTTGGGTGAAAGTGTAAAGGGCTGATGGAAAAAGCCATTATGGAAAAATGTTGGAGCTACTCTTACTTGCAGGATTTAAATTCTAGGAACAAGCTGATTACTGAGTATTAACCTATCCATGACAGTGTCACTGTGTAGAATGGTTTGGTTTCTTTATTTCAAAGCACCTGATTCTGCAGTACAGTAAAACTGTGTCCTGAGGTATGGTGGTGTCCACTGATGCTGCATAGTGTAGTGGCAATCTGAAACACCTTACACTGGCTGCAAGCAGTCAACAAATATATGAAAAAATCTATCCAGGGTGTAGGATGGCTAGTGAATATTGTGCTGCTTTTGACTTCCCTCTTCAAGGGGAAGAGAACAAGCAGCCAGCTAAGATAAATTACTTATCTACGCAGTCAGGAATTCTGCATTTGTTACTTATCTCATCATTAGAAAGTGGCTTTGCACTCTGCTCAAGAGCCTGCAAAAGGTCACAAGCCATACAGATACTGCTTCCAGCCTAAACTTAATTAAAGAAAGGAGCTGATCTCTGAAGCTGCTTGGAAACAGGAGTTAAGTAATACACTCTAAGATTCTGGCTATTGTAAAGTCAAGTCTCTTCCTCTGCTCTTTATAGAGCAGCACACCTTTCTTCTCTTCCATGGAGGTTTTCCACTGCTGTTTCCAGGAGGAGAGCTTCCCCACTAAACTTGCTGCGTTTCTTATAAGCAGTGCTGGCTAAAACAAATGATCTTTTTCTCTAACTGTACTTCCATATAGTCCAGCAGTAGCAGCCAGGCTCCTGAAGTGAGGCTTGGTGGTGGCTGCCTCAGGAGGTAGCATTTTCCATGCCCCTTTCCAACACTGCTGTGTCCCTGTGAGCTGTCAGGGGCTCTTCAGTGCCTGGTGGTGCTGAGCACTAAGCAGTCAGCAGGTGAGCCAGCCGAGCAATCACCAGGGGCTGCCGCTTTGCCATGGAGCTCAGGAGCCTGGTGGGGATGGCCGGGGCACCAAGATCCACCTGCAGGGATTAGAGGAAGGGCTGCATGTTGGGGTTTGTACCTGTTTTAAACAGAACACTTCTCCATTCTGGAATAGCTCTGCTGTAACGAGTATGTGCTAGGCACCAAATAGTTAACAGCCAAATGCCATCATTGCTGTGTGGTTTGTATCTTTTTCTTCCCAATACTCTGCAGATTTTCAAAACTTTGCTATTTGATGTTGCTTCTAGCAGGTGTGACCCAAGTTGCTTTTGAGTTTGAGCTAGGATTAAAGTTTACTAGTTTGAGACAGTGTTACTGAAAATGTATATACATACAAGGGCAATATAAAATGCATATAACACTTTTAAATGCATGTATACATTTCACCCTATGCACTGTAAAATGCATGTGCTAGTTAATGATATTTTAAAAAATATATTCTTAAGTTTTATATAGGCAAATTTAAAGGACTAAAGGCATTAATCTCTACATAAGCATTTATATAAATTTTACGCATTAAGGCATGCTCTTCTGAACATTTTAAAATACTTAGTACCCTGTCTCAAAAAGAGCCTACTTTTCAAGTGAGTCTAAGAAATGGATGATAAGATTATAATTTTCTTATTCTTAACTGGAATCCTAATCTTGACTTCTTTTTTGTATCTATTAAGTGTGAAGAATTAATGACTTTGGTTAAAAAAATGCACCAAGCATTTTCAGGGATTTTGAAAATAATATTACCCAAGGTGGACTTCCTGTGTCCACAGCAAGGCAAAAATTCAAACAAGACTCCCCATATTGGCTTACCGAATGAGAACAACATATACTAAAATTGCTCATAAACCTTTACAGAGGAACTCGATATCCAAGGAAACAGCCTTGAACACTGTAAAAGCTTGGGAACACGTGCTTAAACAAAATCCTAGTAAGAGTCTTTATATTGAGAAGTGTGAAAGAAGTGACTTCGTGGTCACTTCATAATGTTCATGGAGCATAGCATAAGGATTGTATTTTTTGTTGCTTACCAGCTCTTAAATATTCTGCTGTGTAGCAGCTTTTTGCATTTACAGTTGGACATACAGAAAAATCCTTACCTGTGCCATGTAAATAACTCTGGTGATCTCTCTTCCATTCACTATGTCAGGTTCCAGTATCCAAGCACTTGGCAAAATCTCCCCTCTCACTGCTTCTTTGCAAGGGTGAGGCATGGATGCATCATAGACAGACTGAATAGCCAGGACAGACAAGTTCTCCTGCACATGACAAAGTGTAAATATGAAAATTTTATGCCTATAGCAATGTTTCCTTTGTTTGCCATGAGGCATATTTCTCACATTACTTACTTAAAAGAGTAGTAATTTTTCATGTTATCTATTAAATAAGTTTTTGTCAAAATCCTGTGTATTTGCAACCAGAATGTACTGTGTGACACTTATGTTACTGTCTGATGGGCCTTGGTTAGCAATTGTCATTCACAAGAAGGTTTTACACAAAATTCACTTGTGTGATACTGGCATGGCTTTCCTTTCTGCTACACTGGCATTCTGCAGATAGGAAGATTGACTTCTTTCTCTTCTTTACCCTTGAACCAGGATATCAGAACAACTCCTCCTCTGTGATGCAGATAGAATATTCTCACTTTACCTCTTTGGCTTCTACAGTAATGCAGCAGAAATCCCGGGGCTGCTTTAGGTAACATAGGGAGGTATCAGTCACTAAATATACTGGGAAAAAAAATAAGGAAGGGGAATTAGACTTTGGCAACTTCAGCTTGTCACAATTTCCCCCCCCCCCTTACATGCAGATACGTATTTTATTTTGACTTGCTGCCTGGGAGCAGAGCTCTAGTTCATGTGCTGTAATATATTTAAAATGCTTTTTCAAACCACTTCAGGTTTATCTTTACTTTCAAACCACTGTCTCTAGCTGCACTTTTCAGCAAGATGTGTTTAATATCACCCTTGGAAAAGTCTTGCAAAGCTGAAGCTCCCGTATTAAATAATGAAATTACTTATGTACACCTGGAGAAATGGAACAAGGTGCCTTTAACTTTCTTCCTGGCTGCTACATCCAGATGGTGATGGTAATTTCTTTGTGTGAGGATACTCACCCAGGTGAATGTGGCTGGTTACCTTCTTGTGTATTCGAGCTGTACTGATAGAGCTGTCGTAGAGATGCCTTTTGCCAGGATCTCTCACCAGACCCCATACATAGGGAAGAGGTCTTTCTATCACTCCTGCTCCCAGAAATCCATGCCTTGTTGCTGAAGGGAAGACTTTGTAGTACACCTGTACCTCTTTTTCTGTGCATTGATATCTGTCAAAGGCAAACAAAAGGTATTTGTTGGCCACAAGAGGGCCAGGTACAGAGAAAGGCCTCCCCTTACACAGAGCTGCCATAAACTTACTTCCACCCAGCTGCTGCTTGGCACGTGTAGAGGTTCCTCAGGTTGTGAGAGCATGCTGCCATTACCTTAGAAAACAATGACAAATGACACTAGCTTCACTCAAACATTCCAGCTAACACCCCACACTCCTCTGCACCCCATGGCTGCAGCCTAGCTCTTTTACCCATCCTTCAAAACTGTTCAGTGTATGTCTGTAACTGATGAACAGGTAGGTAACTGTTTGTGATGTAGAAAAAGACTTGTCCCACCCATTTTTGCTACAACTTCCAGAAGGAATAAGTGAAAGTTCTACTTTTACTTACCTCGGTGGTAGCATTAGCCAAGATATGTTTGGACAAATCTTGGTATCCTTTTGTTGAAGAGGAGTTGACAGAAATAGTTAATCCATGAGTGAACCTACAGCTGGTGCCACTTGAAGGAAGAGGTGGCTGAATTCTGCTGGTTTCTGCAGGAAATAAAAAAGCCACAGAGAGAATAAAAAAGTTAAAATGTAACCACATCACTATTCCTAAATTGTAAGGACTTAAACTCTCCACTGGAGCCCCCAATCTATCTGATCCTAATGAAGGAATGATAACATCCCTTGCCTAGACATTCTGTGTGTTCGTAATTACACTGCATTATATCTTGCAGTACTGAGGTTTCAATGGTTATTGCCACATGTAAGAAAATAAAATAAGGACAAGTAGACAGCTTAACTCTTGAGGCTAAAAATTAGAATTTGCTTGTACAATTCTATAGTCATTGCAAATTTGAGCCCCACACTCCTCGCTTCCTTCCTTCATTCAAAATGCTATCCTCATATTATCTCAAAAAGCTGTACTTTGATGTTACCACATCAAAAGACCAACTTCAGAGGAAGCAAATCACCATTTAATATTTAAAGAAATTCTAAGTAAGCTCTGGCTACTGGTTGGTGGTATTTTTCTGAAGTCATGTAAAGGTAGGGACATCCTTGCAATACCCAGATGCAAATCTGATTTTGATTTCCATAAATGACAAATCTCATTAAGCTTTGGGATACAACTTAAAAGAAGCAAATGTATGTTTTACTTACCAAACATTGAATCCTTGTGCAATTGCTCTAATGTATAAAGCTGACTATTTCTAACAGCCGAGCGACCTCGTGTGTCTCTTGAAACCAAAGCATTTCCAGAAGAAACCTGATTTAAGAAAGTGCAGAAGTGGGAGTGTTCGTTTGAAGTGGGAAAAATAAATTGTGTTAGGAGGGCAGTGGAATATTAGAAGCAAATCTGCCTTACAAGGTTGGGAGCTTCTCTTTATGATGATAAAATGATTTAGCCTTTCCCCTAGTAATGAAATGACAGTTTGACTTGGGAAATTTAGCAAAGCAAGTGTAAGGAACTAGCATGGGTGCGTACTTCAAAAGTGACTTCAGGAAAGTCCATTTTCACTCATGGAAACTCTTTAAGTTAATGCGTTGAGGAAGGCACACAGAATATCAGATGCTATCAGATTTATCACAAGAAAAGGCCTGTTGTTTCTAAAACATTGACAGATCTCTGACAGTTACATCGGCAGTAGTAACTATCTGAGTTTTTATCTATGAATTACAAGAAAACCCAAACCAACCCTGAAAAAATAAGTGTCACTGTCCTTTGCAATTACATTACAAAATGCTCCTTCACACTGTGTCACCCATCTATGTAATGGTAAATGCAAACTTGTCCTGCTTCATAGCTGTAACAGAATTCAAATCATCTCAAAACCCATCTCTGTTCCTACATTATTCCTCTGTGCTTGAAGCATCAGGAGACATCAGTCTCACACAGCAGAGGTTTCTCACCTGCCCTTCCTGGTTGCTGAAGTTACTTGCAGTGTATTTGGCAGTATTACTGCTGTTGTAACCAGACGTTGGGCCAGAGGAGAGGCTGAGGCTGGAGTCTGTACATAAAGTGCTTGTACTTGCAAGAGTCTTCAGTCTTGCTTCTTCCTGTAATAGGTATCACAGTATTGCAAACAAATAAAACCAACACCCCAGCACTGAAAGCTGAAAGAGGAATCTAAAGAAAACCAGTTTCTTTCAAGAAATATTGACACAAACTTGCCATACAGAAAGCATTAAATAAGCAGGTTTGTTTGAGTGAATGACCCTGTAAAACTTGGCAGTCTGGGAAAATGCAGCTTTTGCTGTTTTCTTCACATATAAGATTTCAGACTATCAAACTAATGCTAGGATCCTTTTAAGAGGAAGAAATTGTAAAAAGATGTCTTTTTAGTCCCATTTGTTGCTCTTTGTCTACTTCTCAAACCCCTGACTTAACTTGCTGGTCAAATACAGTTGTTAAGACTGAAGGTTTTACTTTACCAATGCAACTACTCAATGCTAGAAGACCAAATAAAAATTACATACGAAGAAAATCCTGAGAACTTTAATATTGTGTATATTTTCAATAGAAAGATCACCTTCTGTAACTGAGAAAATATTTGTTCCCGTATCCGTCTTTTCTCTTGCTCTGCTCTCTCCCTAAGTTTGTCCCTTGCTCTTGCAATTTCAGTTTTGGTTTCCTCTCGTGCCCTCTGATAGTCTCGGAGCAACAGTTCAATATCTGAGGGGTGCTGAAGACTTCTTCTTTTTGGTTCTTGAACTCTGTAAGAATGGACAAGTAAGGGGAAACACACATAATTACTTGAAATACCATGAGAAAATCATGTTTCAATTTAGAACAGGAAAACCATTCAGAAAAGCAATTAAACCCCACGACATCAGCCTCCAAAAAGCTTCTCTTTGCTCACTAAAGGCTAAGTAGACATAAGCCTTGGAAAATCACTCAGATTGCAAGTCCAGTTTGCTACTGAGATTACTACAGTGGTTTCTAAATCAGGTCTCCATATGATAGAAGGGTATGGCTTTGGTATATCACAAGATTATTGTGTTGGGAAAATAACTGTCTCCTGACCACAAAGGAAGCCAAAGCCAAAGTCATTTAGGGAACATGGTGGGGAACAAGAAGCTGAAATTCTAAATAGTGAAGTGTTGCAGAGCTTTTCTGATATTTAAAATGAAACTGAATTCTGTGGCTTTTAAGTTAGTGAAGGAGTGTCCTGGTTCATGCCAGGACAGGGTTAATTTTGCTGGGAGGGGACATGGCCAGGACACAGAGGTTACTCAGTGCCACCTCACATCATTGCTATTGCTGGGGGAAAGGGACTCTTCTGGGGAGAAGGGGTTCCTTCCAGATGTGGCAGAGGGAGCCATCCCCCTATTGTCAGGGGCTTTCCGTTTGAATAATTTCTTTTCTTACATCTTTTGTTATTAATGCTGTTGCTGTTACTGTCCTTTTTCTTATCTTATTGCTGTTTCCAGCAAATTCTTCTCTCAGCCCATGATCTTTACCTTTTGTACCTCCAGTTGGAGGGGAAGGGGAAGCAGGAGGACTAAATTGGAGGATACCACTCCTAAATCACAACAAAGAGCAAGAAGACAGATTGGTCTCTAATCAGTTCAGACTGAATGGCTGTCCCCATCCATCATACACATATAATAAATTAGCCACTTGTTATGGACCAAAATAAAACTAGACCCAAGATTTTAATGAATGTTTTCTAAAATGAGGCATATGTTTTTCCTGAAAGCATTTTCTATCCCAAAGGTTAATGCACCCACACTGAGAAGAATTCTGCCCCTGAAGTCTCAGATGTCAGTAAGAAGCATTAATGTTCACCCATTGAGAACACTGTTAACGAGCATCAGGGCTAAAGAGAGGTTTCTAATGCCCTACCTGGTGTTTTCCACCACATCTCTTCTCAGCTGTTGCAGATATTCTCGGCGTCTGCTGGGGAGATCTAGATCCCTCTGACTTGCACCCAGAGTCTGGGACAGACTCAAATGCTTTTGGGGACTCAGGCTTCGGCTTCTTTGGTATCTTTGTAGCCTTTTTACTCTTTCCTTCCTCAGAGTTTCAATAGTTCTCATGTGTCTGTTAGGGAAACATGATTAGAGTGACAAAATGCATCTGCAAAGTTACATTTTCTGATTTTTTAAAGTACTTAAATACTAGATAGATTTGTAATGTAAAATTTTTATAGGAGTCTAATACCACCTAATACCTATTTGTCTACATGCTGAGAGATGATGTAGTAATTCTAAAATGCCACTGCTTTTCTGACAGCAGGAAATGTACAAGAGGGTTGTGATTACTGCTGGTAATGGCTGAGAGGCAAATTGAGGATGGAGACTAATGTAGCTGTTTCAAAATTTTCTGTTGCAAGTTTCCCAAACTGAGTTCTACAATTACAAGAATCAAGTATCTTGAATTTTTAAAAATTTATTTTGTATTTTTATGGGGTGTTAAAAATTATTTTTGTTTATTCATACAGCAGCATTCATTCACAGAAGCATGAATGGGATATTTCCATAGATAGGATGTATCAATTTTTACATTGCAATAAATCAATTAATTATATTCCCACATCACCAGGTACACATGATAACTCTTGTGGCTGCTAGAAATTTTAAGAGTGAGGTGACACTAGATTTCAATTACACCAAATCACTTTTCAGTGTTTTCTTTGAGTAATCCCAAAATTTTGTCCTAAATGCATTGCTTTACAATTTTTAAAATAAGCCTGATAGTGTATCTGTTCACGTACACTTCACTCAGTGTGACTAAGTGCACATTACTAAATGCTATTTAAGCTGCATAAGAGTATTAAAAATACTTAAAACAACACTACATTAAGTAATTTTACCTTTCATAAAGTTGCTGCTTCACTGGAATTGCCCCTGGCTCATCTGCAGTCCCTCTCTGAAGGACCCTCAGCAGGGCATCTGTTTCCCCAATGCCATAATTGAGCTTTGCTTCAGTCAGTTCCACTGTGAGGGGATGCTGATGCAGATCCAGGTGAATGCTAGACATGATCTGGGCACGCTCTCTTTGAAGTCTCTTGATCTCTCTGCTCCTGCTGTCACAAGACCGGTAATTCCCTTCCATTTCTGTTGATTGCATGTTTCTGGGATTCTTTTCTGCCTGACTTCTTAAATCAGTCACGCTGCCACTCAAGCCAAGTAGCAAAGGAGGAGGGCTGCTCTTAACACCACACCAGTTGCTGAATTTATTGTGTACAGGTAAGTCACGGAGACTGTAGCTCCGAGGTCTGTATGGCTTTGCAAAAGTAGCGTTCTTGCTGAGAGGAATTTCAGTGTCACATTCACTTCCAGTGACAGAATCTGTGCTGTCATCTCGGACAGAAGTCTGTGCATCGCTCACATCAGAGAGTGGAGGAGGGCAGCTGTTCTCATTCTTCCAGAAGAAATCATGAAATTGTAGAGAAGATGCTACCGCCAGAGGTTCTGAGGACGTGCCAGCATTTGTCTTACTTGAGCAAGTGGCACTAATTTTTTGATTAAAAAATAAGTCAGCATTTGGAGAAGGGTAGTTATGAATCAAAGCAGTATCAGAATTCCCAGTGTACTTTTTGTGCCCGATTCCACCCGAAGAACCTCTTCCACCACTTGCAACATACGTACAATGGAGCGAATGTGCCACTGAACCCTGGTCTCTGACATCACCTGTTACAACTTCACTGTGGCCTGATACCTCCAACATACTGCTGGAGTGATACAGCCGTTCTGCACAAATGGTAGTGTGGGTGTCAGCTCTGAGTCTATGCTGTTGTTCCAAGTCTTTTGAACCATCCTGTCCTAAAAGTTCTTTGGCTGCTTTCTTATCTGAGAAAGTTCCAGATTTCTTCCTTATGCTCTTGTGTTCTCTAGAGGTGCTTGATTCACTGTCTGTTTCTGTTTGTGAAAAATTGTCCACATGATGTTGCATGCTGAACTGTGGACCTGCCTTCAGCTTTCTCTGGGTGTGAAGAGGACTTGAAGCAACGCTGGAATATCCAAGAGGTTCCTTAATAGGGCAGACAGACTTACTAAAAGCAGTCTGGCTGCTGGGACTAGCACTAAGGGTAAGAATAGGGGATGAGGCCCTGTCGACTAGCAGGGTATTTTTGTACCAAAACTTTCTTTCAGCTGGAGTCTCTGTTTCATTCATACTTTTATCCTGAGTGTAAGACATTGGAGATTGAGAGGTGTTATTAGTAGGGCTGCTAATTACAGTGCATGAAGAACCATCTTGCCCCGAACTTGGCAAAGATGATGTGAGAGGTGAAACTCTGGTACTAGCAAAAGCAATGTTCTGCTGTGCATTTAGTGATGTTTTTTGAAAATGTAAGATAGGGGTAGAAGTTTTGGGTAGATGAGGCAGAGGCATAAAGGAGTCTTCCAAAATGCTGTCAAGACTATCATAGAAGTCAGAATTACTCAGGCTTTTCATCCCTGTTTGTTCTTGTGTTCTTTCTTCAAGAGAAGGTGTTTCCTCTTTCCTTTTGGGAATCTCTCCTACTGTATCTGCACCAATTTCTTTCCAATCAACATTTACTTCCTGAGCTGCTCTCAATTCCTTTTCCATTTTTGCCTCCACTTGGGTTTTTTCATGTTTGCTTTGAGGTTTTTCCAAAATCTCAGTCTGAGTGCCTACATCTGCTGTAGTCTGAGTAGAGCTATCTGACCTTATAGCCTTTACAGCTGCTTCAGTTCCTTTTTGGTTGATTTTGGCATTCTGCTCATTGTCTATAATACTCTGTTGGGAAAGGTTTCTCAGCATCTCAGAAGTGTTCTGAAGAAGCTGTGACAGATGCATGGACAGGTTCTGCATGCTTGTCCAAGAAGAAGACTGATGAAATACATCTCTGCTTTTTTCCTCCTTTTTTGCAGAAATATCTGTATAGCTTCTTTGATGTCTTCTCTGCCTCTTATACCTTCCTGTAGTTGCTGTTTGTGTTCCTTGCTCACATGTAATTCCTGGTGGTTTTTCAGAAGGTTTTTCAGACTCTGAAGGATATAATAGTACAATTTCATCAACCTGCATTGAAGAGTTACCAGGTTGTGCAGAAGGATTCTCAAGTTCAGCAGTGTTGTTTTCTGAGTTGGTTTCCAATGTTTCACTGGATATGTTGCTGTACTGTTTGGTACTGTCACTCGAGAATGCTGATTGGAAGTCTTGTCTGACACTGTCCCATTCTTGAAGACCTTCAATGCTACTCAAAGTGCTTGACAAAACTTTTGCTGTGGCATATGAACTTAGATGAGAACGAAAAGGAGAATTTTGAGAGTTCAATCCATTGTCTACACTGGAACATCTCATAACTTTACAATTTTCCATATTTAAAGGAATTTGATTGCTAGAGACATCACTTGCACTCCCAAAAACATACTGTTTCCAGCCAATCTTGCAGGCTCCATCTTGTTGCCATGGGTGAATGTATGGGTTGATATCACTTGATCTAAAATGCATCGCATCTTTATTATCTGGCAAAAATAAATCAGTTTCTGGCTGGTATCCAGCTGCTTCTCCTTTCCCTTCACTACACTGAGCTACAGAACTGCTCTTTGAATGGACCTTTGCTTCTGCACACACAGAGCTGCGAGCTGTGGGTAATAAGGATGATGGAGATTGACTTGTACAGTCTTTCAAAGACTGGCTACTTCGGCTTCTTGCTGCAAAATTTTGTAAGTTTTTGGGATCACAGTTTGCAAGCTTTTTAGTTTGTGCCATTTTTTGCTGAAATCTGGGTTTAGATTTAACTTGTAGAAAGTTTTTCCATTCCTGCTTTGAAAATCTTTCAATTCCATGAAGTTCATCTTCAGTTGGTGACGGAGGCTCTACACTCATATTCAAATCTTGCAGTGATTTAGATGCAGAATATAACAAAGGATCTGCCTTAGATGAAGCTTCCAAAGTATATTCATTATCAGAGAACGCAGCTATAGCTGGAGCTGATACTCTGTGGCTTTGTAAATAAGGTCTCCGTTCACTTTGTTTACAGCCCTTTGTACTCCATGTGGTAGAATATGATCTTTTACTCCTGAATTGCACCAATTTGGATTCTCCAGGAGTTAAATCATGGTTTTCTGGCAAAAACTTTATGGAAGTTGTTTCATTACTTTTTACAGAAAAATTGAGTCTCTCTGATTTCAGAGTATTATTTCTCCCTATAACGTCTCCCATTGTTGAACAAATGTCTGCCTCAGCATCAGCAGCAGGACTACCAATGCTTGAACACAGATTTTTTTTGCAAAGTAAAATCTCTTTTTTACCATTTGTATTTGTTCCATCTGGCACCTGTTCTATCTGTTCACCTGCAGGCACACACTGACAGTTATCCTGCAGCTCTGCAGGGTTTCTTTCAAAACCCAAGACAAAGTGATATGGTTGCCTGGGATCAGGGCCTCTGTATGTGGGATATGCTGGACTAAATGAATTGCAGGTGTATTCAGGATCCACTTGAACATCTCTTGGATACGGATTTTCCAACACTGTAACCTCTGAGCCTGTTAATTCATTTGGAGAATTTGAGGACACATTAGCATGCTTTTCAGCAGGTTCTCTACTTACTGTTTTTCTCTGCTCTGTCTTTACTGCAAAATGTTCAGCCTCAATATTTGAATGCAGTTCTTCCTTATTTCTGTTAAGTCCTTCTTTAATAAGGATTGCCGTTCTAGTATCCCAAAAAGGTAATGATGGTACTAAAAGGGAATTATCATTTGGTATTTTCTCTGTATGTTTGTTGCAAGCTTCTTGTGGTGGAACTTTACCCCAGTGATGCTGATCAATTTTTGTGTCACTGTCAGGTTTTTTACTATTATTTCCGTATGCAGGTTCCCCATCTACAGCAGTATTTTCATATGAAGTACAGTCTTCATCTGACACTGGACAATGCCTGTTTTCTTTTGCAAGAGAAAGTAAAATACTTCCTGAAGCACATACTGGCTCATCAAATACCACAGCTTTATCAGACTGGGTGTCTTGTATTTGCAAAACAGCAAATGGAGACTGTTTCAATATATCTGAACATGAAGTATCATATATGCTAGTTTCACCATGGCCTATATCTGCAGTTAAAGGAAATTCTGAAAGTGCTGTTAAGGCTGGGTAATTTACTCTTGCAAATGATTGGGGAAAATCTCCTTTTACAGAGCACACACCTGCAGAATTACAGGACTCTTTCTCAGTCAAACTACTGTCCTGCAGTGTGTCCTTAAGCTGACTAAATACTAGAGATTCTGAGTCCCCAAGTAAAGAAGACGTGCTAAAAGCACTGAAGTTTTTTGAGCTTTGAAATGGTGTCTCAGGTGGAGTGTCTTCTTCAGAGTGTGATGGAAGAGACTTTGATTCATTACAGCCAGTCTGTCCTTGGCTCTGGAAAGTGAGCAGACCTGATTCTGGTACAGTGGCACTGTTACTGCAGTGTGCTGAGAACTCATGAATTTGATCTTCTTTTATCTCACCACAGTTCTGGAAATAACCTTGAACAATCTTCTCCTTTTGCTCTGTTCTCACAATTTTTTCAGGGATTTTATTACTCTGAGCATATGTGGCCTCTGCAGAATTATTTTCCTTTCCGTCTCCTTTTTGAGAAACACCAGGAAAAGTTTGAGATACACTCAAATCAGTTGATTCACTTTCAAAGTATTTTGTTTCTTCAGAGAGAACAGTACCTTTGTCTCCATTGCTGACAATTAAACTATCTGCAGATGATCCTGGACAATTCAGAAGACTAGGAGAATATTCAGAAGTGCCAAAGTTCCTATTATAATTTAGAAAGTCTTTACTATAATGTAGATTTTCCTTTGGAGATTTGTTCAGGCCTTCTGAAAGGGCTGAAGCCTTGTCAGAAACAGTGTTGTCTGATTGGTGTACACAGCACTCTTCAGAAGCCTTATGTTTCTGGTTTTTTGTGGGCTCATGCTGATACCCAGCTACACCAGGAAACTCGGTGTTTTCACATTTACTGTTTGCTGTAGGACAGCTTGCACTTAAAAATGTCTTCACATCATGCAGTGATGAACTCCCCAAGTGAGGTGCTTTCTGAGTTGTACTAATGTTGTGAAATATTTTTGGGGCAGAGCTTTCTGGTAAAGAGTGGGTTTTTCTTGTCCTTATGTCTTCCACCACTTCTTTCTCTGAGGAAGACGGCAGGTTTGAAGTATCCAACACTAGTGAATCAGGCACAATGGTCTCCTTTACTTCTTGAGCTGTATCTTCTATGAAATTAAGACAGTCTTTTAATAATTTATTTACCATTAAATCCATACTGTGTTCTTCATAAGCGTTATTAATATCCTGTATTATGTCTTCAGAAGAATCTAATTCTTCCAAGAAAAATGACCTTCCTTTGGCTCTTTGCTGAAGTACAACAGTTCTAGACTGAAGATCATCTGCACTGTAGGGAGTGAAAGAGCTGTTCTCATTGACAGGTTGCACAGATATGGCATAATCAGGGCCATTTTTAAATACAAAAGATTTTTCCTCCTGCCTCTGCTGCATGGTCCTGGTTTGCAGAAGAGATGCACTCTGTGTTTTACCTGGAAGATGTTCATCTTCTCCTGTTTTGTTGGTTGTAACAGACGTACCGACACCGATCTCACTCTCCGTTAATGTTTCATAGTAAGGCAGAACAGCTCCAGTTCCAAGACTGCTGTTAGATGGCTCTGTACATCCTTTCAGTGCAGTGGGAACATCTTGAACAAGATGGGAATCCTCACTTCCTCCAAGATATAAAGGCTGATTTACAGACTGGCATAGGGATTCTTGAAGTTCATGGGGTTTTTCTGTGCACTTCTGTGATGCTGGTGGATTTTGCTGCTTGCTAATGTCTTCATTATTTCCAGAAAAGCTGGTAGACACCCACTGGCTTTCTCTTAATATTTCATTTAATCTTCTGTCATCATGTGTTGTTTGGTAGCTGCCTTTGTTTTCAGGGAAGAGTTCATTCAGGTTTTGTAAAAAGATCAGTTCAACCTCCTCTGTGTTTTCTAAAAATATCTGCTTTTGTTTCTCTGCTTTGGCAATTTCTAATGGCTTCATCAGTTGCACTTTCTCTTCCTCATTTCTGGAGCCTACTTTATCCAATTCACAAATATCAGAACCTTTTCTAACAATAGCTACATTCAAGTTTTCTGAAGTGCCATGCTCAGGAGATTGCACAGGGCAACTCATGTATGTATGTCTGTTGATACTTGTAAATTTTTGTTCAGTTCTGTACTTGTCAATACCAGCATTATCATCAACTGAATATTCACATGCATCAACTACCTTTCCTATCCCTGTAGCAGAGTCCACTGAATCACCATGCTCACTCATTTCAGCAGGGTCGTGGTAATTATCATCTAACAGTATATTTGGTTCTACTTTGGAAGCCATCAGGTACTTTTCAGGGATCTTAAATTGATCTACAATTTCTTCTTTGTCACCTCTGTCACAACACATTTGATGCAGAGCTGGAGACTGTTCATTAAAACTAACATTTTCATCTGTGCATACGTCTTCTTGCCTCATAATAACCAGCTCCTCAATGTTTGTTATGGGAATTTGTTCTTCACTCCCAGTCACTTCACATTCATTAACCTTGTCTTCCTGGGGCAAACAATTTGGTACACAATGCTTAATTAAATTGTGAGAATTTATTTGGTCTTCATTTTTAAGTTTTTCTGAAGTATTTTCTTGCTTCCTCGGCATTAGGACTGTTTCAGCTAGATTTTCTGTTGTTCCATTCATCTGTAAAAGCCCTTTGCATGTATCAAGGAATCCCAAAGTATTCTGAATAATATCTGTTGTGTGGGAACACACAGCTGAAGGAGTGGTTTTAGGAGCAACAGAAAGCTCTGGTGAATAAATACCTATGTCTATTTCCTCACTTTTTTCTTTTTGGCAAAAGCTGCTTGTTTCAAGGTGGCTGCCAGAATGCACAAGTGCTTTTGATTCCTGAGTATGCTCTGCCCCAGTGCCAGCTTCCTGCAGGTCATCTTTGTCCACCTCTTCATGTGTCAGGCACAGGCTGGTATTAAACTCACAGTGAACTTCACAAACTGTGGTATCAGTAGGTTTCTTTGGATTCTGAGTTAGACTGATGTCTTTAAAATCCTTTCCACTCCTGTCTTCAGTTACACTTTGGACTTGGGCTACTGGTCTGCCAGGTAAACTTTCAGTGTGTCTGGATTTGATTTCCAACGCACTCTTTTCTAGGCTGCTTGCATTATTGGTTGATTTTATGATTTCTTCATCCGTGGCTGTTCCTGTATTCTGAAAAGGAGCCATGGCTTCTTCTGCATTTGTTTCTATGCTTCTGAAAAATTTGGATTCTTTATTTCTATATGAACCCTCTTCTTGAGAAATGGCAGCTGATGCATTTATGTTGCATTCAAATACCCTTCCCAACTCTGAATTTGCATTATCTCCAACATGAAGGATGTCTTCTGGGCAATCACTTTCAAAAAATGATTCTTTCTCTACTCTAGATTCAAGTAAAGATTTGTTCTGTGTTTCTGCTTCCAAGAGAACAGAGGCATCAAATTCTGCAGAAATGTGAATTGTCTTGCATGTAGTGTTTTTCGGTTCTGTTGATTTTGAAGAGCATGTTGGGCAAAGACAGCCAGAATATACATCAGAACAGCTTTCTGTGACACTGACTTCCACAGTAAGATTAGATGTAGCATCACAACCTCCTTTCACTATTGTGACATGCTCCAATAGTTTATCATAATTTTCGGTCTCAGATGCACTTTGAAAAAGATTAGCTTTTGTTGAACCTTTGTAAAATAGGCTTGAATTAGATTCTGGGAAAAAATCATTTGTATTCTCACAAATAGTAGCAGGAAAGGACTGGGCGTTTTTCCCATTTACATTCAGTAGGAAATAATTTACTTCATTTACCACTAGGTTTTCGTATTTGGATGAAAAGTCTTTCTGAACTACAGCCTGAGAATTCAGTACATTGTGTTCCTTGCTTTCATTGCTTTCTTCTCTTATGTTATCAGTGCATAATGAAGAGTTTTCTGAAATTTGCTGAGATAAGCAACTTGCCTGATTGTCTGCTAGAGCACATTCAGGAGAATAATCCTTTGAATCAGGTATATGTTTGAAGTCATAATGACTTAGTGAAGACAAGTCTTCATCCTTTGATATGTATTCTTCATGATCTCTGAAAGAAGGCACCTCTGGCACAATGTCTGCCAGGTTATCTGCGCTTATTTCCATAAAGATTCTCTCTTTTTGAGACCTCTCTATTGGTGTTGCAGACTGGTCATAGCTTGCACTAGCAGAAACAACTAAAGGGTGACATTGATATGTTGTCTTCTGTGAGGAAAAATCTGTCTCTTCTGTTATTTCTGCAGGAATTTGCTCATGATCTGTTTCTTGCATTGTTTCCAGATCACTCTCCCCAGACCTGGGGAGCTCTTCTGTATCAGCTGATTCTGCTCCTTTTCCAGCCAGTGTCTGAAGCTTGTAACTGCTCACTAGAGAGCAGTTCTTTTTTGTTAAGTCACTGAGAAAGAAACCTTCATCACAACACGTTGGTATTTTTTGTATTGGAAAAAGCTGCCCGCAGTTTCCAATCTGAATGTGCTTTACTGCAGATGTCTGTGTTGAGGTGATATTATGAGCAAGTCCCATAGAACACTCAGCAGCAGGTACACTGATAGATGCATTTCCATTGCATGGATCTGTTACAATAGATTTTGTCATCAAGTCATTGCAGAAGAGTTCATTGTAGTCATTGTCAAGATCATCATTTGACAAAGTTCGGAATAAGTCAGCTTCTAAATCTGCCTCTACACAGCCGTTCTTCTGCTCCACAATTTGCACAGGTAACACAGAGATAAAAGGTGTTTTTTTCAGAGTGTGATCTTTTGGCAGCTCTGGATGAGTTGTGGGGGGAGAGTTCTCCTCTTTCTTAGATACCAATGACAAGCAGTCTGCAGTGGAGGTGCTTTCCAAACAGCTGAATGTTTCTACACATTCAGTAGCAGACCTGTAAGTAGACAATTCACTCAATTGTTCTTGTTCAGGATGCTGTGACCTTGAATGTTCATAATAATCATGCTCTGCTGAAGTAGGAACAAAAGAGGAATTTGGTCCTACTGAGCTAACAAATGAGGACACTACATTTTGAGATTCCAGGGAAGAATTTTCATTAGAGTTTGTCCATCCCTTAAAGATCTTGTTTAATGATTCACTCTCAGGAGCCCTGCTTGCAGATGTTGTTTCAGGTAAAGGTACTTCCAATGAGTCAGAGGAAAAAAATGAGTTTATTTGCTTTACATGATGAGGACTGTGAGTAATGCTGCGAATCTGCTTAGAGCCAGAAACAAAAGAAACCTCAGCAGCTGACTGCTTTAAATCATCTTTCTTTAGCCAAAGTTCTGGTTTACTCAAAGAGCACAGATGAGCATCTTGAAATTCCAAGTTTTCATGGGAAGAAGATGCTGTTATTCTGAGGCTGCTGATGTCAACCTTTGAGTCACAGGAAGACCAGGCATCATTAGAAAGCAAAGGATTTCCACTTGTATAATACAGTCTTCTTTCAAGAGACCTTTCTTGTTCTATGAACGGGACCTTTGTCCCCTCCAGCAACTGCTTGCAAGCATTACTGGAAGCAGTCTGTGGCTTGGTGTTCAAATAAAAGGAACTGCTCAGCTTCAGATCATAATTGGTCCCTTCTGTGTGTCTGACACAGGTCTTGGATTTGCAGTCTTCCTCAGTCTGTATAGCTGGTAATTTAGGAGTTTGTAACTTCCAGAAAATCTCTGCCGGCACTTCATCAGATGAGTCAGATTTGGATTCTTCTACCAGATCTTCTACTGGCATCTCTTCTCCATCAGCTAAACTATCCAGAGAAAAGCTTCTTTCAGCTTTTCCCAGTCTCCTGCGAGATGCATATGATGTCACCAAAGATGAAATATGGTTCTCAGTTCTGCTTTTGTAAAGCTTAGCTGGCTCATGATGGGCCTTTAACTGGTGAAATTGGCTTGTATTTTGCTTTTTGGCTTTATTTTCCTTTTCTATCAGAGAGTCTTGTGACATTTGACTGTCATCGCTCTCAGAATCTTCTGGGTTGGCAAGACATTTATTTCTGTCAAAATCTTCCAGTTTCAATTTCTCTGGGAAAGCTTTTGCATAAGCACAGGAGAGTGAATCTACAGAATAGGAACTGTCAGTATCAGAAATCTCATTTTCATCATCCTCTTGCCAGTTCCCCAGCACATCTGTGGCTGTCTTGGACATGCCAGCACTTAACATCTCAGCACTGTGCCACTTTTTATCAACATAAGAGAGTGGTGTCTGTGAGTTCATCTTAGTGAGATTTCCTACTGATGTTGCTGCCATCAGAAATTCTTTCTGTTCCACTGATGATTTCTCATGACTTGGCAAGGTTGAGTTTGCCTCTCTCCTCCAGTTCTTGACTGTTTGGTTTAGATGCATTGATGGTGGGTTTCCACACAGTGTTTTCTTCATTTGTTTGGGAAAGTTTTCTGGAGAAGACCTGTGGCCTTCTCCATTGATATCCATTCTATTCTTTTTATTAGATACCTGAGCTCTGTTTTGTGCTACATTGCTGCTGTCAGGCTGACTTAAATCTCTTAGCACCTTTGATTTTGTCATTCTTCTCCCTGTAATAAAGGTTTTAGGCTCATCTTTCTCCTTAAAAAGATCAGGAGAGCTACCTTTAGAGGTCTGGTTTTGAGATCCAGCTTGCCCTGGGCTGTCATCCAACTTTTCAATTTTTTTATAATTTTTATTGACATAAGCCATAATAGTTGAATCATTAGAGTCTTTCTCTGCTCCTTTTTTATTTTCAATTGAAGATGTTTCTTGTTTTTCAGTTAGCTGCCTCTGGACTGAAAAGGAGATCCCCTTTTCATCATTAAGGTCATCACTCCCAGAAATGTTTTTACCACTTCTGTAAAGGTATTCTACAGGTGACAACCTCCCTGCTGTACTACCTTTACAGTATTGATCAATATTTGGTGAGGTAGATAACTTTGAGACAGACTCCCTCTTCGAAAAACAGCTGTGGAAATAAAGAAAAAATAAAGTCCAATCCTCGCTTAAATAATGTAGTTAACATTTTCATCACAGTAACATCTTGCAAATAAAAATAACAATTTATGAAACAACAATCTTAATGCCTCTCAAAATCCAATTCTAGCAGGGAATAAAAAAAAAATAATTCTGTGACTAATTATAAAATCCCCTTGCTGTCTGGAAAGATGCTCTGTGCACAAAGAAATAGCTCAATGCTATGAGGTATAGCTTCATATTGAATCTCTGTAGGCTCAAGTATCTGTAAATGTTAATTAAAAGTTAAAGATAGTTCTAAGTCACAGAAATCCACTTAGCAGAGTTTAGCTATTTTTTGCTGTGGAAATAGCTAAGGATCATGCTGTGACAGACACTGTAGCACCTAACATTTTAGCATTGCATAGAGATGTTTACTAAGCTTGTGAAAAGCTGACCAGTATAAAAGTCCTATCCATATTCACCCCAAAGATACCAATATTCTGAAGAAGAGTTTGATGATAATCAAGATAAAACTGTGCAGAAATCAGTATTTACTAACAGTCTGAACAAGGCATCAACAAAAGTCAAGCCACTTCTAAAAAGCCTTCTGAAAGAGGTAAAAAGTGCAGAAAGGCTTGAGAGAAAATTAAAAAGTGAGAAAGACCATGTCAAACAGATAAGTAGGGAATGTACTGTACAAAGGAAAAGGACAAAGAGCTCCAGCTTGATGTACAATATAACAGGTTCTCTGTCATTGCAGATTTGGAGATTTTTTCAATACTTTGAAGGGTGTTCAGGATTATAGGTGGGCACTGAAAATACCTTGAATTTACATGACTTTTGAAAGTGCAGAGGATTTGGCAGATGTTAACTTACCTGGGTACCCGGGGCAGGTACGAGTTACAGAATAAATGCCTGTGCTGCAAGGAACTTGAACCCAATGATTTCTGTCTCTTCTGCAAGTGGCAATCCAAAGAGGACTGTACAGCAATATTATCACTGGGGACTTGGGATTGTTTTACACACTCTTCACTGAGCCAGCAGCTAGCTTCCAGCTGCTCTAGGTTTTGCTTGGCTTCCAATAGCTTCTGCTTCTTGACTATCCTTTCCAGACGGAATTTGACCTTCTTCCGTCTTAGGTTTCTTTCGGCCTTTTTTAAGGAGTACCTTTGCAAGAGCTCTAGCTGCACCAGTTTCTTCTTGTTCTGCTGTAGCAGGGAAAGGCAGGTTTCCAGCCCAGTGGTTCTCTGCACCTCAGCCTCTGCACACTGCGCAGGCTCTGTTTGCACTGCAAACTCCCTCTGCTGCTGCTGAAGAGCAGACAGACGTTTATTCTCCTTTATAAGCCACTGCTGGTCTGTAAACAGAACAATGATTGAAAGAAAGTAAAAATCACAGAAAAACATTATTTGTTACTATCTTGTTTCTTAATTTAATCACACTTTAAAGGTCGTTTGAGAACAGAATTTCCATGTATGTGGAGTAGAGACTCAACAAACTATTAAAAGAAAAATGTACTGATGCTCTACTTCACTGATAACTAAAAGCTTCTTCATTGGGTTAAGGGCTCAGGAAGCAACTGCAGAATATAAGCAGGAGCTTGGTCAATACAGCTAAGGAGAGTAGTGGATAAGACCCTTTCTGTAAGAAAAATGTAGAATAAATGTCAATTTCTCAAAGATTACTCTCAAATATCACCTCAATTTTGTTAAAATACAGTGGAAGCATGAAAAGACCTGAGTTCAATTCCATGCACTTTTCACAGGGTATATATTCACAGCAGAGAAGCATAACTTCATTAGCTTTTTTTCTGTGAAATATGCTACTACTTCTGCTTTAATTATTCTGAAGTCATATGTGAAACTTTGTATGGGAAAGAATTGATACGCACTGGGAGCAGAGTTAACAAGGGAACTAGAGGATGAAGTTGTACAAATGTTTATAAACCAAACATTTCTTTGTGCCGTTTGCTCCTATCCTTTCCTCTTTAACTTGGCTAAAGGAAAAAACCAAAACAAACACCTGCAAAGTGTTTTTTTCTCACTTACCTCTGCATGCTGGAAATAGAAAATGAGGGAGCCCAGAGTTATACTAATGGACTTTGTTTAGCACAGGAAATGGCAATTTTTGTGCTCACTGTTGGTGGCAAGTTCAGCAAGTCTGGAGGCTGGACCTCCCTGTGCTCCACCATGGATGGGCCTCCTTTGCAGAGCAGCTGACAGCCACCAGTCCTGTAGATGGGAATGCAGCCTTCCAAGGCAGTTACAGGCAAGGCTACAAGGATGTCAGTCATCACATGGTACCTGCCAGAGAGTTCTGACAGCCTTTCTAAATGCATCAGATGAAAACTTTCCAAGCAAAACAATCCCCGTGTGGCACATGGCTGAGGTAGAGAAACAACCACAAATTTGCTATCTCTGGCAACCACGGCTGCCCCAATGAACACTTGCCAAAACAGCCTGATGGGAACCCATGTATCTTAGCATGTAATCATAAAATTACAGAATCATTAAATGATTTGGGTTGGAAGGGACATTAAAGATCAACTAGTTAAATGTGCATGAAATAAAATAAATACTGTCATAGCAAAGATGCAGGTGAAGCCAACACAAGCTTTAGCTGTTAGGAGAAACAATTCAAAAAACACAAGCTCATACCATCAGTCAATGAATATTTTTTACAGAATAACCACTCTACTCCACAAAAAGATTTAGATTATCTGCTTCTGTTAATAACCCTTTATGTTCACACACCAAGTGATTAACCTAATTTGATGACAAACTGTGTTACCTCTGCTTACATACTTAACTCTTCTCTAAATATTCAGAATCTGATGTTTGAAGTCAGTGAGGATGCAGTAGAGAACAGAACCAGGCTGATTTGTTTTAAACCCTGGATGCAAGACTACTTTTATTGCATGCAAGTGATGGATGTATTTAGAGGTTTTTCAGAGCAACCAGCTTCAATCTGAGCTATGATGAACGGTAACAAGAGAAGGGATTATTGAAATCACCATCACCAGGTTGTATCTGATGGCTTGATGTTCTCTTAATGAAGCAAATTTTTTAAGTTGCTATAAAAATATATATATTCAGCTCTCAAAGCAAACAAAAGAAAGTCCACTGCCGAACAAGCAATAGAAAAATCTCAGGCAGGTTCCTTTACAAAGAAACTCCAAGAAAATCAGTTTCCCAAAGCACTGCTGTCTTACTAGCAGCATTTTTACTTTTTTTTTTTTTCTGAGCTTACTTTCAATGTGCAGCCCTTTAATAAATAAGTGATGCTTCATTGCTTATTCAGGGATGTAGGAATTAGAGGTATTCAAGTTTGATGCGATGAATGAGGGCTACCTGCAGCTCTTCACAGCTGAGCTGCAAGAGAGGAATTTGGGGCTCTGGAAGTTTCCCTAATGCAACAAATCATTAGCGCAGAGACATTGCAGGTATCACTTGCTTGATGAATACTGATCTTGTTAAACATACTTCATTAGTGATCCCCACCACAATGAGTCTCCTGTCCTGCTTATGCTGGCAGCTCTGCATGGAGGACATGCAGATGTAGGATTTCTAGCTCTGTGGTTATTCTATGGATAAAAGGGAAACATTTTTGTCACTATGTTAGTTAATTTTCTTAATAACATTTTCAGTTTTCACATACAAAGCTTCTTTCTCAACTTTGTTTCCAAGCATGTTCTCTTTAGCATGATTTAGCAAGCAGAATATTTGGCAGATCAATTTCCCTGCAAGAGAGATGCAAGCTTGAGATGCTAATTAAACTGCTCACAAACTTGCCTCTGTCAGGAGCTAAGCCACACAGGGCACAGAAAAGGCAAACAGCTTTGGTGGGTTGCCAATTAAAGAATTGTATTTGGCTGGCAAAAACTACCTGCCTGGCTAAGCTTTGTGTGAACACAGTGAAGAGAGAGAACTAGAGGGAAGCAGAGAACAAGCCTACAGAGCCACAAAATAAAGATGTTAGGGGAAAACTCTCCTGATTTTCAGTACTACCTCCATATTCTTCTGCTGTATCCCATCAAAACAATTTCCTTTTAAGCTCTTCATTGTGGCTGGTCTAATTAAAAGTTAGCTGACTGCTTAAGTTTTGGTCTGAGACATTGCCAAAAATTCACGTAAATTTTTTTCTTCCAGGATCAAACAGCAGATTTTCCCAGGTAGGAATGACACCTCTGTAAAGGCACCCTTAGCTTATCAAGAAACCTAGATCAAATCATTCATTAGAAGACAAACTAGAGAACATCAGAGTCACCACTGTAGGGAGGCAGGATTGGGATCAGCCTGGGAGAGGAGAGGCTCAGAGCCCCAGGGGAGCATCCAGTGCTGCCCCTCCCAGCAATGACCCACCGTGCTCATTAAACTGCTGCTGGAGCACTGCGGAGGAGGCCTGTTAGCTCTGTTAATCAAAGCTCAGTAACTGTTCTCAGGGGAAAGGCAATTGCAAGAGAAATCCAGTAATTAGCCATAATAAAAGTTACACTCATTAAAAAAAAAAAACATCACTAGGACAAAAGCTGTTGAGAGAATGAAAGTATGCAGTAATGGAAGGGAACTGAAGCAGGGGAAGAGGCAGGTACCCACTTTCTTGGATTTGCTGGTTGATGAGTGCTTGGTCATTTTCTAATTCCTGCTCTGCTTTGATCTGTCCTCTCAGAATCTGCTGCTTTAAATCCTCAACAAAGAGCTGCTGTCGTTGAATTTGCTTTCTGTGGCAAGCTTCCTGGTCTCTCAGTTTCTGCTTGTACTCTTCATGCACACCATCTATTTCTCTGCTGTTAGAAATGTTGACAGTGAATTTAAACCAGAAACAAATAATAATACAAATAAAAATACAAATACTGTTTGTAATAAAATAAGTTATCTTACTAAAGAAAGACAGACAACATTCAAGATGCTCTTTTGTTCAATAAGAGTGCATTATGACAAAAACTTGTAGCTGTGTATATGTGCATCACAGCAGACTGCAGCCCTGTGTCATCAGTGCCGGAAAACATGAAAGCTCTAGTAGTGAAGCATGTAATTCCATTGCCAGAAAGATAATAGAAAAAAGAATTTTAAAAAATATTGTCACTTTTCCTTTTGCTGTAGTCTTCCATAAATGAAACTGGGGAGGGGATTGTTTTTAAGGTTATAAAATATTATAACCATGATGTAATATATTTGCCATCTAAGTATTTCAAAGTGCTTTACAGAAATGCCCAACATTATTTGTTTTCACACCAAAAACTCCAACCTAGAAATATTTACAGATGCTGTCAGGATTACACTGACAGTCTCTGGCAGTGCCAAGGAAAGACCTTGATCACCTAAATCTCTCTTGGATGCAAGAACTGTATCAGGTTACTGCTTCTATATTTGGAGCAGAATTGTGATCAGAAAAGTGACTAGCCTGTGAAAAACTGCTTTACAATCTTCACCAAGATGTTTGGCTCCTGATTGTGTGCCAAAATTTTAAGCACACAGAACAACAATCAAAATAGTATCTATTCTGACCATAATGCATTATAATATTCAAGATACCTTATCCCTCTGAAAGGAATATTCTTCTTCATGTGCTATCATCAAGAATTTCTTAACATTACAATTAGATTATATCTAAAGGTGATATACAGTGTTTGCCTGCTAAACACTGTATTACTACATATAACTCAGAAATTAAACTGTTGGGTTTTGAAAAAAAGTTTTAATTATATTTTACTAAGAAAGTAAATAATGTATTTATTATACTTCTAAAGCTTTTAAAGACACCAAAACTCTTAACAGTCCATGAAGGTCAACAAATCTCCAAAAATATAATTTCAAAGGAAATATTTGGAAATATCATGTAGTTTGTAAAATAACTACCATTACAAGGTCATCTGTATGAAAAGAGTGGTTGACCATTGCTACACAGGAATAATGTAACATCTCAAGTTAGAACTGTAAGTTTGTGTTCAAAGCAACAATTTTTACAGCAAAAACTTGATTTTGTGTGATAGTTTAGCAGACAGAACAGATGAAATAATTAGCAGCCAAAAGCTACAAATCTCCTGAAGTACCTTTACATGGTACACGCACTTCATTTCATAAGAAGTAGTAGGAAAGTCTCAGTACATAAAAGCTTTAAGATTTTCAATAATTTACAATATTACTATGAATCGTGCTCACATGAGGAAAACAGAATTCTGTTTTGTTTTAATGTTTATGCAAATTTAATGCTGAGAGTAACTGAAAGAATATCTGTTCGGTTTTCTGTCATGGTACAGACACAGTACAAACTTTGCTGCTGCCATCTGCTAAGTGGTTTGTGTCACCCACACAAACAAATTATAAGAATATGCTGGTCCAAGATCTATTTGTCCTTGGCTCAAGTACAAAGATGCCAGTACCCAGTGATTTGTAACTTTTTCCCCCTTAGATAAACTGTAATTGGTCCCCAGGAAATAGGAGTGGGATGCCTCATTTCTCATTTGGCTGAAGTAGGTTTGAATTGACACTTCAGTACAGCACTGGAATGCTCCTATGGCAATTACAAATCTCCAGCTCTTCAGATATTTCTAACACCACCAACCACAGGGGGAAAAACTCAGAGGTTAAAGCGAGACTGGTTCACTAAAGTAGAACAACTTTCCAAGCATAGTACTAAACCTGAAGTATCTCATCTAGGAAAAGCTCCCATGGTTTCAATAATGGTAACTCTCCCATGGTAACTCTCAAGGAGGCTTGCCCGAAATGCAGCTTTGAGGTTGTTCATATTTTCTAATAGAGCAGCCATATAATCTGCAGGTTAAAGTATTGGTCTGGGACAAAACACTTCTGATTTTGGAGCAGTTACATGACCTCTGCGCTTTCACATCCTCAGCCTGCAAGGTCTTCAGGATGAGGAGTCCTCTGGATGCCCATGCACTAAAACTCTCTCTGCAGAGACCAGTGAAGAGATAGTCTTTTATCTTCTACTAACACACCTATACAAACTCTGATTCCTATGGTGGTATGAAAGTTGAAAAATATGAATCTAAATTTGTCACTGGTCTCACATGACCTTGAGCAAATTGTTTAGTCTGAGACACACGTGAAAGAAGCAAAATAAATTAATCCAAGAGAAGTGATGGGCATCTATTAGCATTATCAAATATCAGAAAGTCAAGTATCAGAAGAGCTGATTTCTATTAATTCATCATTATTAGCATCATTCTGCATGAGACTGAGGAAATCGAATAAATCATTGCCAGCAGACTGAAAAGAAGCACAATACTGAAACAGTAGAGAAAGAATTCTTGTTCTACAACTGTTTACTAAAATTACATAAAGTTCCTCTGATGAAATGTCTCTCATTCTTCCTAACCATGACTTTTAGCTCTCAGCCAATCTTCCCATAAAATTGACTTATCAAACTGTTTATACAAAGTGAAACCCAGAACATTTCAGCAAATGAAACAACTCAGTGCTGCATTTCAATCCAAAGACCCAACAATGCTGGCTGGGGTGGTTAGGTAGTATCTGTTTACCTAACAGCTGTGAAAGGGTAACAAGGTTTTCCTTTACTTTCCAACCTTGCTGAAACCACCCCCCACCCCCACACTCTAAAAGGTAAGAGAATAAACAATGCAAACAATACACGTGGCAATGTGCTGTTTGTTCTTGGCAGCACTGGCATATTCCCTCACGTGTGTGGTAATGGCTTTTTGCTGAACTCACTCGAAACTGTGAGATCCTTTCCAGCAGCCATGTGTGTTTGCACACAAAGCAGAACACAAGGCCAAACTGATGGTATTAATCACAGCTCCATATTATGACTACACCCCAGAAAGGCAGAGTACAGGGGAACAGCCATACTCCACTTTAAACCTTGGAAAAACTAACACAGCACAGCATCACTGCAGTATTCTTTCTGCTTTTGTTCAGGTGATGTAGCTAGCTGGTACAATTCTCCCTCTGTAAAGTTAATGTCTCTGTAATAAAACATGATTGTTCCAGGTATATATACAAATTGTAGTTCTGTTGTTATCTCAGTGTCTCTGCTTCATTTCCTAATTTTTAGCAGTACAAAACAAAAATCAGGCAGAGCAGTAAAGCCAGGTCTGAATACAGAGACTGAACATTAGACTCCTATTTTTGAAGCTGCTTCTTACAGACAGTTTTCTGAAGTGGAACAAAAAAGATAATGAAAATCCACACAGAGCCACTTACATAATACACGAATGCAAGAGGATGTTTTCCCTCTGGCTGTGAAATTCTGACTGTGAGAGCAGAATGACTGGCTAATTTGGGATACAGATCTGTCTCTCACAGAAACTGCTGAAACCAAGAACATGAAGTCAGAATGGTCCCTTTCTACCTTTGAACATGCTATGTCACACTTTTGCTGGTTTGTGGAAATAGCATGCTAAACTAAACTAAAAAACGACATGACAATGGCCCAGAAAGAAAATAACAGTTTCACACACATTTTATAGCTAAATCACCTAATAAGCAATTCAAAGAACAATCAGTTTGTGTAATATATGTTTGAATGAATAAACTAAAACCAAGTATCAATCCAGTTAACATAGGAATTTAGACAAATTTTGGAATAAGTAGGAGAGATCACTAATTTTTTCATCTGAAACATCTTAAATCACATACACTGTTAAATTTACACATGAAACACTGGAACACTATGAGGTACAGCAAAAAAGCACAACATGCTGTTGCTCATATTCCTGCTTTTTCCTCACAAGCAATCTACACTCAGTAAAGTTCTAGCAGGAAATAAAATAACCTCAGGACAGATATAAGAGAAACAAATTCATTTCTGTAGGTATCAAGACACATGAAGTCTTGGTTTCACAGGACCAGCATACTCTAGCATACAGCATATTAAAAAAAGCAATTCTGCAGAGAAATTCATAAAAGCATGCAGATTTCTGGGTGTTCCAAATGCAGCAAGAAGTGTCAACAGTTACCCCCTCCTCCAAGTAAATCATTAAAAGCTGCAAGTAAAATGACAACAAAAAGATACCAACCCTAAACTAAATATAATCACAAATTACTGAGAAAACGTTCATATTATACCGATTCTGCTGGATTGCTTTTCCATCTCATTTTTCTCTCCAAAGTTTGCATGATGCATGCTAAATGAACCATCTGTAAATCCACATTTTTTTCCAGCCGGTTTTGTTGTCAGCTCTCTGGGATCCTATTGTGCAATTCTCCTCCCCTCTTCCCCAAACACTTCTGCTGCTGATGCAGAGGCTGGCGGCTGCTACAGCATAATGCAGCTTCCAGTAACTATGGCAGCAATAGCTCTGTGGTGAGGCTGAATACCTGCTGCAACAAAATCCTAAGGCTCAAATACAGAAACTACAGTGAAAAATAATTACTTTTGGTAAAAGCTGAAAGTTGCCAGTTTTCTCAAAGAAAACATCAGTCAAGTTAGCAGCCCCATCTTTTTGACTGCCTAGTGTTCAAGCCCTCTTTGCCTTTTACAAATTATTTTTCCCAAGGGAAAAAGAGTTAAAAATAAAGCAGAAAAAAAGATGTTGGCAAGGCATTTTGTGCCCTTACAAACCCCACACTGAGAGCAGTCACAAGCTAGAGTTACAAGCCTATCCTCTAATACACATCTACACGACTCCCCCCACCTTCTCCAGCTCTATCCTCCCCCTGTTCCTGTGTCCAATCCGGGGCCCTTCCCGCAGGGGCTCGGAGCAGCAGCAGGAACCACGCAGCTGCACAGGATCTGCATTTGCTTCTGCCTAGCACAGGGGCCCAAACCTCTCCCTCATCTTCCCTAAAAGCAAAGGGAAGAGCAAGGAAAGAGAGACGAAAACCGTGTATTGTCACCTCCTTCAGCCTCCAGAAGGAATGCCACTCACAGAATTCAAAGGAAAAGTTGGGAAGGGGTGGGCAGGAGGTGGGAGCCAGAAATCGGTCAAAATGGCCAGAAAAGCTAGAAACCTTTGGAAATAAGGGATCTTTAGAAATATACACCCATAGTAATCCCCTTCACAGAAGTTACCATCAAGCGAAGGATGATTTAGATTTCTGATTAACTGGTTTGCTTACAGAAAGAGCACACTGTTCTGTTTCATGTGTCATTTTTTTAGCCTTTCTATGCTAAACCTCTTCTTCTGTGCCAAAGCCCCCAAAATAACAGCAAGGCAATGACTTAATTAAGGCATTCCTTTAAATATATCTCTAAAACAGACCTCTCTTTGGCCAAGAGTCACAGGCACAAGACACAGCCACATTCTCCAATAAAGGTCAATGCTGCCTCTTTAAATTACAGTTCAGCTAACATGGGTTTTCCCTTCACAATGACAGTTATATATAGAATTAGTTAGTTACCCTGTTAATCTACTATACAGGATTCTGCTGTAAATTTTAGAGTTGCTGTAACTGACACAGTGCATTTCTCTGTGGAACAGAATATTTGAGGTATCTTTTAAGAGATGCAGAAGTTTTCTTTAACCTTTTTGGGGTTTTTTTGGCAGAGTATTTTGAAATTCTCAAATGAAAACTGCTAGTGAGAACTCAGAGTATTTTACAGATATTACTTGGACAAGTTAATTAAGCCACATTAGAATAATAAATATGTTGGTTTTCTGAATTCCACACCCCCACCCCAAGTCCCCAGTTTAACAATGTTGGTATTTTCAAGGAAAGGGAGTTTAAACATGTTCCAAGCAGCTAAATAATTCAGTGTATTGCTATATTACTGAAATCTAATGGAAAAACTCCTGTGGGGTTTTTTTGAAACCAGCAAGACAATAAAATCAGAGTTTTTATTTATATGCAGTATGGTATTAAGGCAATGGCAGGAGAAAGACCTTTATTATCTACTTATTTGTGGTGATGCTGTAATATGACGACTGATGCCATTCATAAGCCTGCTGTGTGTTTGCTGGCTGACAGCAAACATCAGAAATTTGCTGTGCTGGGGCTCTTATGAGTAGGGTGTATGAGCAAGCAACCAAGTAAGAGTATAATGACTCACAATGCCTAAAATTTTAATATTTATGTGCAGTAGTAGAAAATAGTTTTTCTCTCATTTCTCAAAATATTTTAATGTACAATTAAAGACTGAACTGGTAATTCAACCCATAAAAGGCAGATGAGAAAAATGTCATCATACTGACAGCATGGGAGATAAGAGTCATATAATTATATAATTAATAATCACTACTGTAATACATATATTGATATGATAAATAAAACGTCCAAAAGAAAGCAAAGTACTATCAGTTCCTGATGAAAAGGTACTTTAACCCATGGAAACTCAACAATTTCTGAATTATTTCTCTTTGCAGCTGCTGTGCTTCTTTGCATGAATGAACTACATTCTATCCTAGGAATTAATTTTTTTTTTTTTTTTTTTATTTTTCCCTAAAGCGATTTTTTTCTAATAGGGTTTTTTTTCATTTTATCAAGGAAATTTTTTAATACTAATGAGTATTCCCAGTACCTACTATTGGCACAAAATCTAATACATTTAGGGTTCTTCTATGCTGGAAATTGGTGGAAACTTCAGAGTAAGCCTCTAGTTATGGCTTTTAAATGCATGCTACACATGCAACAAAGATGAAAACCATTTGCACAAGATCTCACATGAAGAAAGAACATGGTTGCACAGCCTTGCCTGTAACTCAGCTTCACATACAGATTCTTGTTCCAATATGATAAAATAGTTTGAATTCAAGCTTAAAGTATTATTTTCCATCTCTTCTGGAAGAAATCAATGTAGCACAGGAGAAAAAGAAAGCCAAAGGTGTCAAGATTTTCAGCATGATTTAGACACATTAATATTCTTACCTTAGCTCAAGAGAACATTTGTTTTCTTCACAGTTTCTACATTTTTTACTGCAAAAATAAAAATAGGAAATCATAAATATTTGGGAAAAAAGGCAAGAAGATTTCACTGAAGCCTATTGCACACAATGTTATTGTAATTTTCAGTAGAGGAAGATGCAGATTTCTAGCAGCTGGGAGAGCACCAAGAACTTTTAAGTGAGAGGGGGACAAAGAACAAGACACACAGAGACAGCTTTCTGTGTTCATATATTTTCCTCTAAGCATCTCTTTCTGACAGAGACAAGAACCTGCATTAAGGTGGACTTTCTACTGGTGATCAATAGACACTCCCCATAGTCCACTTAGTTCTGTGTTATGATATTTGCAAAGTATCTCACACATTTAATACTTGACATTGACTTTTCTTCATGAGACACCACACATATTATTTTACTCTTATAATATATATCTTAGGCTAGATGTCTCAAGCATAACCCCCTCCATGAGCAAAACTTCTTGTCTGTACAGAAATACAGGCTCAGGTTACTGCAAAGCGAGGCTGAGTGGATCAATTCAGTTTACCTAGCCAAATAACTGTGCAAAAGGATAAAATGACCTCTGGATTATTTAAGGTGAAAACCAGCTATTAAAAGATAGTTTACAGATCATTCCTGTAAGAGACAGACATTAATAAAACCCAAGCAAATGCAATACCATAACAGTTTTCATTTGTACTGAAGTAACCATCTGAAATCATCTAGGTAAGCATGAGGGTAATTTTAAGCAATGTAATATGCTTGCAATATCCTGTTCAAATGATGAAAAAAATTGCTCTAGAAAAAAAAAATCAGCCAGAAATGTTCTGCAGTTTTGTCAGATTAAAATGGGGAAAGCTAAGTTCAAATTTGTGATAAACTGTTCATAATGCTTCTGGATTTCTTCAGTTTTTTCTAGGTTCATCAAAAAACTTGTGACAAGAGCTCCACAACTAATGTTTTTAGCAACATAAAGAGCACCTTGGTGTGTACATTTGAAGGTCATTAGACAAACCCCTATTATTAAAATTACTTGTAACTTTTCCTAAGAAAAGAATAGCAGTGATGTGTAAAATGTTCTTCAGTTAAGAAACAAAATTAAGTAATGTTTTGTATAGACAGGTACCACTGCAGCAAATGAAAAGCAAATGCAGATATTAGATACCTTGAAGAGAATATATGAAACCACACTATCCAAGGTGGAAAGCAAGCCACTTGATTAGAAGCATGAAGGATATTTCAAACAGAGATAACATTTTATGCTCATAAAAATGAGATTAAATACTTCTTCTAGAAAGATATAAAAGATTCCCAGTATGCTACCACACCAAAAACACTCTAGCAAGAAGCAGCACCATCAGCAGAAGTTAACGAGAAGATGGTTGTTTCTTGCCTTTAAGAGGTTAGTTGAATGTGCCAGGCTGAGAGGAAGTAAAAAAGAAAAATAACTCAATTACATTTAATTCTGTAGTATTCTATTTTCAATGTTATGAACTGAAACACAGAACATAATTCATTTTCCTGATACATATTAATCATTGTCTTCATCACACCAATTCTTTCCATTTCATAAAGTCTCTGCTTTAAAAGCATGCACTAAACACTGAGTATGAGCTGCTCTTCAACACTTTGAAAGCAGTATATGCCTTACCTACTGCTCAGTTAAAAAAAAACCAAACAAGGAATTACATTGGCTTTCTGAGATGAAGGGATCATTGAGGACTTGAACTGAAGCGAATTTGTGAACAAACTTCTGATTTCCACAACAAAATAGCAGCGAATGGGTAAAAATTACCTTTGCTAAATCATACCTGGAAAGGGCCATTCTGTGCATTGAACCAACAATATTGCAAAAATCATTGATTAGCTGTAAAGCAGATGTCCAAGTGAATTGCATTAAGGCTGACAGTCACATCTGAGGTATTTTCTTAGTTGAGTATCAATAAATGATTTTGCAGGTTTGTTTCTTATATATCTTAATGCTCTGTATTAGTCAGCTGGCCAATGTATTTTCTCTGACATTTTTATTTGACTACTTAAAAAAATGATGGGACTTACTCTGTATACAGCCTACTTTTGTCTGAACCAAGTCCGTCATTTCAAGAGAAATTGTTTGTTCAGTTGCTTTTTTCTTAGTTTAAAACTTACTTGTAGAGAGAAGAAAGGATGTAATGTGGAGAATTGATGCAACATCCATCCAAATTGAGCCAGTCCAAAGCTCCACAACTCAGAGTGCATGGGGTTTCATTAATCTACAGAAAGCCACAACATAGAGTGGGAATTTTAAAAAAATCACAGCAACTCAGGAACTTCCAAGGTATCATTAGTACTGTCATTGTTAACCATTATGTGCAAGGCTGCATAATACCTCTCATGTGAGTTTATAATCTCACACTTCTGCTTAGTCTTTGATAATTAGCAAAATTGCTAAGTATTTGTTGCTGAGTACATCTCTATTTGAATGTACTGCATGTTTCATTAATCAGGAAATTATGAATGAAAACGAACAGAAGTTAAGCCCCTTATCTCAAAGTGAGTACGAAAGGATAGAAGAGTGGAAAGTATAAAATGCTAGTAAATGAAAATCCATTTTAAAAGGCAGACTCCTGCCAATATCAGTTGATAATATGGTTAACTCCTAAATGACAAAACTTACATTTTAAGTTAGGTTTTTAGTTATATTTTTCAGTCATTTTAAGAATTATCCCATTTCTTAAACATTATGGAACTAGTCAACTAAATAATATCTTACAGTAATTAGTTCCTGAGGTTAACATACCAAGAAATATTTTACCTATTTCTGATTTATGTAATAATTAGCTGCTTTCAGAGTCAACAACACTTAAGTACTTAATCCCATCAATCTTCAATTTCTTCATTCAAGACAAGGAAATGACAGAGATGGAAGATAACTCAGAAAATTAACAAACATAGAAAGATTCTTAACTGGTCTTTTCACTGCAGCATTCTGCCTTTTTGTTTCAATCCCACTGTAGTCATGACTAGAGATAGGAAACACTAAATTATTCAAGGGATCTGCATCGTCTTTTGCTAAGCATATCTGAAGGAAGTGCTAATGTCCTCCCACAAAAGGTTTAGTGTCATTACAGACCATTAGATGGAGGAAATGAAGCAAGTGAATATGATGATGAGATGAAATATTATCTTTATCAGGCTGGCTTTCAAGAAGAAAAAAAATAGAAAAAGGGAAAAATAGGAGAGAAAAACAGTTTTAGAACTTACTGATCTTCTTAGTCTTAAGATAGCAGCTTCTGCTGGGTGATTGAATCTAAACTTATGAGATTTGCCAAGGACAACAAGGGCCCCTGTGAAAACAAAATAATTAGACATTTACAAAGACACAATTCAGCAAGCTACTGCAGAATTGTAGGTTAAAAAAAATCTGACCAACAACTTTCTGTTCATCACAGAACAGAGAACGATTTTTAAAATTTGCACTATGGAATGGCAGAGTTATCAATCTATAATGATAGCATCCAAGCAAAATAATCTTGGAGATCTCTGCAGACTAAAAATAACTGTAAATTCCCCATTCATATTATAGATTAATATACTCATATTATAGATTATATATTATGACTTCATGCCAAAACCATAACCAACCCACTGCTGAAAACTTGTTTTTACACTAAATTTTTAAGGATCTAGATTGCTGTAAGCTCCCAGAAACTGGACTGTTACTTTAAAGAACCTAAAAGTATGGAAGCCTGGTCCATTTAATCTGAATTCATTCATCATAGCCCATATCTTAGTGGCTACCATCTTCCACCTAAATACACTGTGAAAAAGCTGAAGGTTGTTTCAACCACATATATATAATTGCCAAAAAACCCTTTCAGTGGCCAGCTGGCTTAGAGCCAGCCTCCACTACGTTCCACAATAATGTCTCTTACTACATGTCTTCCCTTTTCAGAAACCTACAGAGTACTGTTGCCAAAAGGAGGAAGAATATAAGTTTTAGCTTTATTTCTCATTCCCAGGAGACACAAACCTTACCTTGTGACAGCCGGCAGGATCCAGCCACTTCAGATCCGTTCACCGAGCAGCGCGCGCCCGGGGCGGGTCGCAGTGTCACGATCCCACAGTGGTTGTCTATCAAACAGTGATTCCTTTCAATCCACTGGCCCTGCAAAACTGCAACGTAGGGATTAATCTCACCTGGCGGAAGGGTTGGGTTTGCCCTGCTGTCCTCAGAATGGAGCACCACAAACTGCTTGCCACTATGCGTACTTCATACTCCAGAGAACCGTATCATGTGCAAAACAAAGACATTAAATACTGCTAGTAAATACGTAATCACAGAAAAAACTTACTATTGAAACTCACTATTGAAAATAATGAGATTGTTTCTTTATTTCTGATACTGGAAAACTACATATAGCGTTCTGATTTGTAAGCTGATGTGCAAATTCTTCTGTTAGGTTGAGTTTTCTTAATGCCACTATGGCATTTATTGTTTATAATTCACTAATGTATTGGCAAAAAATAATCAAACATAAGCAAGCTTAGCAGAACTTAACCAAAGCTGAGATTCCATAAATTTTCCAATTTCAGTATAAAGTTTCAGTTCTCCATCATAGTATCTAGCTCCTGAAATTGACTGCTAAAATTAAAAGCAAGAAACTAAATTAAATGAGATATATTCTGAATAATTTGGACTTTGTATCTAAAATATTCTGAACAAATAAAGTTGAGAAGTATTTTCAATATCTCATGATTATTTGTGCCACTAGTTTAGGATAGAGCATCTGAGAAATTGGATGTAAGAGGATGATATTTTTAAACTCTAGTGTAGCATTTTACAAGTGAGAAGAAAATTCTGAAGAGATCTCAATTAGTTCAAGTCCACTGACTTTTTGGCCTCTTAAACAAAAAAAAAAAAAATCACATTTTTAGCAAACATTAATAATGAGTCTCTTTTACTTACCTTCTTCAATAAAGAAAGCTAACAAAAAGAAATACAACCTAGCTATTACACATGACAAATATAACCTTTGTTTAACCATATCACAAAAATAAGTTGTATCGTTCTCTTACCAATGTCTTGATCTTGGTCTGAGTCACTTCTCCCAATTTTGGTTGTTCCTTCCTAAAACAAAAAAAAAAACTAATTTAAAAGTTGGTTACAGAAAAAAGACTATATATACTACTTAAAAAAACTTTGGTACATCATTTTAGCAAATACTTAAACGGCCTCTTAATGACTGAACTATTTGAAGTAAATGCTCTCTACTCGTAATAGTTCAGCCCACTGTCCCCCTTAGCATTGCAATTACTCTTCATCCTGCAGCTTCTATGATTCCAGCAGATAAAGTAATCCTCAGTGTATGATGGTTGGACTGTGCTTGAGACCAATATTTTGAATATGAACACGCATCCTGATGCTTTGAACTTTTACAGTAAGTCATGGTGCTTTCAGAAATGAGATAATTATTTTAATAAATATCCACGCAGAAAGAAGGAAGCTGCAAAAATAATGATTCAATTAACCAGGCTTTTCAAATTTAGAAGTAAAAGAATTCCTAATTTGTAAGAGCATTTTGTCATACATTATGAACTCCTCAATGAAACTACAAAGAAGAACTTGTTTCTAAAACTTGATTGACATCTATGAAAAGTCCTCCTGGTGCTTATGGTATATGGGCAAGTTCCCAAACCTGAAGATTCACTAACTCCAAAGAAAAGAACTGCCTAGGAACAAATATTGAGTGTTCCACCTGAAAAAGGGAAAGACACTTCAGATGAATTGACTGCACAACCTGACCTGAGCACACCACAGCTCATCTTCACATCTGTTGAAGTATTTTTACGTTGTTATGTCTTCTGTCCATGTCTCATGACTAGGGATAAAATTACTAAGGTATGTCACAGAAACATAAAGAGTAAGATTGCTTTGCCCCTTCACTTCTGGAAGTACTCCAATTTTCAAAAGAGGTTATGAAGTACACCTTTTACTGAAACAATAAACAAATTGCATATTCTTATGCAAAAAAGGTCAGCTAAATCACAGGAAAACATACACCTTTTATTAATGAAAGCCAGAAAATTGAACATAGGCACAGCATCGATTAGTGCAATTAATACTATGAAATATCAGGGGAGTAAAAGAGTTGCACAATATTTATTTTGCATGATCTGAAAACTGCTGCTGTGATCTCTCTCTAGAAGTACAATGCAAAGTGTTGTTATATGGTGAAGCCTTAATTAGTAAGAAATTGCTAATGTTTTACCTTCTTGCTGTTCAGATGAAGGTAACAGACACCAGAGACTAAAAGATGTAAAGCACAAAGAAAAGAAAAGGCAGCATCTAGAAGCAAAGAAAGAAGGGACAAAGATGTTAGTGTGACAGAGTCATGAATGACTTCAGAATGTGACCCTTCAAACCAGGTTATGCCAATAAAATTAACATATGTTAATTAGGTGTTGTCAAAATTAGTGTGGGAAAGTATTTGCTCTTTTCCCAATGACATAACAGAAAAATATTTAAGTAGTAGCTGTAGCTTTCAATAAATATTTATTGTTAATGTAGGGTTGAGTAGTTGAACTTGTATGTTGATCAACACTGGACATAAATACTTGTTCCCTAATAATTACCTGGTACAATTTCTTTGTGTTGGTATGAGAAATATTAGTTAAGTTTCTCTTTCAACAACATAGAAGAACAGCAAGATTTCCATTTTAAATATCTGTGGTCATTTTAAAGAGGAATAAAAAATCCTGTGACCTTGAACTGTCAATTACCACAAAATCTAGATGAAGATTTTTTTTATTAGTAGACAAATACATGATTTTCAACTGTATTTAACATATGTTTTGGCAATGAGTGCACCTCTGTAGAAGTGCCCATCCAATGCTTCTTTTCACAATAAGCAGCATCAATACTTCAGTAATTTCCATTGATTTAAACAACATTAAAAATTTTGAAGTCTAGCCTAGCACTTGTCATATCAAGACCCAAAAAATCCCTAAAATTCTCTGACCCAGCCATGCCCATCGTATGCCATAACGTACAGTAATATACATACAATGAAATAAAAGTTTCTTAGTGAAATCCTTGCCTTAAATTACCATCTACACAACAAAACAGTATCTATGAGGCCAGGATTTCCACACGATCTTCAAAAATAGCCACTCGAGCAGTATCACAAGTAATTAACCTTCATGCTACATACCTTGTATCTACGTGGCAGATCTCACAGGGTTAAAAGCGACATATAATTGAAATCATTGTCTAAGAAGTCATTGTCTAAGCGGGTTTTTGTTTCTTAAACCTTACTTTCATCTATACATATACAAATATTCCAGTCTTAAGTACATAAATGCATAATAAAATTTGCACCAGTGTGTCTGGATACTTTAAGCACCATTCTTTATGTTTCCATATATACAAACACAAAAGTGCCCTCATGTTTGTGGACTGATTCAAATATTTTCCTTTGCTTGTAATACAATACCAAATACTCTGCACATGCACTCATAAGAGGTCAGATGATATTCACATATGAATTATTCTTCTTCTCTGTTTCCAATTATTTTCTGCTTTTTCCCCCCATTATGTCTTGTGATCTGTGACCTTCATGTCTTCATAGCTGTTGTTGTAATATCACCCTAACCACCCTCCATTTCCAAAGAAAACAAATATTTTCAAAGGGTGAAAAAAGACAAGTGACCATATCTCACCCTGAGATGGTACAGCACCACTCCTGTGCTGAGGATATCATCATCCATGGCCATCAGATGAGGTAAATTAGAATCTATTGTTACTCCAGCTTTTTCTTTGTTGATGTCCACACTGTATTCTTCCATGATGGCTTTCCTGTCTGTCCACTTACTTGTCCAGTCTTTGGTCAATTGCTCAATCTTAAAGAATAGGAGAGAGAAATGTTACACTTACTAAGCAGACTAATTTTTTTTTTCTTTTTATCATTTTAGCAAATGACTTTTATCATTTAGCAAACAAGTTATTTTGCCTGTCTTTTGGCAAAACTTAAGGTCTGCAAAACCTTTTCAGGTTACCAGAGGTCAAATCTTCTCAGTAATTTTGATAAGTGTAAAGTATTTTGGAGTTTATGTTAGGAGAGACTGTGTGTAATGAGTTACTGTGATATGTTGAGACAGCTTTCCAACAAGAGGTAGATTGTGCAGACTTAGTGATGCACAATGGACTGTGTCCCATTAAGGACATGAGACTTTAGTCACAAACTGGTAGAGCACACTCAACGTGAATTAAGGATGGCAGTTTCTTACATCTGCAGTGCAAAAAGGAAAGGATTAAGATAAAAGAGTTTTCACTGTAGTTTCACAACTGCAGCAATGCTTCCCCCTGGCCTAGTGGACCAGGGGATAGTTACAGCATCAAGTAAATCATACACACCTTCATTTCGTTCTGAAGGACTAGCTCAGTCAGATTGCCATCCCTGTCATCACTCCAAGAGGGACTGGAATTTCTCTGTGTAAACAACAGCCACCAAGATCTACACGTTAGTTTTCTTATTCACAACTGGCAGGCGTTTTCTTTCACTCTCCAGCATTTCAAGGAGATAAAGTCAAGAGAAGAAAATACAAAATACACATGCTGCCTTCTAGCATCTAACCTACATCTCTCTAGCTATTACATGTAATTTTTTGGCATAAAGAACTGGTGAAAAAGCAGTAACTGAGAGACAGTTCTGTGTAAATAAATCCCAAAGTTTCTGTCTCTCCCACAGAAACATTCTCTCCATAGCCTGGAAAACTGACACTATTATTATTCCAACAGAGAAAAACACCAGGGATGTCAGCTGTATTGTGAGGGGTCACAGATGTTCACAACTTTTTTCAGGGGGAAATAGTGTGCAACCAGTGTGAAACATTAATTACTGTTGCTTGAAAGCTTCCATACCCTTAAAAATAAATTATTTCTATTTCATGGTATTTCTGGACAGGTAAACCATCCAACTTTATGAAAGACAGGGAAGGAAATCCTTTTGAAGCATTACATGACTACTTATACTTCAGGTTCATCCATACAGTGACAGAAAGAGGAGAAATGATAGAAAAGCAGTTAAACTTATAATTGCAAAATCACTTGGAGAACAGTTTCATTTCTCTCCAGTTATAATAAACATGCAAAGATAAACAAATGAGATGAAAGTCAGCTACCTAAACTAACACAAAAGTTCCTGCAGGGAAATGTTGCTACATACCAGTTCAAAGCTCATCAGCATAGTTTTCAACCTATCAATTTCTTCTCTCAGTTCTCTGATCAGTTTCACATTTGCATCCTGAAACATTGAGACACAGACTGTTAGAAAAATCAGTCTTAAAAAAAGCTCTAGCTAAGGAAATCAATGTGGAGATATTCCAAAAGCCGGGAAGAGAGGAGAATAAGCAAACTCACAGCAGTACTCCTTGCTTCACTCTGCCCTTGAGATGTACTGCCTAGGGACAGGTGGTTCTCATCTTTGATAAATTCTCTTTTACTATAAACATTTTTCCATGTCTCTTCTGAACACTGACCTACCATAGCATTTGCTCCCATCATGACTGGTTGGATACATCACTACTTCTAAGGATTTACCCTCAAAATAGTTACATTACATCAGAAAGATGCTGTTACTTAATTCCCGTATAGAATCTGATTAGAGGAGACAAAGTCAGAATGTCATTCAGGATGGTTTTGAAAGCCCTACAGCTGATACATAAAGAATTTCCTGTCTGCTTGGTGTGGAGGCATTTCTCTCACTTTCACAGTAAGCGTTTCTGCACTGGCAGGTTCTGGAAAACAGCTTTTACAGATATTTCAGACAAACTCTTGAGTAAAGAACCAGCTTTCTCTGGCTTGCCAGGTCAATTTGCAGTGAGGGGAAGAATACTGACGGGCTGGGGCCAAGGGTCTAGCATGGGCTGTGCAAGAGAATGATGGGTACCCAACTTGGGAGGCTGAGAGGCTGTGTGTGACAAGTGGCTTACCCAGAAGTGTTTACGTGACTTTAGCCTGTCACAGAGCTGAGGACTGCTGCTGGCATAACCAAGCACACAATTGCTGCTGCTATTGATGTCTGAAAACTGCTTATAGACACTGGTAATTAAAATGCAAATTAAATTTTGGAAACCTAGGATTAGAAGGGTTGCTTTCTGCTCAAATTTAACAGAGTATTTTTAGGAAAGTAAATAGTGAAGTACAACTCCAAGATTCTATCCTTTCATCTACAAATTAAAATCTTGATATATTCATGCCAAATCCCAAAAGAATACTACTAAAGCTGTAAAGTCAATGGATTAAATACTAGGAAATGGCTGGAATCAAGACTTTTTTTAAAACCTAAATTCACTGTATTGTCCTTAAATGGATGCACTGTGATTCAGTCCTTGAGTTATGCGATCATGTGTAAAGGGAGCCCTCATGCAGAATTCCAGGTCAAGAATGCTCAGTTACAGAGCAGCAATTCTAGAGTTTTATATTTCTAGCATATGTGACTGTAGATCCAGATCAGTATGTGCTGCTTGAATTTTGCTGTAAAGACTGACAGAATTATGCACTTCCCCATGAATTATTTTTAACACTTGTTTTTTTGACTACAGTATATAAAACCTCCTCTGATCTGTTTTAACACTATGTCTTTGAGAGAGTTTATATTTTTCACATTTGATAGATGTGGATGGACTGTAAGGGTGGAAAATGAGAAAAAAAGCACACACTGAAAATTTACCTTAAGCATCTAGAACATCTAGCATTGAACAAGAATGGGATAGCAGGGGCAGCAATAGAATCCAGGCCTCTAATGAAGCACCTGACTCTCTCCTTAATACCATCTTTTAACTTGTGCAGCCTGTGAAGGACTTCTGCATAATCAAACAAATGGATCTGTCATAAAGTCAGACCTCATTCCTAGACCAGGCAATGAATGAAGTTCAGGCTCTGTGGCCAAAATTATTCTCATGTATTTAAAGGCTTCATTATTTTGTGTACTGAGAAGACAAATTGTGACTGCATAGGCTACCTTTGGCAGAATTCAAGGCCTCACCTCATTTACTCTGGGCTTGTTAATAATATTTTTGGCATTTGCAGCATATCTCAAGGTACTCATGGTCTCATTGTAGCTGGAGCTGGCAGGTGAGATAGCTACAGACAGAAAACAAATGACACAATTTTAAAAAGCATTCAGTTTAACGCATCACTTTTCAAACAGTTGGTTTTCGTTTGTTTTTTTAGTCTTGCTTCTTTAAAAGATAAAAACAAAAAAATAACCCTAGGGTTATTTCATAACTGAATGAATCACCTAAAATCAAAGCTATGACCTTGGTAAGACTCTTAAACATAATTTCATGCACAACCAGCATGCATTTTCATTTCGTTGAGTATTCTGTGAAGTATTTATGAAAATCTTTACAAGGACAGATTTTAAGTGTTATAGCCGTCTTCTTATTGCAGTAGAGACGTATGTAGTTGCAAAATGTTAAACAATTAATAGAAGCCAAACCCACTGGCAATCATAATGGTCTTGGAGTTGCCCCCCAGACTGTCCTTCAGCAGCCAGGTGAGGATGGAGTCGCGGTATGGGATGTAAGCCGGCCGCCTGGTGCCACTGCTGCTGCCTGAGGGAGGACTGTCCACATGGCTGCTCTCCCCTTCACTTGTGATGGTGTTAATGCTCTGGCAGCTGCTGGACATCTGAGAATTTTGTGCTGAGGGAGAAATACCACAGAGCTCAGGAAAGGGGTTATTTTTTTCTGTCATGGCTACTTAATTTTCTTAGATGTCATTACAGCTTATGAAGACACCACACAGCTGCTCTGCTGAGCTTTTTGATGTAAATGCAAATAAACATTTACACTCAACACACAGTAAGTGAGTGATATGCTTTTATCATTACCCTTCAATATAAAGAACTAATGTGCTTACCTAAAGTGGATATGACAATTCCAAGTGTAACTAATGACTTGTTAATATTGGCACCTTCGGTAATTCTATCTTTACAGTAACTGGGATCAGCTCTTTCACTGTAGCAAGCAAGCATGAAAAAGACAATGTAAAATAAACAAAAATAGACAAAAATGCTTAATTATTAACATACATCAATATGAAAACTTTAAGTATTTTCAAGCAATATAAGAAAACAAAAACTATGAGCTTTGCAATTTAAAACCCCATATACTTTAAATATTTTATATTGCCCTCTAGTTCACGAAGTCCAAACAACCATGAGCAAAGGCTGTTGGTGCAGTTTGATACTGTTAAAGACCCACCAAAACATAAACTCAAGTTTGAACTGGGCAACCAGTTCATAGTGGTTCTGAATTTAAAAGACCAACATACATTTAACAACTCCACAAGGGTAGACTGGCTGAGTACCAAAGTCTGCATATTGCCTCAATGCCACTTTCTTTCACCATACATGCATGGTAATTCATGTTCTCAAGAAATCAAAAGTTCTTTTCTATGACTGTTCTATAATTCTTCAGCACAACTTCCATCTTTCTGTTTTCTGTCACATCCAGCACAACCACATGTTCCTCACTGAAATGCATAGCAAAGATCAGAGACTTAGGAACTTCTGGAATATGAGCAACATAAACAATAAGACATAACTGTTTTCTCCTGCCCTGCAAGGCAGCCATGAGGAACACATTCCTTCTTTCCCCTCTGTTTTCAAGCCAGATTTAGTAATTCCAACAACAGCTACCAGAAAAGCCACTGAATAAGAATATAGAGCTAAATGGAATTACCTTAAATGTACGCAACAGTACAGTATTGTTCTGAGGACCCAGGAACTCCCTTCCCCAATGAAAATCAACAGCCAGTACAGAAGAATTTTGGCAAAGACAATATTAGTTTAATATTCCCTGTTACATTATAAGAAAGTTGGGCTTACTGTTAGCTCAATGAAATTTTAAAACATTAAATTTCATCTTTTAAGACAGTACTGACAGCATCTTCAGAGAAGATTTCCTCTTTGCCCTTCAGTATATTATTACCTGCCTGCAAGGTCTACTAAGTTGATCTTGCTTGCAATTTCAGAGGGAAGATTGTTCTCCAATATAGCCTGAAGAAAAAAACATCAATAAGGAAGATTATTCCCCTTAATTAATTAATGAAAATAAAATTGTTGCACCCTTTTGTTTGAAGTCAAGTTGTACATATGACTGTCTCACTGCCTTTGTTTGTGACCTTGATCCTCTGACTATGTTCAAAGCACTAACTCAACAGCTTTCTCACCCCACAGAGAAACTACCCTGTTATGCCAATTTCCTCTTAAAAAAAACTTTACTGCCTAGAGACTGTGAAAGGCTTTCTTGTAGACCTTGCAGAGTTATTTTCCACTAATGTATTCCAAAGGTCTTTTGTGAAACTAAGGAAAAATATCCCAAAATGTTCTGTGATTACAGGATGTTAGAAGTGTGAGATAGAAAAGGTCTATTGGATCACTGAATGACTTCCCTGCCAGAGAAGGATGTAATTCCTCCAGAGAAAGGCTGCATTGTCTCAGGGAGAGTACTGGATGCCAAATGCTAAAGAGATGAGCACATTTAAAAAGCAGGACAGATACAAAATTTTGGTGTAAAATAATGCTGTACTGCAATTTAGAATCCTAAACAAGTGTGATAAAACATAACCTCAAACATATTCACATGTAATTTTCACAGCATCTGAGAGGGGTTATTGCATTTCAAAGGGCTGATTAAAACTGAAAACGTTTCTTTTAGAAGTGAGGTTTTGGCATCACTTCTGACTATAAGCTTTCACAAAGGAACAGAATGCTTCAGTAAACACTCAACACATCTGCAGTGTGATCCAAAGGAAATAAGTAACAACTTCCACCATTACTACAACAGAACAAAATAGTGACAAGTAAACAATGCACAACACAGTGAACAATGCTTTTGAAAGTGAAGAGGAAGCTGGATTATTTTTAGCTAACCTGAGTGTAGTGGATGGTGAAGATAGCATGGGATCTGCTGCTGGCATTGTGAATATGTGTAGCTGCTGTAATTCTACAAAGAAGAACAAACCATTCAATTACAAAGGGTTACTTCCCTGCATTCAAGGAAATCAAAATCAAAAAAAACAGCAGATAAATGAAAAAATGTGAAGCTTGGAGAATATGGCAGGCTGCATTCTTGGCTCTGATCCCTGAGCAGATTTGGTAGAGAACATGGAAGGGTGGAAACTGAGTATTTTTTCCCACCAGCAGCACTCTGAGGAGATATCTTAAAGCAGCGCAGGTGTAAGGTGTGGCATAAGCATGGAACACAGCAGAGAAGTACAACCAGCAACAGCATCAAACAGCTCATCCCCAACACAGAGTGTAGAAGCCCAGCATATCTTCTCCATTTGTCCCCATTTTTATCCCTTGGCATTTCCAAAGGGTTCAAAAACTTTCATGCACCCCTTCTGGGGTTCCTTTACCCTGATACAGCTCTTTTACATTGCTAGAGGAGTGCCATGAGACTAACCAGTCCACCCATGTGAGTGCCAAATGAATAATTAAATGCCCTGTGTGGCACTTGTTTGACTCTCTGGCAGGGACAGGCTGCCCAAATGGCTCTCGTGCTCTGACCCAATGCATTCTGGAAAGCTGCAGCTGCTCACAGAAGGAGGAGCAGCAGGACTCTCCCACTACCTCTGTAATGCAAACTCTTGGAGATTCTATTTTCTTTATTGTTGTTTTAATTAGAAAAACCCAAAGAAAGTAGGCTTTTGTTCATGGCAAAGGCAAGGACACAGGTTTTTCTCCTTTGAGCTTGCCTTGAGTACCAGCTACATGTTCAACTTTTATCATCAGTTTCGCCAAGCCTGCCCTCAACAACAGTAGGTAATTTCAGTAGTGCAGAAAAGGACTGTGGTACTGTGCTTTTGTTACAAGCCCAGCTGTCAGAGCACTGCAGAGACCAGTTGCACTGGAGAGCAGAGAACTGCAGCTGTGTGCATGCTGCTGAGTGCCCAGGGCATAAGGGCAAAGCCAGGACTCTCCTCTTTGTTGTTCTCTGCTTCCTACACCTCCTCCACAGTCATGTGAGTGGCCACTGCCAAAAGCTACAGGCAGCTGAACACATCGTGGTTACAAGCAAGCCAAAGCTGAGGTAGCAGGAGAACATGAACTAGTCTGCAGATGTTGGAAGAGGAGGACAAACAATTAGGTAAAGGCCAGAAGAGAGAAAACAGCCCTAGAGTGGGCAGAGAATGTAAGGGCACAGCACAAATGTTCATAAAGTAAGAGAGAAAGATAGTGCCCTGACATTTGGAGGAGGGAGTGTTTGTACTTCTCTCCTCCAATAATACACAAGGTATTTGTGTTTTATTGTGTGTCAAGCAATTTGACATCTCAATTACTCACAACCCATGTAACCCAGGTATTCACCTGGAATTTTGTTGTACTGAAATAGTCTCTTTTTACCATAAAGCTGCATCTATTAATTGCAACTTAATCCCAATGTATATTCTATGGGGTTTTTTTTGTGATAATGTACCTTAGTTTTTATTTACTTCCCAGCATCATTGTTATTCTAAAACCTTGACTAATCCTATGATAAGATTTAATATCAATTTTAGAAATGTGATTAGAATTTGGAAGATACTTTAAAAAATAAATCTTTTCCATTACTGTAATGGCATCTGTAAAGATATTCAAGGCTTCTTGTCAAAAAATGTCTTAACTAAAGAGAGACAAAATCATTGGCTTCACCAGTGTTCCAAATCCCACTGTTCACTGACAGGAAACACACAATTTGGACTAGGAACTTATAGAAATAAAACCAAATAATTGTAAGCCAAGTACTTTTAGAAAATAAATAAGTATACATTATATTTTCAGCAGTTTAAAATCACTGAATGATAGGACAAAGTGAATTGAAAGCTATCCAGTTTAAAGTATTGTGAGCAAGTGAAGGGGAAAAACAGATGTCTGTTTACAAAGAAAAATGTTTACTTGGCTTGCATTTTTTATCACAGACAGATGGTGGAATTTTTTTGGTAAGTCAACACGGGATCAGTTTTGGAGAAACAGCTTCATGAGTGCTTGTAGCTCTTGCTCTGGACAATATGATGATAGGTAACATCTCACGTGTGTGTAATGTGCAGAATCACCAAATCTGACATCCTGTCATCACAAAGCACTGGCAACCCACTCAGTAAAATAAACATCAATGAAATCAACACACAGTGAAAGAGGAGTTAAATACAGATGGAGCTGGTATGTTAAGTAAAATACCTTTTAGCTATTCCTTCTTCTAGAAGTTTTACAACTTGCTTGTAGTCTGTAACTAAATGCTGAGTCAAACCTGCCAAAGATTCAAGAAGAGTTACATATTTAGCTTTCTCAGGAAGTTCCATTCAGTTTATCCAACAATTTACCCAGTATCAGAACAATAACGATGTTCTGCTGAAGTGACAATCTATTATACAAGTAATCTCTTGACTAGAGTAAATTTTATTAAAAAACACAACTATTTTATATTTTAAAAAATTAAGTAAAAAATTCTAGTTCATCCTTCTGATGCAGTGACATTAGTATTAAAAAATACCTTACACCTTCAAAGATCAGAACTTTTCCATCTGCACAACAATGGTACTTAGAAACAATATAACTCTAAGTCCATAATAAATTTTCAGCTATGTCACTGCTTCTACCTGGGTACAGATTCTATAAAACAGATTTTGTCCATTGTCTCTGGAGGATGTCTCTGTTATGCAACTCACTGAACTAGGAACCAACCCTGTTAATATTTACTACTTAGTTAAATAGGCTTCAGCCTGCACCTGGGAATCTTTGTGCACTTTTCTCCTCAGATTGCTTATTGAAGGATTGCCCCAAATAATGATATGAACCATCTAGATTTTCTTGTCTTCTCCTTTCAGTTTGTATTTGGTTGTTTTTTATTTGTTTGTTTTTAAATCTGATTTTATTTTCCAGGAGGGGAAAACCCCCCTAAGAAATGGAAGGAATCCACGTTCAGAGCCTGCTGTGCTGGAGGGGTGGTCATGACCCAGAGGGGCCCAGTGGAGGGCGGTGTGCTGCTGTGCTGAGGCACTGCCAGCTCCTGGCAAAATGCAAATCCCAGCACACGACATTATCCTCAACAGGCTTGTATTTCCCATAAATCCAGTTTAATATGCCTCATCACTGAGGAATATTTATCATTTGTGCTGCAGTGACTCCTTAAAAAACACCTGAGTTGTGAAGCAAGTCTTGTCCTACCACAGCCAGCAAAACGCCTGTGCAGAATGTTTTATCTCACAGCTGGAATCCATGGAAACTTCCTCTCCCTCCACAGATTTAAGTTTGGATTGTTTTACTACAGACCACGAAAGTGTGGGTGAAGGGAAAGTACTGGAAAAAAACTTCAATTTTTTGGGATCAAATAATTTGTCTACTGTTAGCATGTAAGTCAAGACAAATATGAAATTCAACAAGACTGAAATGCCTACTGAAATAGGTACTTCTGATACTGTTAGAGTCTATCCTTTCAGGATAACAGCTGGCTTAACTCTAAATGAAAGCAAAAGCAAAACCTAAGACAAAGAAGGGATTTTACTTTAGTCCTTTAATAACTGGTACATATAGAGAAAAGAAAAAGATTTTTGGATCGCCCTCACTTTTAAAAAAAAACCCTTATTGCAGTGTGTATGCATGAACACTTGCACGCACACAAAGCATAGGATGATTTTCAAACAAAAGTATTTCTTCTGCTCTCTAGTGTCTCTTTACAACATATTAATTCCAGAAGTCATCACATTTTCCATTTGAGAAAGAGGCCCATTATTTTTCCACACTGGGATCTTCAAAGCTCAGAATATGGAAACTATCATACATTGTTTTCCCAGACCCTTTTTCAGGGTCTTATTTAACTGAATAAAAATACCTTTATAAAAAGGAGGCATGGAAGAAATTCTTACCTGCCTACATTTCTCTGGAATTGTGAATCTAGCAGAGATTTGTGGAATTGTGAATCTAGCAGAGAGTTTAAAACAGTTAACTTTTTAATAAGGTTAATGAAATACTTTAAATGTTGCTTGAAAAGAAATGATGAAGTGTTCTGTTGGCTGCCAGAAAAGGAAAGGTCATTTTCAAGTCCCATAGAAAGATCAAAACCACTTGCTGATCTAGAAATCTGCCTTGGAGTAAGAAAGGATCTCCCCAGAAATCTGTCTCAGAGTAATAAAACAGATTGCATCATTTCCTGATTTAAGAGAGGCTGATTCCTTAACAGTGCAACCATCTGTGAGGGAGAAGTTTGAAACGATTCCAATCCAAAGCACTGAAACACTTTCAGCATTTTAAAGGCTACAATCTTTACATGAAAAAACGATGGGTTGGAAAACATTTAAAATACTTGGTGTTCAGAGCAGGGACTTTCTGACTGGACTTGCAAATGGAAAATGCATTGCCCTGAGCATCTAAGTGTCCTTAAAGGGATTAAGTTTTCTGATTTTTCCCCTCTCTATATTCCTCATCTACAGCTAACTGTACTCTGGATGTCATTGACACCAAACACACAACTGAAACTAACGTACACTGATGAGCTCCTCATAAGAGTCAGCAAACCTTAAAATTGCTGATTGCTTGCAAGAAGTATGATGCAAATACAGATGCTAGTCCTTAACTCGCTTGATCTAGGGAAAACAATGGGAAATTTCTGAGCTTTGCTGAAAATGAAATTTACCAATTTCATTTCTCCCACACAGTAAATTGCCTGGAAGTGAAACACAAACAAGCTCTCCTAGTAAACTTGCTGATAATTTTGATCTTAGCTGTCTTGCTATTGGAAATATTGCTCTTGCACTCTGATCCTGCACAGAGAGACTTCATATAAAATTGACAAAGACTATTTCAACATTTAGAAAACACTCATTACAGAGCTCAGCAGTTTCTGATTGCAGCAATACATTAATGCAGTTGAGAAGGGCATTTTGTACCAGTGTTGTGAACCTCTTCACAAGAGGCTTTCTTGAACTTGATCTTATTTAAATCAAGCTGCCTATACTTCAAACTTGCATTCAAGTCACTGCTGCTTGTTTTTGATGTGAGCTAATGAATGCATTTCTATCACACTTTATTAGTCCCTCTCCTCAGCAGACACTAGGGCTGTCTCAAGTAAAGCAAAGTGTCACAGTTCTCAATTGCATGAACTGCATAGGCAAATCCATTAATACATATTTGTATATACATGTCTAAAAAAATGAACTCTCATGTCTTAACCCAAGCCACTGACTCATCAGCCTGAAATTACTTCAGTTCACATGTTCTCACAACAGCATCTAATTGCACCCCATGGTGTCTTCAGCAGAGAAAGTAATTAATTTTTCATGCATGTGATCAGTTTTTTAAAAAAAAATATTAATTACACTTACCATTGAAAATAAAGTTTTTCTTACAGGCATTAATACAATTGTTTTTTGAGGCTTTTGTAATATACAGAGGGAGTGACTAATCTAAAATAATTCAGACTGAATTTACAACCATGGCCGAAGTGGCAAATATTATTTAGGTTAATCTTTTACCATTATCTTTTCCTCTTAGTTTATGAAATCTAATCAGCTGGGAACTTACTGGCATATTTCAGAAGTCTAGCATAAAATCGTTCCAGTCAAAAATTTTGTCCGAGTAGAAAATCCTTATTAAAGATGGGTAAATAAAAAAAGTACAATATAAACAAACAAACAAAAAATCCCCTCAACAAACCCCTCAGCAACAACAGCAGCCACAACAGAGTTGAAAAAGAAGTGACAGAATTGGCTTGGAAAGTTCCAGATGAAGACAAAACAGTGACAAAAGGCAAGCCAGCCCACTGGCAGAAGCTATAACTACATTTTCTTTTTAAACTGGGAAACTCCATTATATGCAGCCAAGGAATCACTGGAGATATAAGGCCTGAGAAAAGAGATGGAAATTGACAAGGAAGGAAGCCTTCTTGTATAGTGAATGAGCAGCTGCTACAAGAAAATAATTAGTATCCAAACTCCATCAACAATGAAATTCTCCAATAACAAGGGGGTAGAAAGACGATCTTGGAAAGCCCTCAATAAAAGCCAAATGTCCATGAATCTGCTTTTCAAAGAATTACACTTGCCGTACTAATGAGATCATCAATTCATCAATTATTTTCCAAACATATCCTTTAAACAGGATGCTGATGTGCTGAGAAAGCACAGCTGAAACAACCAGAATGTCTGATAGGCCCTTGTGTACAGGACCATGAAAGTTCAACATTTTGCAAGTGCTGATTTCAAATTCTGAGAGGAGAAATTTGTAACAACAATGGCTGTTAGATATACTATGACCAATAGAGCAGGTGTCAGGAATCAGGGCTGGGCTCCATTCAGTCAGGCTCCATCCAATCACACAGTCATGTCACTCTATCTATTGTCATATCCTCCTCTAATCTTCTGGAGGAAGGATAACCATGTGATGTGCAATGCCGTAATAAAGAAAAACAGTGAGAAAAGTCAACCAGGGAGAGCAAGAGAAATTCACTAAACAGAGACAAGGACTCTATTTAGAAGCCAGGACAAATCAGTATTAGCTCTGGTGTGACAGGATCCATAAAATTCTATGTGATATGCATTTCGTGTACTAAGTGCATACCCCCTAGATACTGCTAATCACTTGGTTACCAGCCAAGCAGTTACAGAGTCAGTGATACCAGAGGCTACTCTGGAATTCTGTCCACTGGATATAAGACAAGAAGAAAAGGAAATGTATCATTTGCTTTCTAAACAACCCCCCAGTTTGGAAAACACTCTTCCTTCTGATCTCCACTGTAAATCTACTTTGTAAGATTTTACACTGGTACACTGATTTTGAGATGTGGTTTTTATCAGCTGTTGGTCAGATACACAGCAGTGTAGCTGGCAAAATTTACACCAGGAGCCAATCAATTTACAAAATATGAAAGGCCAAATTGCATTTTGAAGCTGTATGAGACCTTGAGGTGAAAGCACCAATCAAACCCGAAAATAAACTGGAAGTAGAAAAGCAACGAGAGAGAAAGTAAGAACTAAAGTAAGAAAGACAACTCAAAAAGCTGACAACTGAAAATCAAGCTTATTAGGTTTTTGCTTGGGTGAGATTTTCTTTGCCTCTCAAAGTCTGCCCTGCAACATCAAACAGTTGGATTTTTGTTGGTTTGGGTTTTTTTCAAAATATATTTTGCTGCAAATGTATGCAATAGGAATGAAGGGAGGTCTGGAGAGCTAATGTTGGTAGATTTCTTGATTAAGTAAATATTTCTTTAAAATAAAAGAAAGGAAAATAATATTGCTGGAAAGGCAGACAGTGCAGGATGTATAGACAGTAGGATAACAGAGGCAAAGCTTTCAGTGTACTGCAGGTGATCATACAACAAGAAAAACGTTTGAGAAAAGTAACTCTGAAGGGCAGAGGCAGTTAGGATCACTGCAGGAATACATGCAAAGATACACACACACCTGACACTCATTCACTTGCAGTTCTGACACTAATTGTGGAGCCCACTCTCACCTTGCACATACGGGCCTGTTTCAGGGTGTTCTCGGACTCGAAGGGTGTAAGGTTTCTTCCGGTCCGACTGCTTTAACAAGTCTCGGACACGTTCATTATAGATTTCAAGAAAACTGAAAAAAAAATAATAAAGGAAAGTTAAATTAACTCAACTAAAACCAAAACAAAAATAGTAACTGTATATTTAGATGACATAACTGACTCTTGCATAGAATTTTTTGCACTAGTGGGCTCAAATCCCCAGATTTTCAAACACAGTACTTTATTAGGTTCAAAGGAACAAGGAATAAGACTGAAATGTAGGATTATGGCTCTATTTAGGAGATACACAAAGCAAGTAAATTTTCACTGCATTCCTATTTCAGCTGTTTATACTAAAGTGAACAGGCAGCATCCAAAGAACTATACTTAGATGGAAAACTAAACCAAATACTTTCTCATCATTCCTCTGTGTTTTTTCCCCTCATGCCAAAGCTTCTTGTAAGAAAATAGAAACAAAATTAACTAGTCTTTACTTTGTTCATGCAGGAGTATGTTGTTAAAAGTTTTCATATTGTTGTCCAAAATAGTGACACACTTACCTGACCTTTACCCTGCACGATGCCATCTGGTCTGAGTAATCATCCTTCCTTGAAAAGAGGCCCTTCACAAATGAGAAGTTTGTGTAAATTTAAAATACATTAGGAAAATACAACTGCTTAAACAAATGCAAGTGAAGAAAAAAAAAAATACCTCACATATACGAGGTGTCAGCCCAATGGATGCCTTCAAATAATAAACAGAAAAAAAATTAAATAATATGTTTTCTAACACTCACAAAACCTATTTTTAAATAAAACCCAAGTTTTAAGAAAAGGACAGAATAGGGCAGTAATGACTATATGGTGGATTACAACATAAGTAGTAATGTTCTGCAGTTCAGAACAGCATGGCTATTTATACCTGAAGTAATTTTAGAGCAATGTACACAGCATTGATGAGAAGTTTAGAGGTTTGGGTTAAATCCAAAAGCTGTCTGATGTCATGGTACTGGACATGTCTATGTCAGAGGTGTTGCAGACTAGAGGAAGCCAGGCCAACACTGAAACTAGCTTGGTTACTCATGAATATTTTTGGGGTTTTCCTTATTCTATTTTTATTTCTTCATGCTATGGCATCACAGAGGAGCCTTGGAGCAGCTTTATATTCTAGATTTATAAATTTTGTCTCTCAGAAAGGACAGGGTATGGGGCTGCCAGCAACACCCAGACTAGGTGGTTTAAATTCTGCTCAGTCTACACAGCACTGAAGTAAGAGTGTGGTTTAGTGTGATGAACTCTCCTTATGGTATGATTGCTCACACTTTAGTGACTGCAGTGCCAACACACCCTGGGAAAGATACCACGGCTTAGGTGGAATAGTGTGAAAGGCTTTTTTCAGAAGGCATGCTTGAAACTGTGTTAAAAGAAGAAAATCCAGGTTCATCAAGCAAACCACCATTGACAAAAATTCTGTTTATACCAAACACTGGAATACTGCTTCACAGTGAATATACGTTATTAAAGATCAACTCAAAGCAGTATTGTACTGGAGAAAAAAAAAAATATTTCTTTTAAGCAAGAAATCTTTTAGAAACACAACATTCAAAAATTTCCTTGAAAATAATTATATTTTCAAGCTGTGGCCATTCTGCATTGTTAAGATATTTTCAAAATAGGGTAATACAAATATCCTAGTTTGCCACTTATTAACCCAAATTTTAACAATTCGTCAGGCTTTTATTGCAAAAAACTTGATTTTACATAAAATTTATAGAGAATCTGGTAGTAATGTAACTAAATCCTATTGTTGATGCCCATTGAGAAAATAAAATTTTAAAAATCCAAACTCTTGTCAAAAGAACAAACTGTGTTGGACCAGGCCTCTTATCTTTGGGGTTTAAACACATTTTGCCCTCATTTCACCTTAAAAATTGAATCCCATGGATGCAGAAAATACCGGTCCACTTATGCAAACTATTAATTTTTTTTTTTTTTTCTTTTTAGCAGTAAGTTTCACCAACAGCTAAGAATTTCATGGATAAAAATCAAATTTTCTTCTGTTGCAGCAAAACACAGGAACTCATCAGCTGACTCCATCAATCTGAGTAGCAAGATTAAAATCACTTTAGGTGATGCCTGGTAGGCAATCTTAAAATGTAACAGCTTCTGTAAATTCCATTTAAATGCATGTCAAAACCGGAAGTGAAGTATTACATTCCACAGGCCATAATTCCAAGTAATAATCAAGCCTGTTACGAAACTATTACTGTGAATTGTGTCCAGCTTTATTTGTGAAAGTAACTTAATCTTAGCATAGGTCAGATTGCCAAAATATCACATAGGAATGAATACTTTGTATTATCTTGGGCTACAGTTTCTAAAATCCAGAATAATTCTAGGTTTTTTGGGGTGTTTTTTTGTCCTCTAACTCTGTGATAAAATTTATGCGTAGTAAGAAGATTATCTAATAATAAATATTTAAACTACACCATACTTTCTAATATTTTTACCTGATACTCTCTTTTTAACCTAAATGTAAAGGCTCACATTTTATATATTTAAAAACTGAGTAAAATATGTATAAGCATTCTGCTCAACAAGCACCACAACCACCGTTTAAAAATAAAGCAATGTTTTTGCTGGACATCCTGCCCTGAACCCTAAGTTTAAAATGAATGGTGTAACTCACAGGTGTTCCCATCATTGTGTAAGTTTTTCCTGAACCTGTCTGTCCATATGCAAAGAGGCAGATGTTGTATCCTCTAAATGCACCAGACAACACAGAAGTGCCAAGGTCCTGGAACACCTGAAAAGACCAAGAGAAAGAAAACAGTCCATGAACAATATGGCTCCCTGCAAACACTCTTCATTGCTTGCAGATCTGGTTCCTTTAATAGCTCCATGGGAACAAGGATCTTCACACATTTCTCTTTCTATTTTATCAGACTCAATGCTGAGTGCTCAGCATACTTGATAGATCCTCCTTAAAGATAGCAGTATACCAAGCATAGTGCTGACAAGGAGCAGTAGATTTTGAGTGCTTCCCTGCCTGCTATCTCTTATTTTATATCCAGAATGTGTGAATTCTTGAGGATCTTTCCTACCCTGATTGTTTACAGTTCTCATCATAAATGTGACAGAAAGGCATAATCAAGGCTCTTCGATGCAATTACACATAAATTCAGCATCAAAATTACAGATCAGAAGTGAAGCAAAGTCTAACCTGCACACAGATTTCACCCAAGCAATATTTCTATCTGACCATCTGGTCAGTAAGTGACACTACCAGAGGCTCATGCTTTATCTTCTCTTCCCACCATACACACAGTGATGTGTTTTTTTCTGCTCATTGTATTACAATGCCAGGACCTGTTACCACCAAATCCTTGTCAGCCTCTCAGGACTCCCAAGGCTTGCACTGGTCCTACTGTGGCTGCTAAAGTTCAGCCAACACTGCCAAACTATCCATACAGCAAGAAGCAAGATCTGAATAGTTATTCCTTCTACTTGCCCTGCTCCATTTTTTTCATTTTTTTTTCTTTTTTTTATCCACAGGTGACCCGCATTGTGATCTCGTTCTCAGGATATCAAAGCTTTGCCCTAGACCAGCTGAAAGGACATCTAGTAAGGTTTGCCAGGAAGTATGTTATGGCTCAAAAGGCTCCAGCAGGCAGGCTGCCAGCCCCTCTGCACACTTTGGCCTTGCAAAAGAGATGTTACAAGCATTAATGGTTTTGCTGTTCACATATAAAGCTGGTTAGTATATATAGAGAGAGATGCATAGGATTTCAGTGTTTCAGTGCTCACATAATCTCATCCACTGCCATGTCATTTATTTCTCCAATGGGCAGATAAATGTACTAGAACTGATACAAAAATCAATAGGAAAAGAAAAAAAAAAAAGCATAGATGTCACCACTTTACCTAAACTGCCCAGAAAGCAGATTGAATATCCCCTCCTGAGACATTAGTTTTCAGACTGTATTTCAATTCAAACTAGGACAAGACGCTAATTTCCAGCTGAAGAATCAATAATGTTCTAATTTGGCAAAATTTGACTACCCCTTTTTGTATTTGTAAGGGTATGTGGCATGTCAGAGCATCAGCTTCACTAAGATTATCTCCTCAAGAAACTTTTCCATTCAAAGCATAGAGAGAAAGCCATGAACAAAACACAGGGATACAAAAGTAATAGACAAGGGACGAAAAAAAATAGAGACAAAGTCTCCAGTCACTACTGGAGGCCTTTAAGAAACTGAAGTGGAGCTTTAGAGAGGGCTAACCTGGACTTCACAGCCAACAATCTGGAGGGAAAAAAAGTAACAGGATAATTTGGGATATTTGAGTGGGATCTGAAGGGCTGTGTAAAACTCACCAAGGAATGTTTAAGGTGAGGAGTATCAAGGTAAGGAATATTAATTTAGGAGTAGAGTCCAAGCTGCTGGTCAAGGGATTCAGGGCAGGGGTGCTTCTGAGCACATGCACATTTGCTTGTGAGCAGAAAGTTGGGCTATTAGGCAAGTAGAAGCCCTGCAGAGAGGTTAAATGGGCTCAGGGTCCAGGGAAAGTTATTCCCATGTGAATTCTCCAGTGAACACTGAACTTTCCCTCATTAGAAGCACCACTAGGATCTCTTCCCTACCTGGTTAGCATGTAAAACTTGCAGAACATGTCTAAGACAGAATACTGAAGTTCAAAGGAAAAAGTTCCACCTGTGTGAGCACCTCCATGAAATCAGTGGCTGGGAATGAAAATATAAGGGGCAGGAGGAAAGAATCTGGTCTAAATTCAAGATGGTAAGAAATAGTTCTGAAGATTGACAGAGGACTTTGTCAAGCAATATAAAGAACTAAGAAATTATAGGATGAATTATCTTGAACTAAGGGGAACAAGGTAATACTGTGCCCATTTCAGAGTACCAACAGTGAATATATTCAGGAATTTTGCAAGGCTCATTGTACTAAAAGCAGCTGGAGGACTCCGTATCAATTTAGAAACCCATACTTCACATAGTAGAACCTCTTACAACAGGGATAAATGCAGACTAGAGAAGTATCTTGATTCTGAGGTAGTTTCCTCATTAAGTGCTGTCCTCCTTTCTGAAGTTTCACAATGGATCTTTGAGAGTTAGTAACCAAGCCAAGTATAATAAAATTAAATCTTCACAGGTGGCAAGCTTTCAGGACAGCAACACTAATCAATACCATCTGGACATTGATGTTGGTATTTTAGAACAACAGCATTTTACTTGCTCTGCTGTTGAAACTTTTGTACAACATTGTGCAACTCATTTAGCATTTTCATGGTTCAATTTTCCTATAGATAAAGTAGGAATAATGCTATCCATTAGTAGAAGATTGGGGGATGTCATCACCAGTGTTCATAAAACTCCTTGGGAGTTTAGAGCATCCATAGCAATTTAAGACAACTGTGCAAATCATTGAGCATGCCCTCTCTCCAAGAGTGCCTTGTACTCTCTGAAAGAAGAGCCTCTAACCCCACAGTCTCAGTTAAAGTTGGTGCATTTACTCTGTATTAAATATACATGGTTACTCAGACACTTTAATTCAAGTATGTTTTAAATCAGACCTCTTTTAATTAGGCCTTGAGAGAAGACATATAATGCAAGTAAAACCTGATATTCTGAAAACAGCAACATAACCCTATGTTATGCATCAAAATTTCAAAAAATTATTTACTGAACTTCTATTAAAAGCTGATTTGTACTGGGGTTTTTTGTTTGTGGGGTTTTTTTTTTTTTGTTGTTTGTTTTTTTTTTGTTCTTTCTGGTAAATTACTCTCTCTCCTTTTCTGAGGATAAATTACAATTAATTTAAGTGCATATAGCCTCAATTTAGTCAGAAATGCCTTCTTGTTTTAGTGTACTGCAGAAAAAATGGAGAAGTGAAGCACAGCAAAGAATTTTTTACTTGCTTCAAAAGGAAGGAGAGTAATTGAAATCAAAGCTTTTTCTAATATCAGAGGTATTAGTCCAAATACCCATCAGAAATAACAGTTACATATTATACAAAAAGTCCTCTAATTAATCATTCTGGGCATATGTACTAACATATTTCGTGATATAATAGACTGAGTCACAGATTTTGCTATCATGAGGTGGAGGTGGCTTGGAAAAGAAGACCCTTCTGGGATTCTTCCAAGTCTCACACTTGAAATGAAACTTCAGGAAGATGAGGTTTTTCAAGGAACACGAGTTGGATATGGTTTCCTGCAGAGAGCACACCATTTGGCTGAGTCAGCTCTGTCTCCCCTGCATGGCTGCTCTGCGTGACCAGCACTGTTCACTTTGTTCCATGCAAGAATGAGCCTTTCAGCAAAGCTCTAACTGGCTTTGCCATGTCTTTACCCTGCACTTGCCCAGCTGTATGTGGTCCATGTCCCATGGTGAGCTGTGAAATATTCTACAATTTATCTTTTGTCAACAGTCCTAATAGGGGAAAAAATACATGTCTTTCTGAAAAAGTTATGAGAAGGCATTAAAACAACTGTTGAATTATCACCATTGAGTTAATCATATTTAAAACTGAAGACTAGAAACACTGACTATTTATTTATTTTGAAATACTAATGTATTAGAGGTTAAATTAATTAACAAACAACCTCTGAAACTCTTTTGGAAATAAAAATTATGAAATATAAGCTGAAGTCAATACGGAAAACAAATTAAATCCACACCAAAAATTTGTAGTTAGTATCAGGTCACCCCTAACAAGAAAATTAGGATTTATTACTCAATTCAAAACAAAATAAAATTTGATGAAGCAAACTGAGATATGGTTTTGGGTTGCTTCTTCAAGAATGTTTGAGAATTTGAACCTTTCCACACAGTTAATTTTTAAAATGATACAGGAGGAATGTCAATTGGAAATGCACCTTGCCTTTCCAAAAGATAAAGAAAATTGAAGGAGATTTCAAATAAGGATACCACCTGTCCTAAGAAACAGTGATGACCAAGTGACAGAAGACATTTCTTCTCCCCGCTGCATGAACCTTTTTTATTGTAAAGTGAGTTAACAATACTAAAGTAGTAAAACTCTTCCTTTTTAGAAATTAGAAGCATGTTTTGTAATTAGATTTGTGAGTAATAAGCATAACAATCTTTTTCACTATCAGGAGATTTATAAGAGGTGAGCAGTAATCTGTTCTGATTCTTTCCCATTTGGACAGCAGATTCAGAAATCTTCTCGGAACTCTTCTTTGCTAGCTTAAGAATCAAAACTTATAGTGATATTTTTACATCTGTCTTAAATTTACATCTTTCTTGAATTTTAAAGACACTGAAAAGTACCTTATTTATTAGAGATTATATCACATTTTATCACATTGGACCTGCATGTCTGTGTATAAGTATGCATTAGCAGACACATGACTATATTTTTTTATGTAATGTATTTTGTTTTACTGCTAAGAAGTAAAATATGGCATGAAGCATATCCAGTTACTCACCAAAAGTGAAAGAATTTTCAGATTTCTTTTATTAAGAGTAATGATGTGGGACTTTATTTCACATTGAAATTTTTTGCTTGGATATTAGAAGTGTGAAACATTTTGTTTTCAAATTCTTCTTTTTAAAAAGGCCTATTCATTTTTGAAAAAGAATTCTAGCATATTCTATTTCTCCCAACTGCCTGTGCATATTATAAAGACTTTTTTTCTTTTATATTCTTTGAATCCTAAGTTATTATCAAACCAATGGCCTGTGTATAATCCCTTGAACCTATAACCTCTCTGTGACACACACTAAGCCAGACACAAGTGTGTTGACTGTCAGTTTTTCTTTTGTTCCTCAAAAGGATTGGAGATAATTAAACTGTTCTCTAACACATGAGATTCAAATTAATGCTACTGACTTTGTAATACAAGTCTCATTTAATATCAGTACCTTTGACTTTTCTTTGAATAATTGTTCATTGAATAGATACACATCTAGCACAGCTGATGATGACAAACACATATTTTACATTGTAAGTGGAAGGGGCTCTCTTTATTCTCTGTCCCTCTTAGACTAATAAATGCTTTAATTTTGAAGATAACAGGGTCATTCTATCAGAAATTAAGGTTTGGAAATATAAATTTCCTGAGTGTAAAACTTTCCGTTCTTAAACCAATCAGAACCTGGATTGCAAGAAAAAAGAAAAAGCAATTGTTTTAAATGACAGTAAATTAACTGTTATGCTTTGGGATCTAATAATTTGGGAAATTGAATATTTTTCCAAGTCACTCAAGCCAAGCCTCAGAGGCGCATGAAAAAAAAATCCAGTAAAATTCCAGGTATAGCATGTAATGCCAAGTTTGCAAATGCAAGGGATCAATATTGATAAGTAAGCATTTTCTGGCACTTGAGACTTTTTTCCCCTAAGTGATTTCTGGAAAATAATACTTGCATTTTGCCTTGAGAACAATGAACAAGCAATGACCAACTTTGACTGAAGCAGAGGAAAAGGGAGGGGAAAGCAGAAGGAGGAAGCTACAACTCTTAGGAGAAACAAGTTAATGGAAACAAGTTTATCAAATCTTATTTGGAGAGCACCTATTTTCTTATTTACCAATGTCTGAAATGGTCAATGTACAAGAGTAATATTAAGGGCAATTGTCTTCAGAGACACAGATAAGAATTGATATTTATCTCTGCTGTCTTGTACGAAAAAAAAAAGTCAGTAATTTTATGTTGTTTTTCTTTACTTTCCTTTCACATGGAATCAGAGACATCCGCTAATGACCTGGGATCTTAGCCAAGAGCTAGCAGTGGTGGGAGAATATGCAGGATATTTATAACTTCATCATAATCCATTATTTATTCCTTGCTCTGTTCATTGCAAGAGAGATATCATTCAGTACTAAAAAAGCACAGTTAATTTTCACATTATTTATTTTGTTCATTTTAAGACAGTGTTAGTAAAACTGCTCTGCCTTTTTTTAATTCTTTTTTCTTTTCAGTAGTCATTCAGGCACAGATAACAATTATATCACGACATTAAAGTGACAACTTACATTATTTTTCTGGCATGAAGTAATATCTGGGGCAGGGGAATGAGATGTCTGAAACATCTAGCTGTGATGTAAAACAGTGAGACTGTAGAGAATACTGTTTTGCTTCCTCCAGCTGTGACATTAGCCTTTGCTAGACCTTTTGAAAAACTGAAGGACTTTAGCTTCCCCCATTGTTCCATTATTGAATGGTCTGGCCCAGAATTCACCCAGGAAAAATTTTCCTTCATGGGGTATTGCTGGCACTGGTTTAAGTCACAGAGTTACTGTTCTGCTGTTGAAGATGCACAGTGCAGAAATTAAAACCATACCTCTGACATCCAACCCAGCACTCAAACCTGGAATGCCAGGTCTTGGGATAGAGAAATGAAACCACTTAGTTTCTCATCTGCTCATTAGCAGATTTGTAGACAGTGCTGCAAGTTGTATGTAGCTAGCCACTTGTTTCCAATCTTCTTCCTTTCCTTAAAGACGCTTACTGAAGTTTTTATCCAGTTATAAAGAACCCAGTACCACAAAATGCCATGTGTGAATCTTAAAGTATTCATTAATAAAGCCAAAAATTGTCAGATATTTTTCAGTATAGAAAGCATTATTATGACAAATATAGCTGGACTGCACTACATCAATATTGAAGTAGTGTCAAATGCTGTAGAGTTTGGATTATATGGCTGTTACATTAAAATTGCTCTTCTATAAATCAGTGATAACACAATAGGAATCCCTGTTGGAAAGAAAAAGGGATAAGAGGTATGTGCTTTTGTACAGTTAGATGAAAATACACAAGTTGATGTTTACAGCAGAATACCAGTGATTTTATAAAAAGGAAAGAAAAAAAAGTAGAGTTGTGGCCTTGGTGATGAAGCAGTCTGGAACTTTTAAAAGGTCAGATTCTATCAGAACATTTATAAATTAGAGTGATGTGGTAAGCACAGCTTTTTTCTTTTTTTTCAAAATGAGAGGTTTTTTTAATGAGTGAATAAGGTGTATTTCCATGATTATATAAATATAACATGAATATAAAGCTACCACTCAGCCTAATCAAAATCCAGTATTCTCCCTCCTGTTCCCCTCTGAAGAATAGATATGCCACATATCTGTGACTTTCTCTAGTATTTTTATTTTACGGTTTCTCCTAAATACCTTATTTAAACTTGAACTTTCATGCTGTTAAATTTAGTGTGTGTGCATACATTACCACACAGAGCAGAAAGTTTTTCCACTGGAAAAAAAATTAACACCTGATAAGATGTACAAAGAAATCATTGTTGTGTCTCGCAGGGAGAATTAAAGCACAAAGGGATTTAAGGACACACAGGAAGTCTGTTGGCAGAGCCAAGAACAGAACTGTCTCATAAGTTCTGGTGCAAATGCCTCTGCCAGGGGCCAAGCTTCTTGAGCTGGAGAGAAGCCGTCCCTTTCACAGCCCTGCTTCCGGTTGGACTGGGAAAAAGAAACTGAAAAGGCAGGATAGAGAGAAGGAAAAGAAATAATCCTGGTTGTGAAGCCGTGGCCTCTTGTTAAGAGAGAAAAAACGTTCCCAAACTAACCAACCGATGCCTTCCCCCCTTCCGCTGTATCCCATTCAAACCAAGAAGTAATGTTGCTGAAGTAATCCAAATGTCACAGTAGAGGGTTCTGTGCAACTGATCAGCATAATGTGCTTCCCTTTGCTTGTGCTTTCTCTGGCCATGTACAGAAAGCCCTTAGACCAACATTTGTTTAATATTTGTTAAGACAAAACACGTGCAGAAAAAGCCTTGCATTATTCAAACAACCTCCTAGATTCATTTTTACATATTCCTTCCTTGCATTCTCTTTCTGACTTTTTATTTAAATTAATATTGAGGACTTTTTAAAGACTGTGGGATGAAGACTTGCATTATTTGGGCAGGAATTGCTGAGTTCTGTAGAATTCTATTTAATAAAAATTTTTTTCACCTTAAATCTGAGTCTTGGATGCTACATTTGTGACATAGCAGCGATTTAATTAAACACAATTTAATTGTAACCCGAACTCAAGCAGCAGCTTGAGGCAGGCAAGACTCTGGAAGGAAAACACACCAAATACGAGATGCAGCATATATGTAGTTCATAGTGGAGACTGTGGCAAACTGATACTGCAGGACTGAGCCTTTTAGACTTCATGCAGTTACACAAAGTGCCCTGGCCTATTGGCTAAGTGTGATTTTGTTTGTATAGTAAGTAACAGCACCTCTTTAATGCTTACGCATTTTGTACCTCTGCCTGCTGCAATTGTCTTGATACTCTGAAGCTTTCTATGTACTGATGAGGAAGTTTTCCCTTATCTTGTTTGCATGGCAAATATTTAATGGAAATCAGACTGTTGAGTTTTTTCAACATTTATAAAGTCACTTGTTGGTTCTGTGGTCAAAAGTAGCTTTTGGCTGTGTGTCTTGCTTCAGTTGAGTCTTTTCTACTTTCATTAAACTGGAGTATTTTAAAGGCTATTTTTAAACTGTGCTGTGCAAGAAGATAATTGCCTTTTTATTTTGGTGCTGGTTATTAGCTGTGGGAATTTATCTAAATATTCTAACTTTAGCCTAATGTTTTGCAATAAAACTGGATTGCTTTTGGTGAGTTGTCAATGTTGTTGCTTGTGGATTATGTCTGTAATAAGTAGCAATTTCATTTATTCAAAAATACTTTTTTTAATCATTTGTTTTTACCTTTACCAAATAAACTCTCTTGAAATTTCTGAGGTTTCCAAGTTTGGAAGTCCCTTAATTTTGTGAGAAGACTGAGGATGGAGATGGAAAAAAGATTGTTCCTTGGCTTTATTGCCAGGAGGTAGAAGGAAAAAGTAGTGACTTAAATTTTTCGGTAATTCAATAAGGGCTAACAATTGTTTGCAATACTCAGACAACAGCACAATGACACTATCAAGACAGATTTCTGCTTTTTTTCCCTCCAGCTGAAAATGGGTATTTTCTTTTCATATGGTATCTAGCTCAATTTGATATTTTTGCGATTAGATCACCAGCTCTTAAAATTACAACACAGGAAAACAATTCTTAAGCCTATAAAATATACTTTCCTACAATCAGCTCATTTTTTCACCTTCATACAAGAGACCAAAAGAAAGTCAAAGCTAAACAAAAGATGACAAGACATTGAAAACAGTTATATGTATCAATGAGTCTTTTAAAATGCTGGCAGAAATTCTACAAGGCATATTCTGTTAATAAAACTATCAACAATGGCTGCATTTCAATGGTACTCAAACCCAATATATTTCACATCATGCTTCCAGAAGTAAATTTTCTGTATTTGGCATTATTTAATCTGGGGGGAACCGTTCAAGTGCTCATGGAACTCATTAGTGCTTGGTCTTAACTTTACCTCAGATTTCAGTTTTTTACAATTGCGACAATGAGAATTATTGGAACCAACCTGTAAGCTGATTCTACACTACAATATAGACATGTATTCTGTTTATAAATTGAGATGTTAAACAAGTTGTAGCAGTATGTTTTGTTAATAAAGCAATGGTTGTAATCTCTAAAAAACTATATTTATGATGTTACTGCACATACCAGACGCATTGGCACCTTACTGCAACAGTTTCTTGTTTAGAAGAAATTGCACCTCCATAACTGGGGAGATGAGATGGTTTAAAGGACACTTATAATTATACACAGCAGCGGCTTCTACTTCTCTTTCACAGGAAGAAAAAAAATCCTCCTGGTTCCAGGCAACAGATTTAGGACTATATCTGTTTTAATCATCGGAGAATTTTTTCTTTCTTTTACTTGCTTACTTAAAATAAAGACATAAAAGTACATGCCTTCTGAGAGGGACAGTTTTCAGAATATTTATGGCTTATAGATGCACCATAAATTGGGTAGAAAACTGGCAGGATGGGCAGGGTCAAAGAGTGGCATTCCATTGAGTTACACCCAGCTAGGTCCCCAGCAGTGTTTTCCAAAGGCCAGTCCTGCTTAATGTCTTCACTGACCTGGACGAGGGGACTGGGTGCACTCTCAGACAGCTCACAGATGACGTTTAGCTGGGTGGGAGTGTGGATTTGCAGGAAGGCTCTGCAGAGGGATCTGGACAGGCTGCATTGATGGACCAGGCGAATCGTGTAAAGCTCAACAGAGTGGAGTGCCAGGTCCTGTACAACCAACCCACACAGCACTACAGGATTGGGAAGGGGGGCTGGAAAGCTGCCCAGCAGAAAGGGACCTGGGGGTGCAGACTGACACTGGCTGAGCATGAGCACATGTATGCTTGGGTGGCCAAGAAGGCCAGCGGCATGCTGGCTTGGATCAGCAACAGCATGGCTAGCAGGACCAGGGCAGTGACTGTCCCCCTGAACTCGGCACTGGCAGGGCAACACCTCAAACCCTGTGCCCAGTTCTGGGCCCCTCACTACAATATGGACACTGAGGGGCTGGACTGGGTCCAGAGAAGGGCAGGGGAGCTGGTGAAGGGTCTGGAGTCTGTATCTTATGATCAGTGCCTGAGGAAGCTGAAGCTGGTTAGCCTGGAGAAAAGGAGGCTCAGGGGAAGTCTTACTGGTCTGAAAGACTACATGGAAGGAGGTTGTGGTGAGGTGTGGATGAGCCTCTTCTTCCAGGTAACAAGTGACAGGGTGGGAGGAAACAGCCTCAAGAGGTGCCAGGGAAGGTTTGGATTGGATATCAGGAACATTTTCTTCACTGAAAAGTTTGCCCAGGGAAGTTGTAGAGTCACTGTCCCTGGAAGTGTTCAAAAGATTTGTGGATGTGGTAACTGGGGACAGGGCCTAGTAATGAACAAGGTGGTGCTACATTAATAGTTAGACTTAATGATTTTAGAGGTCTTTTCCAACCCTAATAATCGTGTAGAATAGCTTGGATCTTTAAAGGTCATCTGCTCCACCCATTCTGCAATAAGCAGAGAACAATGACATTTCCTCAGAGTAAACTCCTTTACAGCAATGGGACTAATTTCATGCTTGTGTCTTGAAACACCTACCAGACTGCTCTGATCTAAAAGCACAGGAGATGCCCACAAAAAGGATGTGAGGGGAAAATCTACACACTTTTATGAATTCAGATATGACTTCAATGTACATGGAGAAATCAAGAATCACTGTGATTCAGTTCTACAAAAATTTGAAAAAGGAGAATGCTTTCTGTGGTATGTCCCACAACTTTAAAAAGAAAAAATGGTTTGGAGCTGTACAAAATCCTCTGCAAAAAAAAGTCCTTCTAAATTTGTATGGTTTTATCAGTTTCCAGGAGAATCCAAACAACAGGAGGTAACTTAAGGTGACTAATGAGTTCATAGAGAGAGGTTTTGGCATCCTATTCTCAACAATATATTAAGAATGGAGTTTGACAGGGCTAGTGGTTCAGTAAAGCGTTATTTCTGCTCTTTTGCAAGGTCATTGGGGCTCTTGCTCACTTCCAATTAACAAGGACTGCATGTTAACATCCAAAGCTGCCATGAACAGGCACAGCTCACCTAACTAGAAATGTTACATTAAAAAAGAGGTGCAGAGTATCAGTTTCTTTTATTTAAGCTCTCCTAATAAAGGGGCAGAAATTACTCAGGCTGAACAGAAGCCTTGCCCAGAGGCTGGTGTGGTATGAAGCGAGTGGGGAAGAGAAGGGCAAAAAAAATATACAGCAGTATGAAGATGGCTCAGTAGTTCATACTACACTTTGTTTAACTATCATAAAGCAAAAAGCAAGATGGTTCACATCACCTGTGAAACGTCTATAAAGTGTTTGTAAAATATAGAAGAACGCAACTATCCCAATACTCCCAATAGAGCAAAAGATAATACCATATATTTTCAAAAATTAAAACATGCAGATCTTCTAAAAATCAGAAATCTACTCAGAAATCTAAAAATCTGCTGGCATCAGAACCAGGGAATCCCCATGTTCCAATTAAGGTCACATACTTGTGTGTTATTACAAGTCTAGTAATAACCAAATCATTGGAATTACCAAGATGAAAAAAGACCTTTTGGCAAATTTTCAAAATGAAAAAAAAAAATCATAATATTATGGCAAGACATTGCCCATAAGAAGAACATACTGGAGTTTCCCTCTCAGACACGATGTTTTCTGAGGTTAAAAAAAAAAAAAAAATCACTTTTAAAATATTCAGAGGAACATATTTGATCATCTAAGAAAATGAGAATTTTTTCCCCCTAAACTAATAAAATACATGGAAGGTTGTGATACAGAAAAATGAGACAGAATGAAGAAATTTCATCAGCATTGAAAGCTCTTGAAGATGCATTTAATTTTATTCCTTTATAAATTATTATATGCTACACAGCACACTAATATGGGCAAGAATTGAGGAGAGGCAGATAGCTAGATATTCTGAAAACCTATTTACAAAGGACTGAAATTCAGGACATTAACGCATTTGCAGGGTTTAAGTAACTAGCCACCCTCCTACATATTCCTTTCAGCTTACTGCTACAATAGTCTATAATGAGGTATAAATCTTGTCACTTGTCACTAATTATCAGTTCTATCCCAACTGTAAGTATCCCAAAGTAAGTTTATTGTATTGAGCATATGATAAATCAATAAATTTTAAGTACACGTCAATTCTTTTTTAATACAACTATCTTGTTACAATAAAATGATTCAGAAAAAGATATTCACAAAAAACCTCAGGATGTTCTCAAATATGCCAGCCTATTAATCTATATTTTTATTTACAGTATTTTCTCTTTTAGTTAGAGAACAGTTGCATAATTGATTCACCTAGAAATTCAGTTACTAGAGAATATTGGTTGTTTCAAAAGACTGCTGAATATTATCACTCCATGTTGAAGTTAGTAGGTGATTTCCAAACAGCTGTGCTGTTTAAGATGACCATCCATCTCCCTGGGCATTCAGTGCAGACTCCTCTCTTTTCAGTGTAATGACTTCAGCAGAACCATTGGGTGTTTCTTACATTCAAGAATTGTATTTGCTGCTCTCACAGCAAAAGGAGGCCACGGCATCTGCAAGTTCTTTAAAAATGGCTGCTGCTTTGATCAAAGCTGCCCAAACAGGTCAAAGTAGCACAGTGCACTGTACATTTTAAAGCATTTCACTTCTATCACTTCCTTTTCTTATGAGTCCCTCAATCACTTTGAAAAATCAAAGCCTGACTTGAAAAGGATTTTAAAAGCATACTTTGACAATATTATTCTATGTGTAAGATGGTTTTCTCTATTTCTGTTATCAAATAATTTCTCTCCCCCAATCCTTTTCCTTATTTTTAGAAATTAATCTGTTAACCAGAGTCTGACTGCAAGAAAGGCAGACTCTGAGATTCTTTCCCAACTGTATCAGCCCCAGAAAAACATTACAATGTGCATGCTGCTAGTTATCTTGTGGACCACATATTTTAAAAAAGAAAAGTTCTTGATTTCTTGATACACACTACAAAGCATAGCTATGCAAAAAAGGTGCCAAACTGCACGCAACAAACTTCAGCCCCCATAATTAACTCTCCATCCCTAACTCACAACCCATGACTCTTCAGCCAGCTCCCGTCAGCAGCAATTTAAACATGCCCAGCTCATATGGCCCAGAACAGCCCGTGTTCAGACTAAAAAGCACTCTCAGCCTCCAAGGCAGGGTGGCCACATGAAAGCTGCCAGTCAGGAATGGTCCTGGTCCCAGAAAGTTCCTGGGCAGTGCCTACAAATCATTAGAAGAACTATCAGCTGTCCCAGGCCAAGCAGCACCAGGAACCACTCTAGCACTTTAGCACTATGGATGACCAAGCTGCAGTGCTCATGAAATATTCCCTGGCCTTAAGCAGGTGTCCTGTACAAATACAGCTTCAGTTTGTTGTAAGGAAAAAAGAAAAAAAAAAAAAAAAAAAAAAAAGAATGAACTCCTAGCTGATAAAGTGAGGTGCAAAAGATGACCTAATCAAGATGAACTTCTAATCTCTTTTGCTTCCTCTTTCAACTCAACATGCCAATGAAATTCTGTTGCAGAAAGCCGCTTGCATTCATAATAAATGGAATAGAAAAAGATTACATTCCATACATTGTAATAAGCAGCAAATTTATGCAAATGACATACAGTAGGAAGTGAGACAATAAAAGCATTGTGGTGTACTGAGCAGCGTGAAACGCACAGAAATGATGTAAAGGAAGACATGAATAACTGAAAGCAAATTGCTGCAATCCTCCAAAATCTTTATGATTTCTGACTAAATGTACCTTCAAGACACTGACAGTTCTTATAAGTTTCTGCTGAACTTGAGTTTAAGTTTAAAAAAAAAAAAGCTATCTGAGCCCAGGCTTTAAATTGTCTTGTTCTCCACCCATAAAAATCAAAACAGTTGCTAGTTTTCTTAATACGAATTGAAAATTCAGCTTTAATTTCTTAGAGCCATAAGGCATACTAAAAATAACTAAGACATAATAAAAATAACTGTGGATAACCAGTGGAAAGAAAAGTTTAAGGAAACTTTCCTTTCAGTTTAAGGAAACCTAAACTGACACTCAGAATTTTGATTTTGATGTGCTGAGGCTACTTGTAAGCGTTTCTAGACTGAGTTAATTTTATTCACCTTAACTCTCTTATGCAACATAAAGGAACTGCCATCAGAAACCTATGTGTCAGAAAAGCCACAACTGAATGGAGATATTAATTTTGCTTTTCACATACAAGGTCTCAAGGACAGGATTTTTTGTTGATTAAAACCAAAGCTGAATAGGGAGTCACCGTGCAGGTGCTCAGATATAGCCAAAAGGATGATTCATTCAGTTTCTGTTCAAGGCCACACACATTTCCCTGAGGCATATCATCTTAGTTAACAGAAAAATATAAAAGTCAGCTACTATTGAAGATAAAGAAAGTCAGGACAAATTTACAAAAAAGGGAAGGGTTGTTTTTTGCTATAATATAAAGGAACAACTGCTGATCATACCAAACACTTTATTAAACAGTGAAACTGGACACATGCATATTGTTTAGGTTTATCAGACTTCAGCTTCATAGGCAAGACCAATCTCATGCCTCCAACATGTTAGAAACATGGCTCATTTTCAGAGATAAACAAACTGGCTGTGTGGAACTCGATCACAGCTGTTGCAATAAACATATCTTACTATTCAATGCTCGTACAGTCCCGCCCCAAAAAAATCTTTCATAAGGAAGCTGTCTGCTAAAAGAAAATAAAATCTACACCCAGAGAACAAAAATCTCCAAACCTGGTCCAGTCTCCCAGCAAAAATCTATCAACATCCTTCTATCCAGTGACTATTGAACTCACAGATCTACATGATCTTGGTGACTTAGCTGAAGTTCAGACTAATTTTTCAGTAATTTCAGCTCCCAAAAGATGAGTTTAACCAAAGTTATTCACACAGCATTGATAAGATTGAAGAAGACCCACTCCAAGTTACAGACTAATCTTGGATCAATCAGCAACTTTGGAAATACCATGAATATGATCTTCCCCTTCTGTAAATAGCTATGCTGTGGAAGTTCTTACAGATGAACAAGGGAACCCGGTTGGCAAAACAGAAAGAATATGGAATGGTCCTTAGATTAATAGAAGGAGAAGAAAATGCCACTATTTTACGAATATGGAGGAAAAACTGTGGTGTGATTACACAGAGAATTTAAACTACAAATGTCCATCTGCAAGTAAGAAAGAACAATCAACATCCACATACAGCTTATCCATATAAAAGATTTTTTTTTTCTTAAAAATATCTGTATCTCAAATCTTAACCACAGTTAATTCAAAAAGAAAAAAAATCATACATCCAAATAAGCATATTTTGCAGGTGACTTCAGGAAGTTTGCAGATCATTACACAAGTTCTTGGCTTTACTTGTAAGACATGCAATAATCCCAAGGTTTGTAGAAGTAACTTGGACTGCAAATGTACAGGTTCACTGCAAATATGCACAACACCTGACAACCCAAAGAACTTAATTTTTTTCTTTAAATGGCTAAAGGCATTTACAGAGCCTTTCAATATTATTTATAGAATTATACTGAGTGACTGTTGTAAAGAAAGTGCTCTGTGTATCTAGCAAACAATGGTCAGTGCCTAGCAGGGAAACAGTGAGCATGAGCATTAGCAGATTGAACAGTCAGAAAATGTATCATTTCATTGTTTGTTAAACAGTTTACTGCTTTCCCTCAGCCTAATTCTTTCTAGTGTGCTCCTGTTTAGGCTTCATATTTGAAATGCACCTGCATTAGGCCATAGTTGCCTATGAATGTATACAACTACACAACTATTTTTTATCAATTAATTCAATGCCTCAATAAATTGAAAATCAACTTGATTTTTTTGCTTTCCAACAAAGCCTGCTTTGAAGTTTGCAATTATTCACAATAGCTCCTAGAGAAGTTGTCAGCAAAGAAGTCTTGGTATAGCCAGAAAAAATGACCTTATTTGATCACAAACTGAAGCCAGCAGCTGCACTGCTGGCAGAAGATCTATAACATGCACTCATGGTGGCTTCCCTGCCTCCATCAGAATCCACTATATATGGATCCAATTATTGCACAAAAAGCCTTTTTCTTATAGCACACTCTCCTTTTCACTTCTATCTCAGTCTGGATTGGAGGGAAAAAAAAAACTTGGGGATGGAATGCTTACTGTTCTTCAAATATTTCGTGCGAAAATGCCATTTACACCCACAGCTGCTGCTGCCTTCTCTTTCTCCCTTCTTTTACAAGACAAGGAGGAGGAGAGGACAGAATAAGGAAAAAACCTGAGAACTTTTTCAAGATAGTTAAATTAGAAGTTGATTGTGTTACGCTTTTTATAATTAGGCTCATATGAGAGATAACAGATTTTGATTTTGTCCTGATAATTTACAAGACAATTGAAAACTTGAATCTTGCAAGGAATGCACAGAGACATGGAAGTGTCACAAACTCAGCTTAGAGAGGAGTGCTCTGTCAGGTAAAGTTCTTCAGCACCTGACTTCATTTGCACTTTAATAAAAAACAAAAGGAAGGAATACACTGACTTTTGATGAAGAGTTGGAAAGTATGCTGCAATATTTTCCTTCCAAACAATACTGTTGTGTAACTTTTCTAAGCTTTTGCAGTTAGCATGTAAAACAAATAAATCCCTTGGAAAAAACAAAAACCTAACACCATTTTGGAAACCTTGCATCCTAAACATCTGTTTCTTTATTCACTGTTCAGTTATGCTCTGACAAGTAACTAAAAAAACCTGTCTGCCCCTTTCCCTGCCTATTTTTCTTAGCTGGAAATAGTACAAACCCAACTATGCTGTGAAGCCAGACATGATGGAAAGCACTTAGGATACTTTTTAAACAAATAAGAAATGAAAAAAAAAACCCTCTTTACAGGGCTCATATGTATTCTATCACATGAGCCATCAGTAATTCCCATTTCTGCCTTCAGAGCAAAGAATATTTTTTTCCAATTAATATATATATATATATGAATAAAGACAGAAATAATTAGGTAACATGTTTGAAGAGAAAGGAGCTCTTCCTAGCTACACACGTGGATTGGAGAGACAGGCAAAGAGAGCCTGTGTTACCTGCTATATAAAATTTAGAAATAAACAACTTTTAATTGAACATGCCTTGCTTTTGAACTATCTTGTAAAACTCTCAGGGGTTCAAATGCACAGTGGAAGTGCACCAAAAAAAGGATCATTGTTATTCTTTCACTTATATTAGTAAACCCATGCTGAAGAATAGGAGGGTGCAGGGTGAGAAGGTCAAGAAATTACAAGCAGTCATTAGATTTGCAATAAGATTTGTTTTTATACTCTTACTGCTTTCTTACTGTAAAACCATCCTGATTTATTAATATAATACTCTTCACGTGTGACACGTGACAGTGCAACCTCTAGATACAGGGAAATCCCTAACAAAATCTTGAAAACAATACTTTTTTTTCCTTTGATAGGCAGATACTTCTCTTCAAAAAAGACAATATATTCCTTCAGGGAAAAATACGCAAGAGTATGTAATCACTCAGCTATTTAACTTCTGCACTCTTATGTTGGATTTACCTCACAGACAGTTATCTTTTTGTTTGTCCATAGCCTTTGTGGTCAAGGGCTTATATAGATATATCTTAGAAGGGCCATTGAGAGTCGCAATATTACTGAAAGTGATAATATTCATAAAAACACTGAAGGAATATTCACACCAGCATAAACCAAATAGATTGCGTCAAACCAAAATAACTTATCAGGTCAAGCCCAGAAGTGTAAAATTCTTTGACCAATATGAATATAACATATTTAATTCTTTAAAAAGCCTGAGGAAAAAATTCTAAAGTCTAAATTACTATTTCCCTTATAAACACTCTTATCTTCATTAAACTATTGCACTAAGGTACGAAAAACTAAGCTACAGACAGCGTTTCAAGAAAACCCAGTTGGAGTTCTGGATCCCACTGAAATCAGTGTTGGCTGGGAACCTAAACACCTTTCTGGATTTCATTACATCTACCGCTCAAAGGCTATTAGTCATGGAACATACTGCTGTTATCAAAAGGGACAGATTGCTCTACATCATCTATCTGTGGCTGCTCTGTGTGCAAGTACCTGCTGGCACATCCTGTGGGTCAGTCTGCCCAGCCCGGGCACTGAGCACACACAATACCCGGATGGGAAGCAGGGCTGGAGGGAAGCTGAGGACTGGAGGGAAGCTGAGGACTGAAGCTGTAGCAGCCAGCTACAAGAATACCTAGGGCTTGCATGTGTTCCTGTGTTTCTTACTCTTCTGCAAAATACCCTTATGATTTTGCTTAACTGTGCTTGCTGAAATGTATTTCATTTCAAGCTGAAATATATTTTTTTCATCAGTAGGATTTAAATGAGCAGTTATGTAAGTCTTGCAACATTTTTAAACATTCTCCTCTGTTTAGTGGAGCTAAAACAGGTTTGAGGAAACATTCATTAAGAGCTATTTTAGGATTTACAAGGGAAGCTCAAAAGACTGACACATGCTGTTCTATGCCAGACAAAAATTTGAGTAAGTTTAAATTTAGAGGTTTGTTTCTAACACAACTATAAACGTCTCACAGCACTTATATATTAACTATCACATTCAATCAGCAGAAAGAATCAGCAAGCTTGAGTCTAGCTGTAAGAATAAAAATTATAACTCTAAATAACAGCAAAATAACATTATCACACAGCATTTTTCCTGCAAAATGAAAATACATCATGAATCTCTAGGAAAGGATAGTCCCATAATTATATAATGGCCAGAGCAATGGATTTCCAACATTGTCTTTGGAAAACAATCCAGAACTTCACACAGGTTCCTGAAGACATCTGGGGAGGAAAGGAGTGGGAAGGAAGAAATAATCACAAAATACCCCCCCTTACTAAAGAGGATTTTGTACCAAATAAAAATCACTTCCCAAAAACTCTTTGTACAAGAATACAGGGAGACACAACAAACCTACTTCATTGTTTGTGAGTGGTAAAGCCCAGGTGCAGACAATCAGAATTTTCCCTCTGTGAGACTAAGCTAATTCTGCATCAACCTGTGACAGAGGAAATCTACACTTTGTCTCCAAAATGTCAGGAAAAGGAACATCACCTCAAGTATTACACTTTTTTGTGGGTTTGGAGTTTTTTTGTTATTGTTTGCTTCTTTTGAATTTGGTATTTCTGGGGGTGGAGGGCTTTCTTTTTAAGACTATAACTGTATCTTGACAGTGATGTTTTGGAAAACCACTCTTTTACAGCCATGGAAAATGCATGTAACAAATTGCAGAGTTAAGGTAAGAAAACCAGGCACACCTCTTAAATGCCTGTAATATTTTAGAATTTAATTTTGTTCCTCACTTCATACTTTGCACATCAAATGTTCTGTCCCTGTCCTTAATCCAAATTTATTTGTTACCTCTTCTTTTTCTGGTCCCATGCAATTTTTGGATCTTTCTTTCTTTCTCTCTGGCCTTTAACCCTGGTGCCTGATTCATCTCTATTTAGAAGGATTTAGCATATCTGTTTCCTTTCCCTCTTCCTCTGGTAGCTGATAGGTCTGGTTGGTTTAGCCAATAAGACTTCCATTATGGTGTTTCTTGATTTTCCTACAGTGCTTATACATCAACAAATCCACTTAGGGGAAAAAAAAAATGTCTTTAAAACAAGGTAGCATTGCTCATCTGTGAAAGAGGATGAAAACCTCAGCTCAGTATCACACAAAGTATTCAACTTCCCAGTGAGAAAACAAAAGCAACAGGCCCAAGGACCTCCAAAGTGGATCCCTAAAAACCACAGGTCCCATTGTAAATTAAGTTTATTTGTAAAATGAAATAATGCTTGTATAGCTGACCTACTTCAAAAAATTTGTATTTTGTGAGGAGTTTATGTAACTTCTAAAGGAAATCTAAGAATTCAGACCACTTACACTGGACTTCTAAATGAAGATTATAAATTACTGGATGATCATTAGAAAGACTATATAAAAACTACATAACTTCATATTTCACCACAGTTAGAAGAGAAATAAAGAAATTTAATCTCAGGAGAGAAATAAAGAAATCAGAATTCTGGCTCATATCTAGTTCCTCAAATGTTTCAAATGAGAGAATAATTATGAATAACAGTAAATTATCCATGGATTCCTGAAGCCATCTTCCAAAACCAACCACTATTCAACAGGTTACATCTGCTAAGAAGCCTGTTTCCCAGACACCAGCAGTGATGGATTCTTCCTGTAGTCAAAATCAGCTTTGTTTTTAATTCAGCAAACTTTTCTCTTTTCAGAGACAGAAGGAGGCTTACATTATTTCTGTAATGCCAGTCAAGGAAGCTTGTATATTAAAATATCATGACACAAGAATTACTTTTTAAATTCAGCCCTAAAAAATATGTATACAATAAGACTTCTTAAAAATTATTTATATTTTTGACTTTTTAATCTAGCTTCTTGAAGGGAAAAGCACTTCTAGTTTCACTGTTATTAAAAAATAAAAGTAAAGGTATATAATCTGCCACATGAACATTACAGATTTTACTACATTGGTCCAGTTCCTCCTCAATTTACTGTATTACAAGGTCTGCTTTTCCTAAATTAAAGTGAAAAAATAGTTCCCTTACTTTAAAAAAAAAATTAAAATACTAACATGAATGTACTGGTAAAAACATATAAGATGGGCAACATGTACTCCCCTTTTGGAAAATACAAATAAAGTACAGGTGGCAGAGAAAGAACAGTCTTTATAAACAGAACAATAAATACAAACTCATCTTCCAAACATTTGAAATGACTTACACACGTGTGGCTTAAGCCCCTTACAAGTGCCTGCAAAGTATTTGATCAAAATATATTTGAAATAAAATGCATTGTGTGAACATTTCTCTGAAATGCAAGAGACAGGAACCTAAAGTGTACAATGCTCACATCTGGAAGAAACTGTAAGAAGTATTCAAAGCAGAGGTGTATCTTCAAAATCCTACTTAAACACTAGGATTTGCAGCCCTCACACTATTGTTACACTATCACGGAGTCTATTACTGAAGAAACTGTTAGGACGTGATTTTTATACATCCATCTACTGGGGGAAAAAAATAGTTTACTAAAAAACAGCATTCTACAAAACCAAATCTCAAGACAGATACTTTTATCTACTTTTCATCCTCAACCAATACACCAGTCACATATGATAACAGTTGGCAGGACATCTTCAAGGGAAAAGTAATCCAAGGTCAGCTCATGAAAGAAAGCTTTTACAGGATGACAGTGGTTCTGAACCTCCTTTGGCTGCTGATAACATCGTTGTTGTCAGCTCAGCACTGAAGCAATGATTCAAACATGGCATTAGTACAATAAATTCGTTCATGCTGTGTAAGAGGGCAGAAAAATGCCCAAAAGCATGGTAAGATTGCAGTACTATAGCAGCCTCTTCTCAAGGACATTTGAATTACATTTTACAGGCAAAAAGCCCAAGAAATTCCCTCCTGACTCCAAGCCTTTCCAAACAGCAGTCCATCTTTTGACTTTTCTTATCTCATGTAAGGCATCTGTCTAAGACACAACAACCCAACAGTTACACAGAGCAGCCCTGAATGTCCTATCCTGTGCCCAGCATAGGGCACAAGTAAAGAAACTACTGCCCATTTCTCAATTTTCTATGGCCCAGAAATTCATGGTTTTTTATCAAATAAAATTGTATTGCATGATAATACAAAGTTCTCCACAGCCTCTGAAATAGCTACTCAACCCCAGCAAGGAAGCTGTACAGTTTATATTGCATTTTACACTCTTTTTCAGACACACTTGTATTTAACAACAACAAGAACAAAAATTTACATTTGTAGCCAATATTTGTATTTTCCATTTGGCAGTTCTGATAATTTCTCTCATGGAGTAGAGCTAAAACCGACTTGGCAGGCTGGATTTATCAGCATTTCATCTGCTAAACAATTCCAGTTGGAAAGCCAACTGTATCATCAACAGTTTAAAGAAGCAAGCTTCTACTTGCATTATGTGACAAACTCACAAACTCAAACCCAAAATCGAGTAAAACAAACAAGTAAATATAAGCAGGGCTGGGGGAAACCCAAACAGATCAACATTTAAAGATTTGATTTTTGTAATCCCTAAAATAAAAGTTCATCTAGTCTTTCTTACTTCAGAAAGACATTTTCCTATTTTAAACACTAAACAGATTTCCCAAGTTCACAAAGCATCTCCCATGCTACTGTACCAGGAAGGAAATAAAGCACAGTCAAGCATTTCACCTGCAGTTACAGCAATTGCCAAATGTGACTGTTTTTCAAGTATTGACTCCCAAAAGAAAAAAACAATGCTATGCTCATCACTACCAGAAATGCAAATTTTACAGGACTAACTCAGTCTGAAATGATAATTTTTGCGAAAAACAACATAATTACACTGGGCAAAATTTCAGGAACAGTTGTACTTACAACAGACAGAAATTAAGTTTGTATAATTCTGAAGACAAAACAGCAGTAAAACCTGATCTTAATGCCAAAATACATATGCTTATATAATGAAATATTTGGATAGCTTTGCTGTGCACTGTATTTATTCGTAGATTGAATAATTCCTTGTTTATTAACAGAGTTGTAATAACATCCTATTTTAATACCAAATCCTTCAATCTTTTTTAATCAATCAACCAAAGCTTGGATCTGAAGACAGAAGTAGTCTCCATTAGTTACAAGACATTTCTGATGCTTTATCAGGGAATATATCTCCAAAAATACAGTATAAGTAAAATTTTTTATCATTAAAGACGTGTTTACTTCAATGTTGATCCTCTCAGAAGAATCAACTCAACACTCTTTCTTTCAGAGCTTTCTCCCTCTAGATCCTGATACCTGCTCCTGAAAAAGACTCATTTCTAAGTTAGAGTCTTCAGATCATCACTATTAATGATCACTACCAAATTTAACATAACTAAAGAAAGTGTGCATTGGTTGACAAACAAGGGTATTGCATTCTTACTACACCTGCTTCAGACAAAAGGACTGAGTACTGTGGAATTACAAACAAAATAAGAAAAAGATGGGACAGAAGAGAAAAGGCAATTTTATGTATTCGACATCTCAATATCTTCCCGAAGATATGGTTATAAAGGACAAAATGGGATGGGAACATGGACATGAAGAATCACTCACCATTTCCTGAGATGCATACTTTGGATCTTCAGGATCAACTGACCAGTAGCAGTAGTCAAAACTGAAGGCCACAGTTTTTTCTCTGGAGTCCCAAGTGCTATCAAGCCGACTGTCAACCTGACAGTAAAAGGAAAAAAACCAGAAAGACCACGTCACTCTGAAGCTGACCCAAAAAAAGCATTTTCCAAGTTAATGGGAAATTTATCTAGGATCCATCTTGTGGAAAAGGAATGGCAAAGAGTTAAACCTCTTGATTCAATTTTCTTTGGTGCTTAGAGTGAGGTGGAGACATCCATGACAAACCTGCTAGAGCATTTTAACTGCAGCTAACATTTACTACAGCTAAGGTTTTCCAAGACACATACAACAAACATAATTAAGGTAATCATCATAAATTCTATGTATTGGCAGGAAAGCTTTATAATATAATATATAATATATATTTTATAACTATATATAATTTTAATATTTCACTGAAACTCTTCTGTTTCACAGAGAACCACATCACAGAAATGAGGCCTCAAGTGATAAGAAGAAAACAATTTTCCCACTACATAGTTGAATATGCAGGTCTCTTCCCCAATTTCCCCTTTGCTTTGTCGTGGTTGCAAGCTAATGCTTCTGTCACTGGGACTGCACAATCCAGACTTAACCTTTATGGGCTACTAACAATGACAGTGAAGTCTTTCTAGCACAACAGTCAACAATCATTGAAATTAAAGGAATTGTGTAAGTCTTTCCAAATAATCTTGCCCAAGTGACTGGTAATAAAACAGATAAGCTCATGAACACGCAAAGGAGAAGAGTAATGAGTCAAAACATGATACAGAATTTAACACTATATACATGTGATTTTGAAAATTGGTAACTTCGTTATAACCTCAACATTCACACTAACTTAAGCAGAAAAAAAGCACACAGGCTCCAGAGCTCTCAAGGAAAAGGATGGCTACACTCATTTATTCTTACAGCTTTTGGTCTTTCACCAAGGCCTGAAGTGTAGCTTTACATATTTGCTCCATTTCATGCAACTCAGTTGCACTCTGAGGGGAAATATGAAAGGAGAAGAGATACAGGGAAAGAAATTATCCAGATGTTAGTAACAGTAAGATATGCAAAAATCCTAAACAATTTACCAACAGCTTTGAAAGATAGCATGCAACAAGATTGCAGAAGATTTGATAAATATAACATACAGACAGGACAACTACTTGTTATGTCCTTTCTCAATTCCACCCCCACCCCCAACACACAAACTAACCCCAAAGCAAAACAATCCTTCCCTACACTTTCACTACAATAACTCTAGAGCTAGGCCTGTTTAAACTTCTCCCTTAATATCTCTATTAGAATGATCCAACAGCAAAGCAAACAGAAAATAATCAGGACACTTATATGGGAAAGAGGAGACAACAAAAAGCATACCTTTATATTTCTGACTTTTGCCACTTTGTCATCAACTTCTACAATCACTCTTCCTCCTTCTGCTCTCTCTCTGGGGACAGAATACATTTTAAAAATCCATTTAAAATATAAAGAAACAGAAAGGTGCACATCAAATTTCTAAACTTCAGAAATTTATATTTACTTTAGCCAACTGAAAATCAGAGCTATAAACCAGATGCTTCAGATATCAAATATACACAGATAAGTCTGTGACACAAAATAGCATTTGCAGATCTGCATTCAGGTATCTCTACAGCAAGGGCTAAAAAAACCCCAAGACTGTGGTGATTAAAGAGCTTTGAAGTGTTTTTTTTTCCTAAATGCATTGTTAGGATTTTATTTCTATTTAAGAGTTGTTGCTTTAAATTACTTTTACAAGGAAGTAGAGCAGAGCACTGGTAGACTGGTAGTGCTTTGTGGGGTAGTGATCCATGTCACAGACTTGTGAGCCACAAGTCATCAGGTTGCACAGGCTGATTTTTCCCACTTAATCCAAAGTGTTTTAGTCCTCAAAAAAGTACTCTTTAAGGGAAAAAAGCACCAAACAAACAATAAAACTGTCCTGAAATGTAAATGGATAGGATTGTTCCTCAAATGCAAAGGATCATGCACTCATATGTACTGTCCAAATCTGTCACTGGAAGCTGCTATGACTGGCTACTACAGACAACTTCCACATCCAAAATGAGTCATGTTTGAAAAAAATGAAAAAAGGATGTGGACAAAGAAAAAAACAAATTAAAAAAAATTTAAAAACCCAAAACTCCAAGACAGACCAACCAGCAAAAAAAACCCCCAAAACAACAAAACAAATCCCAAAACAAAACAAACCCCAATAAACAAACAGAAACCTCAAACCAAATTAATCTCATTCCTGAGCTGACAGCAGGGTAACTACCTGAAAATAAGGATGCTCTTATCCCTCTCAATAATTATCATGGATTTTTTAATACATAGTAGGATATAACAGAGGAAGAAGAGATCAGTGTCTGTTTCTCCAACTTTGGTACTGAGAAGCTAAGAACTAGACAAAGATGCTTTATATTTTCTCTATCTTTTACTTTGTGTTCTGATACTGACAAATCTTGTAAGATATAACTTTCTGATAAAGTTTTGATGAAACCTAATAGCTTTGTAAAGCTGAAACAAATTGATTTAGAAATAAAACCGATTTTGTCCTTAGTGCAGTTCTGTAAAATTTTATTAAAATTAAGGTGAAGACACACTGTCATTTGGGGTTTGGTGTATATATATCTCCTGATAATCAGCTGGATCAGTATCATGAGGTCAGTTAAAAACTAGGTCAGATAAAACAAGAGTTAGAAAATCCAAACCCAGCTGACAATTGCTCATTCCTGGCCCTTGACCTTTAACAGATTCCTTTATATGTGTGCAGAAATATTTAGTCCCCTGCCAATTACAATCTGCCTTCACTGAGGGCTCTAACTTCCAGGTGGCCCAAAGCACATCATCCCCTGCCTTTGGGTCTCTCTCCCTTCTCTGTATTTACCCCATGCTTTCTGTTCCAAAACAAGATTCAATGCCTTAGGACACTTAAAGCTTCCACGAAGACAATCAGTGAAACATTTGAGCTTTCCAAGCACAAAGAGGTTTTAAGCATATTTCTGAGCGTAGCTGTTCCCATTTTGCAGATAGAAATAATGCTTTACCGTAAAGTCTCTTGCTTTACATTACTGATTTTTGAGGTGCCCTCCTTGAGACAGACTGAACTTGGTATTTCCTGTAGTACACACTTACATGTGATTCTTCACAGAGAAAATACAAGGGCAGCTCCCAGAGATTTTAGTTTAGCTCTGAGTGTTCAGCTGTTCAACACATCAGTCACCCAAGCCCCAAGTCAAAAGAGAAAAGGAAACACTTTATGTACAGCTGGGTACCAAATGTTGCATTACATACAGCTGAGTACAGAACAGAGGCCTCCCTAAAGAACAAATGAATAAGGAACAGTGCCTAAGGATACAGGCTGTGAGTACCTAAGCTAGAAATATGCAACTGATGCATTTAACCTGGACATGTGTAACTTTACAGATGTTTTGACAAGCAAATACTTTCCAATGCAAGTTTCTTAAGGGACTTTGACATCCACGTAAGGATTTTTTGATAACTCTCTGCCAGGTGAGATAATGGACAAAGCTGACAATTACCCTGTACAGGAGATCTGATTTAAGAGGCAACGGGACATTTTGACAGAATTTCACAATATTCTAAGAGTAGCAGAAGACAGAGGAAAAGATAGGGATTGTTTAGGAGAGAGCTTGCTTCACTTACATGTACTCTTTCCTTCATTGCCTCAGTATGATCTTGGCCCTATCCTGCTTCACAATCCCAAAACCATCCTTAATTTTCAGTCCTTAATATTCCAGTCTTACCAGCCTAAATAGTTTACTGAGTTCCTATCCTTCTCCTCCTATGCACATGCATCATTCCTTACAGGTATCTGCTCTGTGTTCTCACTGGCATCACATGCATCTTGCCCAGGGCAGTCTTCAACTGCTCTGCAGGTATCATGTCCCTTCTCCTACTGCAATGTAGCTAGTCATAGGCTGATGTCTCTGTTCCAAAGATACATAGTCCTGCTCTTCTTGTCAGTTCCTCCAGGGTCTAACCCAGGTTTACTTGTACATTCCACAAGTAAACGAGTATTTCTTCCCAGACACATGCTGAGGTCAGCAAACATATTACTGAGAATAAATCAGACATAGGACTTTGTTCTCAGGTCCCTTTCCTGGGCTTCAGTTGAGACTTGGACAACACCAAGCTCGACTTATTAAAGCAATGCTCAAACAATGAGGTGTTTTTACTTAAGGGTATGATGCAAGCGTGATTTGGTCAACTCTAGAGAATTCAAGCAGAGAAAAAACAGGTCCCTTAAAATTTTTACCTGCTACACTATTAAAAGTCTTCACTAAGTATGTTAAAGAGTTTTAATGATTTAGAGCTTGAACAAAAATGGGTAGATTAACATGGGAATCAGATGAGATTTCAAATTTTAAAATCAATTGGAGTAGCTTTTATATGTTTTAAAACACAATTTCCCCATAACCTTACCTCCTGAAGCAGCTGAACTGCTCTGGGTGAAGCTTAAAAATAATTTTAAGCAATCTGGTCTGAAACAGGCATTCATGAATAGAACATTTGTGCTCAAATGGGTGAAATCTGGAAAAGCTTTTAATCGTTTTAAATGTCAGGATATTCTAGCTGCAGAAGTAAGGCGACCTCAACAACAAGCAGTGGCCTCAACCCAAGCTATAATAATTACATAAAACTCACTGCCTTCAGTCCACACGTGTTAGACATAACCCTATGAAAAATTGACTTCACTCTGTGGGTTCTTATAGACTGATGTTCTCACAGGCTACAGTCATTACTAGAGATTAAAGATAAAGAAGAAATTCCAAACATAAAATCTTTGAGATACAATAAATTTCTGGATATTAAAAAAAATTATAATCATAATTAAATATCTGCTTACATTAAAATAAACATAAACCCAGTCAAATACAAACAACTCAAAATGAAATTGCCACCTTTTACCAGAGGGTATCAGAGATTCCACGCTATGCAGTCATAAAGCTTAATGCAGCAATCAAGTACCTTTGAGTCTCACAAAACAAGAAGGCCACCAGAAAACAGGGACAGAACTAAAATCTCCCCTAGCTTTGGGTGCATATTCACAGCACCCAGACTTTTATCTTAACTCTAGACTGTTGCTGAAAGATGCAATTTCTCTTTGCACCTCCAACCTCCCACATGTGTTTCTACTTTCTAGCAATCACACACCCATGCAATGATTCAGCTGGGATCAGGAGAAAAAAAACCCACACCAAAATAAACAATCGAGGTGTCACAGGACTCTCAAACACACCCAGAGCACTGAGCCCAGGAGTCACACAACCTGCTGAACCAAAGCAAGAGAAAGGGCAGGAACATGTGGTGGGAATAGAGACCCTTCCCTTCTGCTGCAGCTTACAGCCAGAGACCAGGGAGCATGAACAAAGCAAACTGCAGCTTCCAGGTCTACAGAGTATGCATTTGAACCCCCAGTAAGCACACATTTATATCATGTTTCATTTAGGTACAAAACAGAGAACTTGGGGAAAGAAAGCACAGCTTCCTATTTAAAGCCCAGGAGGAAAACCAGACACACAGCTGTTCTAGCTATTTTGACCTTATCTCCAAATTGCAAACACAAAAAAACTCCCTCAGCAAAACCAGTGTTTTTCAGTAGAGTCTTACAAGTGCAAGTTTGCATTTGAATGATAAAGCAACCCATCATCCTTAGGAATGGGTGCTCTGCTCCACAGGTGTGAAAACTACTTTTTTGTACCAATAAAATCAACTTCAAACTACACTTCTTTACTAACAAGTTTGACTTCTGCTGTTCAAAGGTCACTGATATCCTAACACTTAGTTTCCCCATCCTCTCTCTTCCCTCATTTCTTCAAGAACACATGCTGTGTTTGGGAAACGCCTCTCCTAAATTATTTTCTGTGAAAACAAGTTATGTGTACAAAGATAAAGCTGTAGAAACAGCATTTAATGGTACTTGTCCCAGGAAAGACCTGCACCTTCTCAGTCACAGAAAGCTTTAGAGAAATGCAGACCCAGCAATAGAACAGTGACACAAGTACAGAATGCAGTGGCAGGGCTGTAACGGGGAGCTACAAGGGAGACCTGGCAGAAATAAAGATGCTACAACAGTCCAGAAAACATGGGCAGCCCAAAGGGAATCTCGTACCATTTGTTGTTGCTATGAAAAATCATTTTTGCAACCAAGATGTAAAGCTAATGCAACTCCCCAGGGACAAAAACACCGCAAGAATGAGCCAGTGAGAAAGAATCATGGGAGCATCAAGATTCTGGAGAGGGACACTTCCACAACTTGCTGAAATTTCAGTGAGATGAGCTCAGACACAGAGCACAGAAGTGCAAGGAGCTATGCAGAGCTGGATGAAGCTGTGGGTGGAAATAAAGGGGGAAGTTGTTGGTTTTTTATACATTCTAAAATTTGCCCCTCTTCTCCTCCAAACTCTCAAATAACAGTCAGGCACTTGGAGAACAAAGGAAGCTGACTTTTTAAAAGTTGTCTGTTTGTTTTAGGAACATGTACATGTGATAAAGCAAAAAAACTCTAGTCATTAGCAGTAGATACGTCATGCAACAAAACAGTTTCTACAAATACAGGCCAGCAAAGTACTCACCAAAGTAATCAAACATACCAAAGCCAATATATACAACTCAAGCTGTATTCTTAAATGATTTTTTAAAGGCCCTTCAAAAATAACCCTGAAATGTAACCATTGCAAGTACTCCATGCTTTGCTGATAGTTCCCACCACTCAAGCAAACTCCAAATCCAATCTTAGCCTGTACTGAAACATAGTCCCTCAAAATTAGTGTGCCAAGAATATCAATCCCTCTCCTCTTGCAGAGGCTCTTCCAGAAAAAAGCCTTCTGTGGCAGGATGTATACCAGCAGTTACTCCTGCTGTCTCTTGGACTGTCACTTCTGAGGAACAAGTATCACTTGTACCTGGGGACACTTTGTGCCATCTAATGGTACACTTATGCAACCACCATGCCAGCAGCTTATGTATAATCCTGAAGAAAATCCAGCCCAAGTATTCCCTTGGTCACGAAGTCTAAAGGTTTTATGGAGAAAAGTTCCGTTAGCCAGATTTATCTTTTCTTTCCATTTAACAGTATGTTGTACAGTGCCCCTGACTCTTGTTTATTGGCAGCCTTGGCAGAAGTATCTTTGAGAAGCCTGCCATCTTTGCACTTCTTAGGTGACTGACCAACCTTGGCCCTAGAAACAAACAAACAAACTACACAGGGCTTGTTCTCATCTTTGCTAGTCTTCAGAGAACACCATCCCAGGAAAAAGGGTTGGGGATACACCTGTTGGGAGGCCAAGGGTGCAACGAGAAGAGCACTAAGAGTCCATGCTGCTCCATCAAAAATTGGAGAGAACGTCAAAGCTTTCAGCCATTAGAGCTTCTGCACTCTACTGACAAGTCAAGTCACAACTTTTCCAAACAAAGCACCCCTCCTCTACACCAGCATAATATATATCCTTATACCTGCTGCTGTGACCTGTCAATGCTGAGGTGTTAATAGTATAAATATCCTCACTTTGGACAATGCAGGAGCTTTTTAATATGTAAAAATAAAATATCAAGTAAATTTATCTAAGATTAATTTTCACTGTTTCTCATTATTCTAGTTACCCAATACCATATTGGATATTTCTCTTTAAAGTCAAAACTGTTTCACTGGGTCTTGCAAATGAGAGTGCACACCCGGTCAGCAATCCTCCTACCAAATTCAGAACAGATGTTTATAAATAATTTTAAACTCTCTACTGAAGCCAAGTACACAGAGTTCACCAAGACAGCACGCTGCTATATGAGACATGCTGCTCAAGTAATTTTTTGAGGCTACTCCCAGCTGCATGGAGTTTTCATTTGCTCTCATAATGCCTAACAAATCTGAAAGTTAAAAATCCACAGTCCTAGTGGTTACTATTATTCTTGTGTGGTTTTCCCCATTCTCCTTTGCAAATACTATATAGCAATTAACATATGAACATTTGGTGCAGATATAAATATGAGGCATCTTCCTCAATAAATCCAAGTCAGAAATATTCCTGATACAGCAGTGCTTTGAATTGTGGAATAATGATGTTTTCTTTTCATGCAGGCACATGGAGAGGAGGAGGGAAGAGAAGGAGAAAAAGTCTTTTTCATGTATCATACCACCAGCATTTACAGAAGCATGAAAGAAAGAGGACTTAAAACAAAGCTGCAGTCCAGTCAGTGCAGTTTCATCCACCCTTGATTTTACAGCTGTTTACTGAGCAATGACATAGTATAATTCAGACTTCTGCATCAAAGGAATTCTGTACAAATGCCATGTTTTCCATGCAAACCAGAATGTGGATACAGAAGTCAGTTTTCATTCCTTGAGACCAGCTCTTATGTGAATGACCCATACAGGTATCAAACCTACAACCCTGGTGTTATCAGCATCATGCTCTGACCAACTGAGCTCATTTCAGGGTCATGCAGAGTTCTGCTCTTTTAAGAAGTTAGAAAGCTTCTGCCCTTTACCAAACTTAGAAAACTTAGTTCATGCAACTTCAAGAAAAATACATCTGGGAAAAGCTGCTGATGCAGTAACGTTTATAAAGTCACAGGAGTGTCTTATGGAAACCACCTGCTAATGCCAAGAGAAAAGAGCAGCCAGTTCAATGATAGCTTACATGAAACTTTAAATAATAGGCTAAGTAAAAGAAAACTAAGTTAACAGAGGGAGGAAAAGATTTCAATATAACCTTAGCAGGATACACAAATATTAAGATACTTCTTTTTTGAGAGGGATTTTTTATAAAACCAAAATAAAAATTTCAACTTTTCTTTTGAAAATCCTAGCTCTGCTGTGGAAAAGAAGCTTGAAATCATGAGCAATGCATAAACAATGAAGTTCATACAGCTTTTCAGACAGCAAAAGACTCTTGGAGGCCTGAAACAGCTCTTTCCCACCATCTAATACCAATCCCCAAACCCATGTTTAATAGAGGGACACAGAGGAACAACACTGATTCAACTACCACAGCAGATAAAAGTAGATAAACATTTGTCATTTCTCTGTGTGAGAAAGCAACAGCACCAAAATCACAAAGAAAATAAATATGAAAATACACAAGAAGAAAAACAACAAGCTCCAATCTTTAACATCTGTTACACACAAGATTCAAGGAATGTTTTCTACAAAATCTACTACAAGTTATCACTCTTGTCAGCAGTAAACCACATTGTTATATCTAAGCTCTTATGGTTACACACAAACATGTTGAATAGCTGATAGCACAGTCTATAAAACAGCATTAAGTCTTCCTTGCAAAATAATCCTTCCTTTGTTTACTATAATGTGATTACAAAGAACAAAGGAGATAGAGCATAGCAGAGACTAGTTAACAAAGTAAAAAACAACAGTGATTTATTTTGCATAATTTCTAAAATTATCCGAAAGTAGTTTTATTTTTCCACATAGCTTTCTTTTTAAATAGAAATAGATTTAAAATACTCACATCATGATGCAGCCATCAATTGAACTCCTTTCTCAGCTATCTAGCGAAGCTACGCTCAGCACACTGCTCAGGTCAGCCTCTCACATCAAGCCATTTTCTGGAAACTCAGAGTGAGAAATCTCTGCTAAAATTCCCCCCCAGGCATGGACTTGATCACCTGAGTTCTTAGGACCTCAGACTTAACTCCTCCTTCCCATCCAATCCTCAAGCCTCATTGACAGCTACATTGCAGGAAGACAATTAGAGGACTATGTTATGCAGAGCAGCAGCAATGAGGAAAACAACTGTTGCAGCTCAGACTGTGATAGCAAACACCTGCACAGCTGCAAGTATGGTTCAGCTTTGCCACCTGCGACTACCCAGACATTTCTTTGATGCTTCTATTTGCCGGAGTGCGGAGCACAAGGTCAAGAACTCCTGAGGGGAATTCCTGGGGAATACATAGCTGGAGGCTTCAGGTTACAGTTCAGAAACAATGTAAAACAGAAGAAAGGCTAAGGGCAGCTTTCAGATCAATTAATGTGTTCAGCAAGTCCTTCAGGTGACATGCCTATGAGGGTCATAGAGGATGAGAAAGTTCATTTGTGAGTCAGTAAAGACATCAGGAAAGACTCTCTCAAATAAGAGCTCTCTCCTTTTCCAGACCAGAGAATCAACTGAAAAGTGGAGGTATTTTCAACAGCAGAATATATCATATGTTTTGCTTGGTCCTGCACAAGTAAATCCCAAACTTCAGGGTGCTATCCCTGAAACAGTACTTTAAAGTACTTTAAAGTTTCAAAAAGCCTCAAAAGGCAACTTGGATGCCCCAGTGTCAAGTTTTTAACTAACACTATAACTTTACAAGTGAACTACACAAATTTGCTGTGAATGATTTTACCCAGGTCTCAATCCACAACTCATGAAGGAATGCAATGTCTTCTAGTTACTGGTGCATGCTAAGAAAATGCATGAGACTCTTCATTGTGGTATAGAGCAGTGCTTTTTAAAAATTCTTCTTTCCTATCTCTGACCTACGTAGAAGCTCTCAAACTACACTGTGATAAAGGACTTAATCCTGGGTACACATAAATGAGCTGAGACAAGCTGGATGGAGGCACAAGATGTACTGAATCAGGGAGGGAAAGGCATGAGGCAGCTGTGCTCCATTCTGGTCCCAACACGATAGTGCCCTGACCATGTGAGTCACTCCCACAGGGGTCTCAGGCACAAAGAGCCCTCCCTCTCTCTTCTTATATAGCACAGGGTTGGGATTCTCAATAAGAGCAACCAGCAGCCCCAAGTAGGTACTAGAATCGTGATGGGTCATCACAGCAAAGGGACAAACATGTTTGAACCCAGCAGCATGTAAAAACTAGCATTTGTTTCTGCTGGCCTACAAAAAAAGGTAAAAGGACATATCCAACACTGCAGGGGTTTCTGTAGCATACCAACATCCAACACTGTATTAAGAGAGCTACCCAGGCGCAAGGAGAGCCCTGGACACAATACTGAAATACCTGGACACTTTCTCAGCCAGTCACACCATTTCCAAGTCTGTAGGGTAAAGTTTATCATAGCATCACACTGCAGACTGCAGCGCTGGCATCCTCCAGAGAGCAATCAAAAAAGAAAGAGGAACAACATTCCTAGTTCACATAGTTACATGCTAGCATTCAAAGTGTTTCCATCAACAACTTCTGACTGGCAGCCAAAAATAACATTACACTTCCCTTACAAAAGTCTGAGATCCAATAGTGCAAGCATTAAGATGGCCGGAAATAAACCATAAAGGGATTTCATCAGTTCCAAGCTCCTATTTAATACCTGATTATTACCTATGGCTACAGACAATTTAATGTATCCATTCTGGCTTCCTTATTTCATTCTAAGGGGGAAACGCATTTATGCAGAGCAAGTATCCATGAAACCACATAGTAACAAATCTTTTTTGGTATGTAGAATAGTAAATGTGTAATAAAGACTTCTAAAAGTTACTTCAGGGAAAATATTCGAGTGAATTTACACCCAATACTATATTTTGCTGATAAAAAAATCATTTAGTCTGTTACAGAATGACTGATAGCATTATGAAGAACACTGGCTATAGGCTGTTTAAATTTAGGGCAATGGAAAAACTTCTGCATTTTGTGTAACCATGCTTGCTTTATATCTCATATATATATATATATATATATATATATATATATATATATATGTATGTATAATTCAGCCATAGGAGTTCTCTGTCAAAGAATGCACTGTGATGGGTGCCATGGAGACATAGAACAAAAAGACCACTCTTTGCCTTAGGCTAAATAACCAAATTTCTGACCGCTCCTGTATTAACATTTTTTAACATCTGAATTTTCAGTAACATTTCAGATGCAAAACCAATGTTCATCTTCCATTGTAAATTAAATGAAGAACAGCAATGAGGAAGTTTGCATGATACTCCAGAAACAAACAACAGACCCATGAGTTCTAGTCTTTGCCTACAGCTTTCCAATTTCTGGTTCTCTTAAAAGGTTCAGAAATTTTGGCTGGAACAGAGAGTACACAAATTACAGTACTTCAGTCCAGCAGAACTGAAATTTTTACTGCAGGAAGTCTCCCGTTTTAAAACACCTAAAAGGTCATAGAAGCTGTGGCAATATGGGCACCCTGTTGGGGTAATTGCAGAGTGTGTGTAAAGAGAAAGCAAGAGGTTTGTGTGAGGACAGTATAGAAACAGTGTAAAAAGCTGGAAGAGATCAGACCTTTAAGCCCACTGAGAGTTTTTTCCAATGTCTATCAAGGTTACTCAAAGCCTTCATATATTCGGTATTTGCCTCTAAGTCATTACATTTGAACAATTTTGTTCAAGGCTAGAAGGCAAGTTCTCAAGTCATAGCCTTCACAGAAAAGAAATAACTACTTCCTCTTCCCATTTATAAAATATAAAAATCCATCTTAAAATGCTTTTGCTGACATCAGCTGAGGCAGCACAGTAGAAGGAGCAACTGGTCTACTGCCTTTGGGGTCAAACACCATGAGACTGGTCTCTGCCTCCCCTCCCCTCCCCTCCCATCCCACCCATTACACTATCATGACTTGAGTAGATGGAATTACTTAACTGTTTCTCCCTGCATTATCCCCTGAGTTTCCACTCTCACCTTCATACAAACACTTCTGCTTCAGCCTCAGATTAATTTTTCCCATGTGCAGGAAGCTGCCCATCTCTCTGATCCTGCCTTCTTCTCCAAACCACATTCCTCACCAAACAGCTGCCCACACAGACTACATCAAACCTTTCCTGTTTATCACACCTTATCTGACAGTTACAGGTGCTGTTTATTGCTATAATGACATATTCACTATTATGCATTATTTAAAACAACCCACCCAGGAAAAACATTAAGATTGATGTGGTACAACATTCCTCACCAAGCAGGATCTAGTGAGAGGGAAGATAAAGATAAAAATCAAATATTATATCCACCACTAAGTCAACACCAAGCAATAAAAGGTTAAACTTACTTCAATGCTGCAACTCTTCTCAAAATAAGCCAGCATCTATTAGAATCTGTTCCATTCACAGCTGTACAACAAATCAGAGCTATATAACCCAAGCATGATTTTAAACAAAATTATGGACAGAGTGTTTTTTAAATCAGTTAGCTTTGACTTAAAGGCAAAATGTTTTGAAAACCTAATTAGTTTTTAGTTTGTACATTTCCCTTTTCTTTTAATTCAAGGAGGCTTGTTTTTTGTGGAATTTTTAATTTTATTCAAAACCCTCTGGCGTCCTTTTTTGAAAATAAAATAAAAATCCATGGCCAAATAAGAACAAAAGAGTCCAAAATATGTTAGAGTACTGCTGCCTAAATGACTAGGCTAGTTTTCTGGCTGGGCAACTCTTCAAGAATCATTTTCTCTACTGCATGAAAGAGTTATTTATCACAAGAGTCCGTGCAGTCAGAAGACAACGTGAGGGACTCGTGCCAAAAAGAAAGGCAGCATCAAATCAAAGACTGGCCCTCAGAGATGGAAAGTACAGGAAAGATTTGAAAAGTACCACTTTTCAAACCATTTCTGTTTGGAGTGCTATAGGATTTCTCTAACAGGAGGAGTAAATTAACAGCCGCTGACATTTGGGCTGCTCGCTTTTTCTAGTTCTTTTCCGCTCCGCATTTCCAAAGTCTGCAAGGTTTTAAGCATGTATTATACACAAATAACACCAGAGCATTGTGCTACGGCATCTTCTTGTTTGTGGGAGTTGTCTTCAAGCTGTAACATGTAGCTTTTGGGATTTCCATTGGAGCCAACCAAGCCGGGGAGGGAGCGGAGTTGAGCGACAATGGGAATATCCGGCTCTGCCTCCCGCTGGAAAAAACAGCGACAACAGAAGGGGAAGGGAAGACTCCTGGACACCGTACGACAATTGTCCTGTTTTGTGGAGCTCAGGAAGAGGGAAGTCAGCCTAACAGCTCCACTGGGTGACTCTTCTAAACAAACTTTCCAAGCTCCTTAACGAGGCGGCGAGAGGCTGCCACTCCTCCTGCCGTGCCGCTGCGCTCCCCAGCGCCTGCTGTCCCTCCCTCAGCGGCGGCTAAGCCGCTCCAGGGCGGCGATCCCGCCCCGGCTGACAGGACCAGCGGAACCCGATCACCCCCCGCTGCCGCGGCCACCAGAGCGTCCCGGGCCCCTCCGCGCCCCTCCGCGCCCCTCCGCACCTTTTGCTCAGAGGCCGGACCCGCACGGCTACCTTGACGTTGGCCATGGCTCTGCTCACGCCCAGCAGCTGTGGCTGCCGCCCGCGCCCCGGCCCCGCATCCCGCCCCCCGCCCGGGCCGGGAAGGAGCGGGAGGAGCGGAGCCGCCCGTCCCGCCCCGCAGGGCAGGGCAGGGCAGGGCAGGGCAGGGCAGGGCAGGGGAGAGCCCGGCCCAGGAGAGAGCCCGGCCCAGGGGAGAGCCCGGCCCAGGGGAGAGCCCGGCCCAGGCAGCCCCGCGGAAGGGACGCGCGGAAACTCCCGCGGCCGGAGAGCAGGCGCTTCGGCGAAAGCCTGTCCAGAGCAGCCGCCTCTCCAGCAGCCAAACCGCGCTTTTCCGCCTCAGACGGGTCTGCCCGGGAGAGCGGCACCCCCACAGAAAGAGAGGGTGATTTCGCGCTCCCCTCCGCCAAAATTCTCTTTTGCCCCTGGGCAAAGCAGCGCGGGTTTTACCCAAGAGTTCAATGCCGCCAGTCCGGTTAACGGTGCTGCCCTTAAAGCGCTCACCAGGGACGAGCACTGTAAGCACTCCACGTTAATTTGACAGGAATTTAGGGAAGGCAAGTATCTCTTCCTTATTAGTGCTGAAGGAAAGGTTTTCGATTCCTTTGGAAACATCCCATCTTCATGTGTGTCGTACTTAGGCTCTAAAAGAAAATTTTGAAACTTCCAAAGAACTTTAATTGAAATCAGTATCTAGTTGTTGCACTGATAAAAGTCTCGTACTTAGAGTAACATAAAAATCACTGAAAATGTTTTAAAAACTTCTTTTAGAATACTGTCTCTGTCAGCTACTGATGTTACAAGAAAATGCAAGAGCAAGTAGCATTGGCATAAAGAAGATGCCAGGCTCAATAGGCAAATCCTGTTTGATTTTGACAATTCCATTTGCCAATGCAAATTTTTAAATGGACTTCTAGTTTTGCATTTCAAATTACGATAAGCCAAGCTATATCTGAATATCATACATGAGAGTTTTAGAGTCCTATGTTGTTTTTATTTTAAACGACTTCTGTTTAAATTGACTTTTAACTGCTTGTTTTGTATTTTAAGTATAGTTCTCTACATGAGACAGTTTATCTTAAACTTCAGAAATTTTGTATCTAAATGAACAAGGTACCACATTTCAGAAGTTTTCCCAAGTGAAGAACGGGATAGATCCTTGGTACCCAATACTCCATTCACCACAGAGATGCTAATATGAATACCTACAAGCTGTGAATCACTGTATACTTCAGTAGGTTTATCCCTTTAAATCACACTAAAGAATTAATTGACACATCACTGGCAAATGGCAATTAGCTAAACTCTCTAAAAGTAGGTATAGTAAAAGAAGAAAACATGCTCAACTCTTTGGGATACAGCAAAACCATGTATTTCAAGGAGTTACAATGAACAAACTGACTAGAATGTTTTCATTGTGCTCTAAACTACAACAGCCTTAATGCGCCTAATCTGAATCATCACTGTAGGATATTGAGAGTGAGAGGCAAAACCTAGAATAGATGTAGAGGATGTTGATTCACAAGAATCACAGAATCAATCACATAGGTTGGAAAGGACTCAGCTCATTGAGTCCAACCTATGAGCACCTATTGTTCTGTTTTCTCCCCTGTCACAGAATGTACAAAGCATTTTCATTAAAAATGTCAGGATCTCTGCAGTTGTGTGGAAGACCTTCATTTCCACATCTGAAACAAGTGACATGGGACTTTGGACTCAAATCCTGTAATGACATAAGTGTTTATACAAAGACCACATTAACACTTACGGGACTCAAACACCAGTTTATATTCTTAGATTCTACCTAGTGACATTCTGCTCAAACCTAATTCAAATTGTTTCTATCCTCTTAACCTTTCTCAGCAGCAGCAGAGGAACATCAGTTATAGCTTACACAGTATACTAGAGAATTGCTTAATTGGATGTCTCATCATCACACTCTGCAGAATGGTTACAAAGATTAAAATGAGATTCTCCGAAAAGTTCAAATATAAAATAGGCCAAATACAAGTAAGTCATAATAGTGTGCCCAACGAAGAGCCAAAGATTTCTTCCTTAATTCTGCTTTTTAAATTTATATGCAATAATCAGAGAAACTGGTGAACTTTGTGGTACTGAGCCACCCAGTGGTTACTTTGCAAAAGCAAAATGCTCTTATTTCAGCAACAGAAATGAACAAGTGGATGTTCATGTAACAAATGATACAACGGTAGAAAGGAAATATCTGCACCACTTCAGCCTACTCTGTATCCTGAATACAAAACTGGGCACCCTCCAAAGAAAACCAACTATCCTGATTTATAGATGTCCTGCTAGTGACATTGTACCAACCCATCTCTTCATGAGGGTTACAAACTGGGGCAATCATTGCTTTTGATAAACTGTCAATCTTATTCATGGAACAAATGTTTTATTCTACATGGGACACCGAAAATCAGGCAAGCAAGAGAAAGAGAATCTGAAGAATGTATTTATCACTATCATTGAAGCATGGTTTGCAAATCCATAGACCTGCCATATATTACTAAGTCCATTTCCTGCTTTCCCACAAATCCACGTGGGTCATAATAAAGTGTAATTTAAAACTAATTTAATTTCTTGATTGGAACTCCTACAGAAGCATAAACTTGGACCTAAGACTTTGCTCTGTAATTTTAATTATAGGATTTTATAACAAAAGTAAAAGCAAGAAACGGAACTTTTGAAATCTAGTGCTTTTATTAAAGTTTTACAGCAACATACAAAACACAGTGTTTTATCGAGATGCTTACAAAAATGAATAAAGATACTATAGCAAGTGCAAAAAAAATACTGAAACAATTTTCCATTGAAGATACAGGCTCCAAGGGACTCCTATCCAATTATTTCAAAAAGGAACTCCTTAACAGGCTTCTCAGTAACCACTCTTCCTTTGAACTACTGCTCATTGTCCTTTTTTTTATAGTTAATAGTTGGAGAACTGTTATGTAATAACAGAAATATAACTACCTACGAAGTCTTGGTTGGATTTAAAGACACCTGTGATGCAGTTTTCACAGAAGACCCGAAGAATGTCGTTCTTTGAACAGTCATCCTATTTGAGGAAAATTATTTGTTAGGTTAAAGATAAGCCAAAGTCCAAGTCAGCAGTATTGCGTACACTGTTAGAATACACTTCCTTCTGCAGTTTTTCCCATTTCAGTATTTGCTCTGTCAGCTCCTCCAATTCTATCATGAGCATCTCTGTTTTTGACAAAGTCGTGTCCTGAAACAGAAAAGGGTTTGATTTAGTCTCTATACATCCTGTCAGTCTATTAGGACATAGAAACAACCTAAACAACCACACAGCATTGTGTGGATTTTCATGCTGGAGAAGACAGCAGGTTCAGTTCTTTCACTACTCACCATATTGTTCATCATATGTGGTATCTGAGGGATGCTTCTCACAGACTGCAAATGGCTTTCAAGCTTCTCAATGAAAGTCACAGCCTCAGTCAGCAACTCTACTATACACCTGTAACCAAAAATGAGCTCAAAAGTTATGCTAAACAACAGGAATTTAATACTTGTAAGTTCTTTTTTCATTGCCCTGCTTTTCTTAGTCCACTTTTCCAACTTTATGCAAGTTCCTAACCATCTAATTAATTTTTCCACAATTACACTTCTTGTATGACTGCTAGCAACGAGCAGGGCAGGAATTACAGAAGTGAATAGCCAGTACCAGGGCTAGATTTTTAGACTGTAAGAAGAACTATACTTTTAAAACATGCACTATGCATGTCTGGGAATCATTCACACTTAGTTCTGAGCAAGCAAGAGTAGAATGAAGACACCCAGTGCTGAAGTAACAACTCCTGCTTGGGAGAAGCATAAAAAATTCAGCATGCAACACATTTGTTTAAAACAATACATCACAACTTGTTCTGTAGACTTCTAAAGACAAGAACAATAACCTAAGTAATTTTTCATAAATATGTATCACTACCTTTCTATGAATTTATCAATGAGTAAACTACCAGCTTTTAGCTGAGGTTCTGCATTTTTTTCTATTTATTTTTATCAGTAGAAAAATTACTGAAAGCATATGTTTTTACTGTCTGTTAGTTCAAATTGATTGGGACTTATGCAAACAAGACAATTTATTTTCTGTGTGCCTACTTGTGAAAAGTAGCCTCAATAGGCAGGCTTTCTTGACATCTGTGTTTGATCAACCTCTTTCTGAGATCCCTCTTCTCTTTCAGTATAGCTTCCAGGTGCCTGTTCATGTCTTGCAAAATCTCACACTTTTTCCCTATAAAATAAAATGGAAAATACAGATCTATTGCAGTGGACAGCTTACATTCAAGAGACATTAATCAGAATGGCTTTTGTTGGAGCATATATGATTTAGTATCAGCATGCACTCAAAGTCACAATACCTACCTTTTAGAGATAGATGTAATTGTTTTACATCATCTATAGTTTTAAGTAAATTCTCTGAGATGAAGTCAACTATACCATAGCACTGAAGTATCACAACAGATTTCACTAGCCTAGCATAACACTAGCTAGCTAGAATGTTTTTAAGTACACATAAAATCATAGTGAACACAGTGTGCAATAATAAAGAAATCAATGCACATGCTCCCCAAGTGCTAAATTAAAAATGTAAGTTTAAGGGGATAGAGATGCAACAGAAATACACTGAGTTTCTGGAAAAGAAGCAGAGTAGCACATGCAGGCCAACAGTTAATAATCATCTCAGAACTAATGATACACTGACCCTGGGGAGCAGACCACACCTCCCACACCGTTTTGGAGGAGGAGTTGCACATGGAGCTTCTATGAGACAGTAGAGAGTGCAAGTTCAAATAGTATGGAAACATGCTTTAGGTGTTAATAAAACACCTACCATCTCCAAGAGTTATTCAGAGATGACTGCTGCAATAACTTCTAGAAGTGTCATGTACTCAGATGAAACTAATCTGCAATGAATTTAGGACTCTTGGTTTTTCTATGGTACAACTGCACTTACCTAAGTTAGAATGGTGAGTAATGTCTGCTGTCTCATTCTCCAACTGCATCATTTCAGTTTTCAGTTTTATCTATAACAATAATAACATCAAATGAAAATGCATTTTAACATACTTAACATTGTTTTCTCTCTTGGGGTGGAGGAGGAAGCAGAAAAGGAGAAAGTGGCAGCATAGGGAGAGCATATGTGTGAAAGAGAGCGAGCATTAGCACAAGAGCATTAGCACAAGAACATGTCACCCTGCTCTCTGGAGAGTTTCTACTGCTAGGTGGGACTTTCTTCATCAATAGGAAAAAGACTGTTAAAAAGACCAACCTAAATAATTCGGAGATTTGTGCTAGAAAAGACAGATCATGCAATTAACTCCTAAACCACAGAACTTATGACATAATTTCTTGGGTTGAAAGGGTCCTTAAAAATCATCCAAGCCCCTGCCAATGGGCAGGGATATCAACCACTGATATCTGACCAGGTTGCTCAGAGCCTCTCTAACCTGGCCCTGAACACTTTCAGGAATGGGGGCATCCACAACTTTTCTAGGCAACCTGTTCCAGTGTTTCACTACCCCCACAGTAAATAATTCTTTCCTAATATCTAATCTAATCCAATCTAATCTCTTAGTTTAAAACCATTCCCCCCTGTCCTACTATTATCTGCTTATGGAAAAAGTCACTCTCCCTCTTCTCTTCAGCCCCCTTTAAGTACTGGATGGCTGCTGAACAATCCCTGTCCTCTCTGTTTTTGTAAGGAGAGGTGTTTCAGCCCTTGGATCATCACCTTCCTCTGGAACTGTTCTAACAGGTTCACTTCTTTCCTGTCTTGAGGATCCCACACCGGACACAGCACTGCAGGTGGGGTCTCATAAGGGCAGAAGAGGAGAATCCCCTCCCTGGCCCTGTTAGCTGCACTGCTTTTAATACAGCCCCAGGATGTGGTTGGTTTTCTGGGCTGTGACTGCACATTGCCAGCTCCTGTCCAACTTTTCATCCAAAAGAAACCCCAAGTTCTTCTCCACAGTGCTGCTCCCAATGAGTTCATCTCCCAGTCTGTACTCATGTCTGGGATTGCCCTGACCCAGGGCAGACCCCACATTTGGTCTTGTTGAGCCTCACGAGGTTCTTATTAGCTTACTTCTCAACTACTTCTTGCCCAGTCCCTCTGAATGGCATCCCATCCTTCTGCTTCGTCCACTGCTCTTCTCCTGCCAATTCCTTAATTGCTGAATAGCCTACCCTTCAAACCCTTGTCTCTCCTACTTACATGTCTTACAAAGCAGTTTCATGGTCTATGTAGTGTCTAAACCAACATTATAAAATACAAGGCAACAGCTGGTTAAGGCACGACAAAATGCTCATAAAGAGACACATTTTTGTGTACTGAAGTCAACTACAAATTCTTTATTGTTCAATTTCTTTGGAAAACTTCAGGTCACACTTTAGCCAAAGGTGCAGCCTGCTGAATCTACTTACACCTTAAACTTTTGTTTCATAGTTTTGTTTTCTTTATGACAACTCAGTGGGGGAAAAAGTGCCTACTGTTAAACAACTGAACTGTTAACGAACCCCTCAAAACATGAAACAACATGGCATGTGGCAGTGTGATATTTCATCAGGGCCCTGTATTACCTCCCGGTATCGAAGTGCTCAGTGCACACTGACAATCGCAAAGGCCGTACCTCATTGATTTCAGCTTCCATGTTGACCATTTCTTCCATCTCTGAGAATTTCGCAAAGCATGGCGTTCTTCTGCAAGTTAAATCCAAGGTCTCCTTTGAAAATAAGACAACAAGGAAAATGCAATCAGCAGCAAGAACGTACCGAGCGAAGGCTCCATAAGGGCTTTCAACAGTGCAAAGTTGTTTTCTCCCGCGCTCCGCAATTCAGCACAGTTCACGAGCACAGCGCCCAAGTCACGCTGCTCCGCGGGCTGTCCCCGCTGTCCCCGGGCGGTACCTGGCTCACGGCGCCCACCGACACGCACCGCTCCAGCAGCGCGGCCGCCGCCGAGCGCTCCCCGGGCTCCCAGGGCCAGGGCGCGCCGCCGCCCTCCTCCTCCTCTTCCTCCTCTTCCTCCTCCTCCTCATCGCTCTGCATGCCGAGCCACGAGCTGTACTCCAGCTCCAGCTCCAGCTCGGGATCGCCATCGAGCTCGGAATCGGAGTCGAGCTCCGGCTCGCCCGCCCCGCAGGGCCCGGGCCCAGTGCTGGGCCTGGCGGCCGCCACGGACAGGATCTCGGTGTCCCGCAGGGCCCGGGAGCGCCTGGGGGCCGCCATGGCGGGCGTGGCAGGAACGGCGCTGACACGCGTCCGGTTCCGGGCGGGCGCTGCCGGAGCGGCGGTTCTGGAAGGGCGGAGCGCGGGGGACGGGCCGGGGCTCCGCCGGCGCGGAGCGTCTGCCAGCGGCGCCCGGACAGGTTGGTTGGGCTGGGCCGGGCCGGGCCCCGCGGCCCCGCGCCGTGCCGGGGTCGGAGCAGCCGGGCGGGGTTGGGGCGGGCGCGGAGCCCATCTCCTGTCGCGGCTGCTTACGTGACCCCCAGGCTTCATTCCCCACCGCCCGGCTGCGAACCCGGCACTAATCCCGGGCCTGTGACCCGTGCGCCCTGGGTTTAAACCCCGCTGGGGTGACGGAGGTGGGTGTCGTGGGTCTGCTAATAGGCACGGCGGAGGAGTCAGTTCTCTGAATAGGGTAAAGGTCTCAAAAAAAGCAGATTAAACAGTAGCAGTGTGGGCAGGCCAGCGCTGGTGGATGCCACAGAAATCACAGCCCGTCTCCGTGGAGAATCTCCTTATGCTGCGGGGCCTCTAAAGAGGCAAAATATAGAAAAATGTGCAGCTTTCCCAATTAGTTCTAACTGTGCTTGTTGTATAGTTTTAGTGTTTATACAGCAGTATAAACAAACTGCTGTAAGGAAGTCACCTTAATCTAGGCAAACCTAGGTAAACTTTTAGACCTAGGTAAACTTCTGCGTTTTAGTTATGAGGGAGACGACAGCGCAGCAGTGAAATAGTTCAGTGTGTTAGAACGCTTACAGTGTTGGGGACAGTGCACATAAAGTGACTTTTTACATTTGCTTTATCACAGAGACTTTGGATTGCAGTTCTCTAGCACAGAGTAAAGCTGGCTGACACCATCACTCGGACTCTGTGTGCTTGACAGAGAGCTGTTAGGATGGGAAATAGTGCACTAAAAGCCCACCTGGAGACAGCACAGAAAACTGGTGTGTTTCAGCTAACAGGAAAGGGGCTTACTGAGGTAATGTACTGGGAGGGGAAACATGGCTGTTTGTGTGTATGACTGACACTTTCAGAGAGAAATTCCCACTTGTTGTAATGCACCTGCATGCATGTATTTCTTACAAACAGTCATGGAAAATATTTTTTTTTTTTTTTTTTCCCATTTTTGCTTGCCTCATCTTGATTGAGGATTTATCTGTCAGGGCACTTGTATGCTTATAAGCCTATGCTTTATAGTGCATATATGTTCAAGAAATACTAGTTATGATGTTTTGCTTTTAGAAAATGGCTGTAAACTTGAGTGGGACAATTTAAATTTTATAAATGTATTGTAACTTAGAAAGATACTGCACAATTTGTCATATTTAGGTACTTATGTTGTATTTAACTGTAGCCATATGAATAGTCTGTACAGGCTGTTCATTGGGCTGGCAGCGAGCGTCCTAAAAGTTTATTATATTGGAAATTATCTTAACTTAGACTTAACTGCAGAAAAACACAGAATGTCCTGGAACCATAAGTCAAGCAACAATTCACAGGATAGCCAAAAATAACTCTATATTGCAGTAATTTTCCAAGCCTTTTCTAACATGCCATCTTCCACTGTCCTACCTTCTCTCTTCCCTTTTTCTCTGTCAAGCCAAGGAAGGATCAAAACCACTGGCTTATTTACCAGGACTCCTTGATGGTGGTTGTCAGGTTTTTCTTTTATTCACCTGGGTGCTCAGACTGAGTGCCAAAGTGGTACAGGATGTAAATAAGAATAAGGAAAATAGTATACATAATTATTTAAAAAGGAAAGCAGGATAAAAATTTGATCATACTCTGCTAAAATATAGAGTTATTAACTGGCTGTAGAGTATTTTAAATGATAGACATGTTTAAGAGAGACACATAAGAGGATGACAATGTAATGGTTTTCATTTTACATATTTGGATGAAAAACTACTCCTTCTAGATGTTAGTGTTTTTTTTATAACCCCTTTCCGTGCTCCAGATGAAAAAATATTTTTAAAAATATGTGTTAAACAAATACGCTAATCACACTGCAGTGATTGGACATTGTAATACATATGACAGTATATAACAGTGAGAAAATTAAAATTTCAACTGTATGACTTGAACATACAAATTTGTATCAACTCTTTAAATGCTGTATCTTTTTCCCCCCCAATAGTTTCCTGAAGATCTGCAGAAGCTAACAAGCAACTTAAGGACAATAGACTTGTCGAACAACAAAATAGAGATCTTGCCACCTCTCATTGGAAAATTTTCCTTTTTGAAGAGCCTTGCTCTAAACAGCAACAAACTGAGTACGCCTGCTAATTATTATCTCCACTGATTTTTAAAATAATAACTAATTTTCTCTATCAAAAACTAAATTTAATGATTTAACTCTCACAAGTTGTAAATGGGGTGTTTAGTCACCTAAACTGAAATTTTTGGAATTTATGTACAGGATAAAAAAACTCTAAATCATAAATTGTACAAAACTAGTTGCCACTTAGTGTATTATCAACTTTACAATGACACATGAGTACTTAAACCCATAGAGGTTTTGTGCTGTGACTTAACCTGACATGAGGGTTTAACAGGGCTAGATGGTTTAGTACTTGCCTAGTGAACAGGTAAGGAAAATGACATGTAGACAATGTTGCTGGCCATTCAGCTCTTGTTACTGTTTCTGTTAAACAAACATCCATCATTATAGAAAAATCACAATGAAGAAAGCAGGGGGTTTATGCATCAAGTATGTATTATCTACCTTTCTGAAAAAACAAAAATAACTTACAAACCTCATTGACTCTGTAGTGGAACTCAGGAATGTTGGAGGTTATAGACATGTGTAGATGGAAAGAGGGATGAAGGGATGCCAGCAGACCGTACCTGGTGATGTTTGTATGCTGGTCTGACACAGTACAAATTATCTCCAAACTTACTTCAATAAGTTGAGTAATATCTTTAAAGGGCAAAGGTGAAATTGTGAACTTTGTGGTATTTCAAGTGTCATAGAACATGCTGGCAGAATGTAAGGACTATAACTTGACAGGCTAAAATCTTCTGAACAGTGATTTCAGACTGTGATTTGAAGGTCTGCCTTGTCTGCAGATTATTTCTAATACATTTATGGATGATGATTAAAAAGCACGTGTTGTCTGTGGGCTTAAGTTTCTCTGCAGGCATCTGTGCCTTCACTGGAAACTGGGGAGAAATCCAGTGAGAAATTACTTAATATAGCACTCTTCTCCCTGCAGAAGCTTATTTGAATTAAATGTTTACTGCTCTTTAGGTCATACATTTTTGTGTCATTTTTCTCTAGCTGCTTTACCTGAGGAGCTGTGTAAACTGAAAAAACTGGAAACACTACACTTGAATGGCAATCACTTGAGGCAGCTACCAGCCGCATTTGGACAACTTTCAGCTCTCAAAACTCTGAGCCTTTCTGGAAACCAACTTCGGACTGTGCCTACACAGCTCTCGGGTCTTCGCCATTTGGATGTGGTAGATCTTTCAAAAAACCAGATCCAAAATGTCCCTGACACTGTGGGAGAACTGCAGGCTATTGAACTCAATTTGAATCAGAATCAGGTCTGGTAACAGAGATGTTGTGGGAATGTGGATTTTGGACATGGTTTATCTTGGATTTAGTACAGCCACAGAACATAAGATGAGACCATCAAAACTTAATAGCTAAAAGACATCTCCTGGAAACAACACAAATGAGGAATCATAACTAGCATTTGAGTACTAATGCATCCAACTGCTTGATTTGATTAACTAAAAAATCATGAATTTAGTCATGCAGAAAATTATTTGAACAGTTCTTGAGTAGGAATATGATAAACAGATGTGTAGGTTGCTTGTCATCATGGGATAAAAAAAGTTATTTTGATTTTTGATAATTTGTTACTTATGCATTGTTTTTAAGTACTTACTATTAATGTAGTTTATATTTACATTATGGTAGTTGTTCTGTATAAGTCAGAAACATATCACTTGATAATCATTAATCACTACCATTTTAATCCCATTTATCTTTTCTTTTTATTTCCACAAGATTTCTCAGATCTCAGTGCAGATCTCTCACTGTCCACGCCTCAAGGTCTTGCGTTTAGAAGAAAACTGTCTAGAACTCAGCATGCTGCCTCAGAGTATCCTCAGTGATTCCCAGATCTCACTGCTTGCAGTAGAAGGCAACCTCTTTGAAATAAAGAAACTCAGAGAACTGGAAGGTTATGACAAGGTTTGTGTTTTGTTTTGGGGGTTTTTGTCCTTTTTTCTTTTTTAAGAAACTCCCAGTGAAGTCCTTACTTATAACAATAAGCATTTATGCTGATAAATAAAAGCACAAAGTAGTCTGTTGATAGTGTCATCGCTACTGGATTCATAACTAACCTCTGGAAACAACTCCAGGAGCTCTTCAAAGAACTTTCTCATAAGATTCAGGGTCAGTGTTCTTTCATCAGCATCCCTTGAAGCATAGCTTCAAGAAGACAGGTGTGTCTTCATTTTGCTGTGACAAAAAATAAGGGATGCTTCAAATTATACAGTATTTTTTAAGTATTAAATATTAGTTCATCCTTAACACTGGAGATTTGACCATTAATCTGAATTGCAGCAAATGCCAGAAATGTTTTGGGGGTGGCTTTGTTTGTTTGAAGTTAAAAGCTCTAATAGTTATGCCTGGGATAGAAAAATATGCTTTAGCTGCAAAATGATTTTGAGTCTGAGAGCAGAAACTCAGCTGCTTTTAATAGTAATGAATCCTCTATTAGTTTTTGAAAAAATCTTAGATTTCATTGTTTTCTTTGTAGTACATGGAACGATTTACAGCTACAAAGAAGAAGTTTGCATGATCACTATTCTGACCCTGTGTATTACCAGTAAGAAGACTTAGACTAGAAGCATCTGCTTCACTGACTTGAACCAAGACTGATGAAGGAATTGATCAGAGCACTCACTCCTCTTCCAGTAGCCTGAAACAGCTTGTTAAGATCACATTGAATAAACTTGAACTAGAGAATATAGGTATTGAACTGATGAACCTGCCCAGGGGCCAGTTTTGATTTTTTTGCCACAATAGCTTTTAACACAGTACATGTTCTCCTTTGTCAGGGCTTGTTCTTTTACAGAGAAAGGGAACAAGCATTTCAAAGTTGCCAGTTCGCTTTTGTCAGGAAGCTGGCTGTTGATTTGTAAGAGGATTATTTCTTCTGGAAACATTTTTCCATGCTAGCACATGGAAGTTCTACCACCAAAGCACTATATGTCTTGCAGGAAGCACTGTTGTGCAGAGAAGAACTTCTACAAATGAGGTTTAGTTTATAATCTGTGTAAGTTTGTTGTTTTTTTTTTTCATGAAGCACAAAGAGTTGTGGTTAAGTTAAATGTTTTATTAATAGCTTCCAGTAAACAAATTGTGGTTTGAGCATCCTTAATTTATATTTTACTCTACAGGCTTTCTCTTCCCATAAGCAAGAATTGCACTACAGTCCACTTTTGCTTGAGCTGTATCAAATAAAAATTAGGTTCATCTTCAGTGTATTCATTAAAAGTGTATATTGCTAGAAAATATAATATCCTTGCACTGACTCCTTGTGTACAGAGCAATGCTGAAGGTTTTAGTTGTCAGCCCACTGCTGCTGCCTTATTACCAAAAGCACCTAGAAAGAGCTAAAAATGTATGCAATTATGTAACTTATACTGAAAAGGAAAATGTACTTGTATATTTTAGTAAATTATTTTCAAAAAATCAGTTCAAGTTTACTTGGTGTAACTGTTGTCATTTCATTAAGTAGTACTAAGATCACTGAAAGCCCTCACTTAGCTACTTGAGTCTGTCGGTTGTTGGTAACAGCTACACTTCAACATTACACCCATAATTATGATTAGCAATAAGTGGTTCTTTTGTGAGATGCTCAGAGAGGTATTTATTTCCCTGTTGCCATCTTATTTGCATTCTTACATAGTAATACCTAGAAGAAGTGTGTCTTAGGGAACATCAGCTCCTTATTCCAAGGATGGATGTGATTCATCATTTAACAGGGAGCCAGTTGTACTTAAGAATCCCCATTCCAGCTGTTATTTCATAAAAAAACCTACTAGCTTCTTGACAGAAGTAGCCGACAGCTGACAATGTTCATAAGACTACTTTGTTTTGCAAGACATAACCAGGGAAGTGCTTTAAGAACACTTGATGTCTTACCATGATGCAAGGCCCTGTACAGTCAGAAATCTATTCAACTTCATACTAATAGATACACAGATTAGGACATGCAAATTGAGTACGGAATAAAGCCTCCACACTTGTTCTAAATTTTTTACTGAAAGTGTCTGTGCTCAGAGGCACTGCTTCTCTCATTTAACGTGTTTATCAGGAATCTTTTTTCTATTCAACATGTAAGAAGAGATGGTAGTACAGAACCGTTGAAAATTGTGGAGTTAGCATTGCTACAGAAAAATTTTACTATTGTGGGAAGTCTTTTAAGTCAACATTTCTTTTTTTGTATCACTAGTACATTTAGAAATGTACTTCAACCTTTCAGTTGCTCCTTTGCTGCCTTGGAGTTATGACTGCTGTCAAAGCTAACAAAGCTTTTTTAAGAGCAAAATGGAGAAAGCACCACATCAAATACTTACTGGAACTGAGTTAGTCCTAATTAACTAAACTTGTTCCAGAGCAGAGGAAGACTATTGCTGTTGCAAGGAAAAAGTAACTGGCTGGTGCCCTTACTTGTTTTAACTCACAGCAATGAACTCTGTCTAAGGTACATAGTAGAACCCTGTTCTAGACATTTCAGCACTCTAACCGAGTACTAATTTTATATTGGGACTTCCTGTTTTCCCTCCTTATCACCCCCACCCTAAAACAAGTGAAGCTATAAACCACTTTTATTTCCACACACAATTATGCTTGCGGGTTTTTAATTCTGGAATTACTGAGGTAGAACATTACCCTAATTAACAACATAAACCATTTTTGTATTTTGTTTCAGACGTATAGCACTTGCTCTCCAATTCTCCATTGCAGTAAGACACACATTTCATCCATGTATTCTACCAGCACTTAGACACTGGCACAGCAAAGGTGAATTAGCAGCTGCCAGTCATTGTGGTGTGAACAGTGAGTTGTTTCACCGTATTGCCTTCACACAGGTGAGTTGTGAAAGTAGCTGTACAAGCAGCATGTGCTGCAGTTCATAGTACAGTTACTGCTGTGCTAAAAAGCTGTCTTTCATCAAGGAATAGACTAGCTTGAATTTACCAATTATTGTCCTTTAAGTGTACCCATGGGACATGTGCTGCCTCCTCGTAATAGTTACAAAAGCAGGCTGTCCCCAGTTTCTTTTCCTCATTACTGGTAGATATTAGATAGTATCTTAGAAGTACTTCTTCCAAGCTCTTCCCAGGTATGCTCCCAGGTCTCTCTTGCAGCTCAGAACTGTTGCAATTCAACAGAAGTCTGTTTCCCCCCATACCAACTCCCTCTCCTTAACTGTTCAGGAAATATGAGGTTCTGGTATGAGAGAAAATAAAATTTAAATTGCCTCACAAATGAAATTGCATTTGCAGTAAAATTCCACTCCTCCCAACCACACCCATTCTTTTCTTAGCATTGGGATCTCTGTGAAATAAAAATAGAAGAGGAACTTCCTAGTTGCATAGTAGCAGCTAGTTCTGCCAAGTTTTTCAAGGACAGGAAACTAAAAGACATTTCTAAGAGAAAAGAGTTTTAAAACACATTCAGTTATAAAAGTATGTATTTTTGTGCACAATATATAGTTTAACAATCAAAAGCAGAAACTGTAAACCTTCATTCTTAATAGCATTCAGACATACAAGGATGTACAAGTGTCGATTTCATACCATAGATATGGAAATTAAGCATCTACTCTATAGACAACAGTAAGACATCCAAGAAGCAAACTGGTTTTGACTAACATAAAGGCACCAACTCCCTCACAGATTTGGCTCTTGCTGCATCAGGAAATAGTATTGATACTCTGATAATACTCGAGAGTCTCAGAAATTTCCTTGTGCAGTATTCACTGCAATATTACAATTTTGATATACCAATCACAGCATTTTATCAGCCAACACGCTCATTTATTGTTAGAGCTCAGGCAAGTCAAGAACAAGGACTTGCAATGGCAAGGGAGAAAAACACTCCAGTGTTTGGAATGTCTAAATGCCACAGAGCAAGCGTGCACTGTGTAAGCAGAATAAGGTAACCACTTCAGTCTTCTGTTCCAGGAGACAATCATAATTAAATAACATATACTTTGCTTTCACAACTAGCAGCAAATATTCCTTAAGTTAATCTGAAGTTTTTAAGAATGAAAGAAGGGCATACAAAGTCCCTATGCAGGTGGCTGTTCAAAGTTTACTATGCAGTGTTCTTAAAAGTACTCCTTTACTACCTTGCGTTTTTAAGCACATAATCTTCATTTACTGATTAAGTAGCTAGTGAGCTTTTAAAATTCATTAGCATTCCAACAATTACCAGAATCTAGAGAGCAGCCAACCCACACTACTCAAGTATCTAGTCCCATAAAAATGACTTCACCGTATACACATAAGGCAAACTGCCACTGGCCTGTTTTTACATGCAGCTGCCCCATCCTTTGGTCAGTTGTTTGGGGTTTTTTTGTTTGGTTGGGTTTTTGTTTAGTGGGTTGTTGTGGGTTTTTTGTTGGGGTTTTTGTGCACGTGGTTGTTGGTTTTGGTTCTTTTTTCTTTAAATATCAAGTTCTCCTGGGAGCCAACTGGAAATACACTGGTAACACTGACTGTATATCTACTAAAAAGAAAACAGAACACTCAAAAAAACACTGTCTTGCATTTCTGTGGATTAGTGTCATCTCTGACTCGGGTTCAGTATTAGTGCCTACAGGGTGTTTGTGGACTGTTGTTCAAAAAAGCACCTCATAATACTATTAGTTTTCATTATTCCTCCTATCAATTTGGTTTGAAGATTTTTGCCATCCAATGCTGAGTATCACAGGTTAGTCCAAATCATCATTTTCAACTCTAATATATTGCTGGGTGGAGTTAAAATAATCTAAGTCACTTGCAGTTTAATTACTATCAAGATTTCAAGAAAATCTTTTTATATTACAGTAAAAACAAACTATTTTTCTTCACAGGAGAGTACTTGACCTCACCCGGTCAGAATCCCCTCTATTACTGCAACAGAGTAAGACCATTTTATTTGCAAGCTACTTGGATAGACAATATTTCCAATTGCCAGTCCCAAAGTCTGCAATAATAAACCAGTCAGGAATCTATTTACAATAAGTTTATTTAGAACTAGCATACAGTTCATAAGTAACTACTGCTTCCTCCAGACTTGTGACAAAAAAGTTTCACAATATGCTTCTCTGGTTTTGGTAGGTTTAAGAAGCACTCCCAAAGTCACCACTGAGAGCAAACTCTGCACCAGATCTCAATCATTATTTTGCACTGGAGAAAGGCATTAACTGAACTCCAGTGAAAACTGGCCAAAAGAAAGTAAGATACGGGAAGCAAGCAAACTGCATGCTTTTCTACTCAGTTTCTTCCAGTTCAGATACATCATTCAAACAAAAGTTAACTTGTAGATGAGGGGTGTAAAATTTTCTATCAAATGAATACCTCGGAGAGATAGTTTTATCTTCTACTTGTGTGCATGGGGTTTAGATCAGATATATATACACACACAACAAATATCTTTAGAACAATGCAGCATGATTGGTCATGACCTCCAAACCGATGTCAATTTACCGTAAAGAAATGGAAAACTTATATCCTTCTGGTTACCCTTAAAGTTCATGTGGTTAGGAAGTGTTTTAAAGCCCTCAACCCACAAGTTGTAAGTAATGGGCCTGTTCAATTCTGTTTGTGATCCACAAACTCAACTCCAAACCAATTGTGTGGTTTGGATTGTAAAACTATGGTTAGATGCTAGAGATACAAATCAGACAATGTCCACCTAGTCCCTATTTTAGTGAAGACACTCAACTTATGAGGTATTTCAAACAGTGCAAAGTGCCCTCTCCAACTTTTCACAACTGTGAATTCAGGTTACCCTGCTTGTTCAACTTAAATAAAGGACTGATTTTTGGGTGCAGGAAAAAAAAAATTAAAAAGAAATTGGGAAGAGGAATATAACATGCAAGAAGACTCTCAAAGCCCTAACACTTTTAGCCCTGAGCAGTTTAAAGAAAGTGAAGGCAGATGAGTAGAAGGAAGTTGGCTGCTTTCTTGGAGTCAAGGCCATGTTTACATGAAGCAATAAAAGAAAACTAATCCCTACAAAAGGGGTAGTGCTTCATTTTTCCCAGCCCCTCTTATTTCATAATAGAAGTTTCACAGATCCAGGAATATGGTGGCTTGCAGCTGGAGAGGCTGTCGTTGAACAATGACAGCAGGCTTTAATTTTCAATTAGTTTCTTGGCTCTGATGTTCGCTTGCTCAATGCGTTCCCTGTTTGTATCAGCCTGAAAGAGAGAAATTCATAGGTCATTTGCAGACTTTATGCAAAAATTTTTAAACTTTAAAAATTCAAAGTGACATGAACTTCTGAATTGCAAGGGTATCATCACTGTAGTGGAGATAAGGGGAGCAAGTTTGCTAGAAGTAATTTTTTTTTTTCCCTAGACAGCATATGCTGTCAATTTTGGCAGAAGCAACCAAGAGAAAAAGGCTTTACACTTTAGCTGACTTCCAAAAAACAGCAGCTTGCCTCAGCTGGTCAGGAAGCATATTAACAAATCAAAGGAATAAAAACTCTCTCCCAGTGTTTAGATACTCTGAACTAAAGTCAAAACTGGGCCTATGGGCATGAAGTCAGATTTATTTTGCTTGGTACAAATCCACAGTTTTCATTCTCATTTCCTTCAATGTCCTAGTGCCGTAACAATATGGCATTTGTAAGAACAAGCTTTACATTTTATTATTGTTTAATATGCTACAAAAAAGTACAAAAGTAAGGTCACAGTACCTAGGTTGAACAAGTGTCAAAATACAGTCTTACTGAAAAGGTATGATAAAGAGTTTATAAGTTTCCCCAATTATACAGTGTGCTATGGGGAATGTGCAGGAAGTATAATAAGCACAAAACCAGCCTCTGCCCTCACCCTAGTAGAACTCCTAAAAAGCTCAACCTGTGTCAAGTATTAGCCATTTCACACCTTTGTCTTGCAATGGGCTGGGCAGAGCACACTTGCTGTTAAAGTTCTTCCCTCCTTCCTGCCTTTCGGGTCAAGGGGAGGGGAGGGACAAACACCTGCTATAGAAAAGGGAGAATCTAATCTGTTAGCAACACTTTGGAAACACTAATCTAGTTCCTAGATCTTCTTTTATGAAAAATACAGTAATGTAAGTTTCATTATGGGTTTATTCAGACCAAGAGTCCTGCATAATACTACCAAGAGTCATCCAGTCAAGTCTATTTGCCAGGTGAGTCAGAATTTTTCAGAAAATAGAAGTATCAATTCTATTCTGAAATTAAGATTAAAACTGCTCTTTGTTTCTTTACATGATACTGTTGTTTGGAGATTTAAAGACAACATTTGGTTTGGTCTCCATACTGTCCACTAGATTTAAGAAGTTATCAGCATAAAAGGATTAATTTAAATATCCTGAGACAATGCCAATCTCAAAGCCAAGAATTGCACTTTCATTTTCATTCTGGTCTGCAAAGCAATTCTAATTTGTATACATCTTATTTTAATAATTAGTAAGACCTGATCAGCAAGATTTATTCAAATCACTAAACCAGAAGAGCATCAGGCCAAAAGACATGCTTGAATCTACTAGAAACAATAATACTAAAAACAGTAATTGCCACTTGCCATTTATTTGACCAAGCAGTTTCCAGTCTGCTTTGTAAGTTATAAGAATTTCACAACTCATTTTAAACTCCAAGAAATTTTCTAGTGTGCTTTAAACTGTCTGATTTTTTTTAACTAATGATAATCAGTTGTGCAGTTTCAGGGAACAGTTAAGGCATCCTCCATATGATCATGTTGATTTGCCTTATCAATACCACAATCCCTTAATTACTAGACAAAATTGAGATGCTGACAGATGCAACCAGAATTCCATTCCTCTTGCTTTTAACCCTACTGCACGTTTTAGTGAGAATTTTAAAATCCTATTTTGTCTTCATACTATAATTTCACAGTAATTGGTGTTAACTTCTACTTTTTGAAATCTTTAATGTACACTGTTCATTAAATGTTTTGCTTCCTTTCTCAACCAGGATGCCTATAAATTAGCTTCTACTCATTTCAGAATATGGACATTTCTAATACAGACTGAGCATTCTTATTAAGCTGCCCTTTGAAAGAGACCTCCCCATAATATGTTTTGATTAATCTGTTTGGAGAAGCTAACACTTAAGTAATAAAACTACGTTAAAAAAAAAGGAAGTTACTAGGACTAACTTCATGTGCAGACCATTTCCCTGTGCACCTACAAACTCCATTATTCAAAGTTTCCCCAGCTCCAATATTAATTTGTCCACAAGAATTAGGGCAATGAATTACTGTGTTTTACTTTACGTTCATTATGGTGACTTTTTAGGAATTCAAGAAGAGCCTGGACATTGCTAAAAATACCTATTCCTTACCACAAGAAAAAAAACTTCCTGTGAGCAACAATCCCCCAGGTATACCTGCAGTAATTATTTGTACTTTTGATCCCATGAAGTTTTTTAGTTTTCAGAGTAATCTCTGCTGTATATTTAGGTTTCCTGACACTCAAGCATTTGAATTTTAAGCTATCTACCCTATATGTATCAAGGTACATCTCTTGTTCAAATCATTGCAACCTAGAGGATGACATTACCTTACCACATCTTTGCTGCAAATACAGTGTGCACATTCCTAATAACCTCTCAGTTACAGCCTCTGAATTGAAGGCAGAGAACATCTTTGACACTTACCTTTACATTTATGCGGTCTATTTGCTTATTCTGGGCATCAATCTCATTGCCCATATCCAAAGCCATGTTTTTCAAATTCCCAAGAATGTTTCCAACTTGAGCAAGATTTTCATCCATTTCATCTTCTCTAGCATCATTGGTTATCCTGTTCAAATAATTAAGACAATTTTTCAAGAATCAAGAACTTGCTTTTATCTAGCCCAGATTGACTCTAGTAGAACTTGTTTGTTGCACTATGCATTGAAACCAAGCTACATTTTTCCCCTTTTAAAACTCCCTGTATTTCAAGCAAGTGTTCACAAAAAAACCCCAGTGCTAAGCTAGCCACTACTACAAAAATAGCCTTAAAAATTAAAATAGCTCCCAGAAGTTTAAGATGTTTCTCTCAAATATACTTTATGACAGTATTGGGCCTTGATATTTTTAACAGTCCCCTTAATAACTGAGTACTAAGCCTTATAGTTCTCACATGCAGAAAGAGACTGACAATACCACCACCACGTTAAAAAAGCAGAAGTGTAAGATGAGCAGTACAATACTGAGGGGTGTAGGTGTCTGCCATCTCCTATCCAAGAAGTAACAATTCCTCCAAACAACAGTAAAAAAATTTTCATTCATCAACTTGACTTAAAATGCACCTGAAAAAGCTGACAACTAGTAAGAGGATTTGTGCATTTGAGGTTGAGGAATATGAACAAGCAAACCTTGTAATATATCCACCACTTGGTCCTCCAGATGTCTGAGGCTGCTGCCGATTTATACTTCTTGGTTGCATGGATATCACATGATCTGCTGAGTTCTCTGTTCCATCTCCCCAGGTTGCTCTGTACGCTTTGCTGGCCTCAAAGTTCTTTGTCCTTTTCCGTAAATATAAAAAATGTGAACCACTACATTAGAAATATGGTTTCCTGACTGAAATGCAGTATTAATCTAGAATTTTCAGAAACATTTGTCTTGTGCCCAAAAGAGATTAAATTTTTTTACAGATAAACCTTTGTCTATATAATAATGTCTTCTTCTATCTTGATAGTGCAAACACAACTGAGTTATTCTTAGGACAGTGATTACTTTGGTCTCAAGCTTTAATACAAGAACAGCAATTTGCTTAAAGCAATACTTTACCAGAGGACAGAAGCTTATGACAGTCACAGGAAAGCCTACCCTCTCATAAAATAAATTTGCACTTATTACACAAATTAATCTAGAGTCAAGATTAGTTACCTTTCAGAAAGAAATGGGGATGAATGCAAAAACTCCCTCAAACAAATACCTATACTATGCAAGAAAACCATTCATTATTACTGGTTTTTAAATCAAACATTAAAAAAACTACTTGGCAACAGAAAAAGTTAATGTTTGTCATGTTAACTTTGATTATGAACTAACAGCAATCATGTTTAAGTAGCTCTTTCATTCTGCAATTCAATTATATAACTCCATTAAATCAATAAGCCAACTTAACATTACACTTTCCATGTAATTCATAGGAGAAAAAAAAACGTAAAGAAAGCACACTGACACAAAGCAATCTCAAGAACCACAGAGCCACAAAAGCAAGAAGGGAACAACAAAATAAACTTATTTAAACTTGGATCTGTTCTCATGAATCCTAAAGAATTAATGTAAAAAATATTCTCATGTTCACCTTGTTTTGTGACATTTTCAGGTTTATTCTAGACAATCCAGACACTGCCATTTTTCTGCTTCTTTAGACACCGTGAAGGGAAATACATAGCATCTCAGTACATCTAATTTTGCAATTGCTGGCAGTCAATTTCTAGGGATATGGTGCCTTTCAGTAACCTGGACACTACACGTTTGAAGAGTTGTGAAAACAACTGTAATGAACAAATATTCCCCCTCATTCTACTGGTATTTAGGTATTCAATATGGGAAATTATGTCTCATAGGTCAGATCCTACAAGAAGTAATCTCGAATGAATACATGAAGGGGAAAAAATAGAATAATTTCCAGGTCCTAATGGAAATGTTGCACCCAACAAAACCCTGAAGAAACCTAAAGTTGTCAATTCTAGCTCCTAGTACATACACAGGCCTAAAGATCTCTAAGTTTACTGCAACTAGATTCAATGTCATATTTTAATCTCATTTACACTAAAGCCATAACCAGTAGAGATCTTTGTGGTGCCAGAGGCAACTGTGAGGACTTCATCAACAAAAAGCAAGTGACCTGAAGACTAGTTGTGTCTGTGAAGTAGACAGCCAGAAAAAGAATTGTTCAAAGTAAGCACAGTTAAGAAGAAAACTTCTCACCACCTGTTTTCAAGAGCTGTTTTTCAAATTACTATACATTCACATCTCTCAAGCTGCATTTCTGGAAAACTAAGGCAATTTACACAACCTGTGAAACCAGAAACAGCTCAAGCAGTTGTTCACCATTTCCACAGCTAATAATACCCTCTGTAGTAATGGACATTTTCTACTCACATCAGTATTACAAAACATCACAGTCACAAGGAGAACCACATGCAGGCAGACATCATGCACATGCAAGCACAAATGCAATAGAAATATCACTTCAGACAGCTGGTTAAATATGCATCTGCACTACTAACACTGACCTTGTCCTAAAATCCACTTTCACCAGTTTAAGTGAATACAGCTTCTTATCCTAGTCTTCATTTTTAGAAAGCAAGCATAAGTGTTAGGAGAGAATAGAGAAGAAAGTAGTAAAGATCAACAAAAAGGTAAATTGTTATTAGTATACAGATTGTATAATAGAACTGCCAGTATTTGGTGTTTTCACAAAGCTTTTATAAATCATTTAAGCCTAGGAGAAATGAAATTCCCAAACCAATAATTCAGCAAATGTTCTGATTTGGCTTATTTAAGCTTTATGCTTTTATGAAAAATATAAAAAGCTGTAGAGGTAACTGACAAATCTGACTGACAAAAGGGATGGTGTACCAAAAGATATATGAAAGACACTCACTCTTTCTTCTTTGCTGCCCCCTACTTACCCATTTTTCTCTGTACATTACTGTCTAGTTTGGCACACAACTATTTCTGTTCTCTGTGTACCTGGACTGCCACAAGAGTTTACAAATTCTGAGCTTGCTCAGTGTCAATAAGCTGCTTATCTTCAGTGAAATGAGACTATCAACTACAGAAAACAAAGACTGAGTGTGTCAAAATGCTCAAAGTCCACCAGCTTGAGCCAACTAATATAAAGCAGTAAGCACACCTATCCAGAAGCCAGGACACCTGCTTTTTCAAGGGACTAAAGCACTAAGACTTTCAGCTTTAGAAGTCACATTCATATCTGTCTAAATGACCCTTAAAATACTATTCTGTTGGTTAAGTAGATTCAGCTACTCCAAGGAGTTTTTACCTAAACTTCTGCTACTTCTCCATTGAATGATAAATTGATTTTGCTAATGCTAAAGAGCAAAAACCAACAAATGCACACAGTCACCAAATTCACTTCAGTCACCATACCCAATTTATGCCTCCTTCATTTGGAAGGGCTATGATCGCAATCAATTAACAGAAACGATTTTGAACTTTACTGCTTAAAGGTAAAGCTGGGACACCATCAAAAATAATTCTGACATTGTTCAGGCTATTTACTTGTTTAAAAGTAAAAATCAAGTGCCATACTGAAGATTAGATTACTCAACTGACTTAGATATGGCAGCCATAACACTGATGAGGTGTTAAAAAGGTGCTGTGAAGCAGGTCTGCAAGAGTTTATGTAGTCACTAGTGAAAGGAATAAAGCTTTAACACCAGTGTCTGCTCTGTTCTCCTACTCTCACCCTCCCTAAAGCATGAATATTTTTCAAATGCTTAGAGAATCCAGTATTAATTTCCTTCTCCAAAACATAAGTTGTCTTGCTTTAAAATTAGTACAAAAGTACTGTTGTGAAAAAATGATTCTTGGAATCAAATTTCTAAGAGACAGGAACTTATATACAGACATTTGCAGTCGAATTTGGTCTCATCTACATGGACACAGATAGTCTTCTACTAGTCTACTAAAATAGGAGCCTTAATGAAATTAGGACACAACTGTGCAGGATGTTATATAGCAGCTATATTTACAGTAAAAGGGGCACAATGTGTGGTTAGATACAAGTAAGCTTCAGTTACTCTCATACCATTTTAAAAGGATGCAGCTCTACAACTTTGGTAGAGATTCAGCATTTTTTAATTAGCTCTTCTATTAGTTAATATCTCCTGGTACAGTACATATTGGGAATATTCTAGAACTCAGACCCAACTACCCATATAACTGACCTGTTACAAGGACAGACACAGAGCCCACAACATTTGTTGAGCTCTGTCAGCGTCTTCTCAGCTTCTCTCATGTCCTTATTTATCTGGTCCATGCCCTCTTCAATACGATTTAGTTGTTCTAGAAGAGAAACAAATAACCTGAATAAACATGGACTGGGGGAAGGTGGGGGAAATAAACATTTCTTTATAGCAGGAACAAGTTTCAGTTCTATCTTTGTACCAAGACTAACAACTTTTTTTCTTTCCTGCCTTCTACGATCTTTTTTTTAAAAAATTTTTAAGAAAGATATTCAGTAAGAGGTTTTGGTTACTACTTTGCAAATATCTTCCCTCCTTAGAGCAGCATTTCTGTTGATACTTTTAGAATAAATGCAGCTAGTTACATTCATGCCATGGTGGAAAGAAGCAGGTTCTGTAGCAGAGCTGTATTACATTGTAACTATCATTACCTCTCAACTACTTTAAAACCTCTTTTCAATGCTACAAATACACAGGAATAAATAACTAGGAAATACCATTTTCATCGAAATAGTCCTCAATAATAAGCCTTTAGTTCCAGCAACAACTCTTTTATGATAATACTTTTCTTACACTGATTACATTCTAATATTGATTTTTAGTGTTAGTGAAGAACTTACCTCCTTGTTCATCCAGCATGGTAATAGTTTTGATGCCAACATCCTGGGACTGCAGAAAGAAATTTAGTTGCAGATATAAAATGAGATTGCAGCGCAAAATCAGAATGTCTGGATAGCAATTTCGATAATCCAACTAAGTTTATAATAAAACACTGTACTTGAAATAACTTCCGTAGTAAAGCTATTGCAAGCTTCAAATTATAAACTGTGTTAGGCTGATAAGCACCTTACCTGTTACACGATCTCAATTACTGGGGTTTTTATGGTGCGTTTGTGAGGTTTTGCTTACATTACAACAAGATAAAATTTATTGTAATACTCAGATTGAACTGTGACAACATCTAGCTAGAAAAGCAAACCTAGCTGTGCTTGTGTTGAGAAGTAGCATTTGGTTCATTTGGTTCATTCATCCCTACATCCTTCAAAAGGGCTTACAAGGCCTTTAGTCCTGAGACACAGAATGAAAGAAGGCAAAACAAAGCCTGCAAAATCATTCCTAAGAATTCAGCAGTGAGGAATATACTACAGCAGAGCTCTTTGCTGGCTCAGAGTCTTGGTCTAGCATGCAAGTTGCACCCATGCTTTACTGTAAAGTGGCAGCATAGAATGAATCACCAAACTATGACACCAAGAGAAATTATGTTGGCTCATGACATGTACTTAACACTTGTGTGTGAGAAGCATTCATCAGACTGTGGGGATACAAATGCCTCACTGGTAACAGCAGCATCTTCAGCAAGCCAGAACTGTGCAGAGGAGTAGATTCCTCATACAACTTCAGTTCAATAAACACAAAATACAGATTCATTTCAAGTCATGTAAAAGGGTGTTAAGAGTTTCATTATCAGTTAAAACTGATGAACAGATTGTAAGATGTATGCAGAATTACTTGTTTAGAGCCAAGAGCAGTTATACTCTACTACTCCACCCAACTGAGCCCTACTGTCCTCATAGCAAGAACATTACCACACTGTTCACAAAGTGAGCTAAAAGACAGATGAAAAGATGCTATGAAAAGCATATTATGCAGCAGACAAAAACATAATTGACCATGAGAAGACTTTTTACAACTAATCTGTAGCATTTGGAGATAAGATCATTTTGCTTAAAACAGATAAAAAGGATTGATTCTTCTATAATCTGATATAATGTAAAAATCATGAAGGTTATGTCATTCTAATGCTACTTCTGAATCAAAGCAGCAACTTCTAATGATAAAGTGTGTGTGCCTTGAGAAAGACAAAAAACTCTTTAAAATCACTTTGTGAAGTTAATATGCTGCTTTTTGTACTTAAATCCAGAGAATTTAAGATCTTTTTCTTACCTCAATGGCCAAGCCAAGAATCCTCCTTGTGCTTTCCAAAGACTAGAAAGAGAAATTTAAAATGAGTGCATTAATTACTTTATACATTGTACACATCAGTGTCTGAAAGTCTTCTCTGCCACTTCATTGTAGTAAGGCAACAGCATACAAAAGGTTCATCACCTTGTCTATATTTAATACATGCTACAACATGCTCATAGCAGTAGAACATTAGTTTTCCTTGGTTATTAGTCCTTACTATTATTTTTCTTATCCCATTGGAAAGCAAATATAAAAATTGACACATTCAAATGAATTTTAGTTAAATAAGAAAGCCATGAAGTATCACTATGATTAACAATGCTGTAGGTAACCAAATTCCATCATATCAGTAAATCAGTAATCACAACTGGGTGAACAGTACTCAGTTAAGTGACTTTCAAATTCAGCAGTTAAAATTCATTCTTATTTTTAGGAGTAGTCTTCACTCCAGTATTCACCAACTAAAGTGAAAATTTAAAACATTCAGTTATAACCTTGCAGAATCATTATCCTGGTCTGTCTTTATGTTAAAAGATATTCTAATCTTGTCAGACAAGTACTGTAATCCCAGATGTCTTCCTATAATATTTACCTCATCAGTGACCTGGTTGGCCCTCAGCTGAATTTCTTCAGGTGATAGCTCATCCATGATGAGGAAATACTACTTGTAAGTAATCACGTTAAAGAGAACCTTCCCCCTGTAATAACAGATACCAAGCAAGCATCAGAATTATCCTTTCATCAGTATTTTGAGTTGAAGCTAGAAGATAGTTCAAAGAGTGAGAGTCTACACATTTCACTCTGCATAGTAAAACATCTCATTAGGACAAGAAGACACTAAAATAATTATTCAGCTGATATGACCTCACTGAGGAGCTAAAAGAACAATCAGTATACGAAGCAGTTCTCTTTCCAAGGTTTGGCTTCCTAAACATTTTTGAAAAAATTCTATTGTTAGTTAGGTAAAAGTCAGGAAATAAGGTCTTTAAATAACAAGCTTTTCCATGCTGGAAAAATACATTTGTTTGCCTAGATTTCAAATCTAGAAATACATTCATTAAGACATTTAAGTTATTAGCATAAACTTTACATGTTCTTTCCATTTCAGAATTCCAATAGTCAAAAAAAGAAGAAACATTTTCACAGACGAAACACCACCTAAAATGATGCCAAGTAACACTCTAGAAATGGTTGTTGTTATTTTACGGTGAATTCCTCAAATGCAAAAGGATCCACAAAGGTTTAAACTGGGATATCTGTAACTGTAGCAAAAGTTTTCTAATCTACCTTTCTCATATTAAACACAGGGTCATAACTGAAGTCCCAGCACGTCATGATTTACCTTTTGCTATAAACAGAAGATATATATTTTGCCTAAAACACAAGATGAATAAGCAATCCCATCAATAAGTGTAGTTCTATCAGAGACGGGTTTTTCCAAGCTAAGAATCTGCATTTTTATTGTAGGAATGGTAATAAAGCCAGCACTCCTCTCAATGGGAAAACAGAGCTCACAGCTATACAAGAATTTAATGAGAGCCCATAAGCTGAGAAATAAGAGGATATTTTTTGCCAAAAAAATTTCCCTCCTATTTTTAAACAAACTCTTGATCTGTTACATGAGTAGCTTGCAATTAAGTTCACATTATCCATGGATATAATTCCAAACATCCTGCTTGACTTGATCCATTTTCCCCTACAAGATGTGTATTTTAGAATATATAACAGAAGTAAGCGCTTCTAGGAGGGTAAATTTATGCAATTTGCCCAGCTGTTACCCCACAGCTCTTCACAGGAAGTGTGCATAACTCTGATGGTGAATTGAAATCAAGATACCTAAATCCATTACAGCTGAAGTACTTCAGCAGGTTACTGAAATAAGTGAAAATGTACTTAAATATACTTAAGCACCTAGCATAAGGTGCTGAAGCACCTAGCTCTAGGAGATTTTTCTGAAGTTGTCCATGCAAGTTAGGTTTTGCTACCATTTGGAAAAAAAAAAATAATCAAGATATTCTCACACAAGGCCTCTAAATAACTGTCTTCAGTAGTCCAAATTTCAGTGTATAATCAGTGAATTATCTTTTCATTCACAGGATTAAGCTCCTTTCATAAGGTTTATTTGAGGTGGTCCCAGCTTTGAATTTGGGAATGCCCTTCAAGCTGATTTGCACAGCTAAGGACTAGTAAACCTGGGACAGGGAGGAAAGTACCTATTTTCACTGAATTAGATTAAGCAACCTCTCTGGGCAACCTGTTCCAGTGCTCAGTCACCTGCACAGTAAAGAAGCTTTCATTGCCTCTTGTCCTGTTGCTTGACACCACTGCACAGTGCCTGGCTTTATCCTCTGATTCCCTCCCTTCAGATACTGATAGACATTGATGAGGTCCCTTCTCAGTTGTCTCTTCTCAAGGCTGAACAGGCCCAGCTTCTTCAGCGTTTCCTCCTAAGAGAGATGTTCCAGTCTCTTAATCATCTTTGTAGCCCTTTGCTGGACCAGCTCCAGAATCTCCACGTCTCTCTTGTGCTGAGGAACCCAGAACTGGACACAGCACTCCAGAGATGCCCTCACCAGGGCTGAGCAGAGGGGCAGGATCACCTCCCCGGACCTGCTGGCAATGCTCTTCCTGATGCACCCCAGAACACCTTTGGCCTTCTTGGCCACAAGGGCACTGCTGGCACAGGGACAGATTGTTGTCCACCAGAAGCCCCAGGTCCCTCCTGGCAGAGCTGCTCTCCAGCAGGTCAGCCCCCAGCCTGTGCTGGTGCCTGGGGTTATTCTTCCTCAGGTGCAGGACCCTGCATTTGCCTTTGCTGGATTTCAGACAGTTCTTCCCTGCCCATCTCTCCAGCCTCTCGAGATCCTTCTCAAGGCTGCACAGCCCTCTGGGGTATCAGCCACTCCTCCCAGCTTTATGTCATCAGCAAACCAGTTCCAACAGCTGACAGACAGGCTTTGTGTTCCCCTAGCTTGCTCATATCTTCCTGCAGCAAGAAGTTCAATAGAAATGCACAACATTCCACTCACTTTTGCTCTAAATCAATAGTATTTGGTCTTGAAACTGTTTATAAGTTGACCTAACAATGAAATCCAACTTCAAGATGTGGAGGAAAAACCCTTCCAACACAGCAGACACAGAAGGAAAGAAGTTACTTCCAGGATTCTTCAAGTAGTGCTTTGCCTCTTGTGAGATGAAACCATAATTTAAAGTGATGGCTCATATAATTGCTAGGATAAATTACCTGTGTGAGTAAGCTAAGTAAAACCATTCAGAACACTTGGTTAAGAGAAATGTTCTGACAACCGTTTAGCATAGATAAAGGGTTCAGCTATTTGATGAACTTTTCTGACAATTTGTTGAGGTCTTATGTCACTGAAAAATGACAGAACTTACTTTTCTTTCTCTAGTCTTCCTGTCACGGTTATCTACCTTCACTTTCCAGACATTTCCATTAGCATATATAACATGAGACATATTAAGATTTCCTTATTAAGGCAGGCATAAGAAAGCATGCTCTTTGAATTAGTTTGATTATAATATTTGCTTACAGTTGAATATCCAAGCCAAATTAGACTGAAAACCCCACAGTTTTATTCCTGTTAGTTTGCAGCATTGCTTTTGCAAGCACAGACACAACCTACACGGCAGCTCTGCAAGAGGCAATTAGTGCCATAAGGCAGAATAGAAAAATACATTCCCTAGGCAATACAAACTTCTCACTACATAGCAGTTTAAAACATTTTTTAAAAGCACACAATACTAATTTAAAACAAACAAAACATGTCCAAAATAGGCTGTGTCCAAAGATGTAAATGCACACTCAATAGTTGCAGGCCTAACTGGAACAGCTGAACATAGCAAGTGCCTTTCATGCAAGATACCTCAAAAGAAATTTTAACAGCCAAGATGAGACCATTTGTATTGAAATAACTCAGCTGTTCCAACAGAACACAGTATACATACATAAAGAAAGGATACTCATTTCCCCATCTTTTTGCCTAAGAATCATAAAGCATCCTTTGAGGTATTCAGCTCTTACGTTAATGGTATATGACAAAGTTATTTTATATATGAGGCATTAAGATTATTCAATAAGGACAAAATAAAAAAAATAGATAGGGCTATGATAACATTTGTTATGATAAACTAAATGCTTGCATTAGCAAATGTTAACATTGATGCTCAATGTCTATTTTCTTTGCTTTCCCTCTCCTACCATCTAAAAGTTCCTAGCCACAAAATAACCAAAGTAAAAAAGACAATAGCCTACAAAGATATTTCATAATTATAACAATATTCTGCTATTTTTGTTTAATATTCTTTCTTATCAGGCAAGTTTTAAACAAGAATCTAATGTGCTTTAATACAAAGCAGTACTCCTTTAAGGAAGGATGTGATGTCACCTTTGTTTACTTTTTGTTATCAGTTTTCTGCAGTATTTGCTCAGTTAAACCCATTTCAGTACAACTCCCCTTCTGCCCCTTTCATAGGAAGGCCTGATATCTGCGGAGTATACAAAACTAAACTTGCTACAAAAATGTATTTTCTTGAAGTAACTGGGCTCATTAAACTTTTCTACCAGGAAACAGACTACAACACATTCATTACCTTAACTATCACTGCCTTATAAAAAGGAAGATTCATTAAGAAACCAGAGCACCAAGGAAACAAACACATGGCCAGCAAATCGTAATAACCTGATTTTTACTGCCATGCTTTATTTAGGATATTGTGCAAGATAGAAAGAGTTCTTTGAAATTCCAATTTAAAGCTTTAGATCTCTTCACAAGACTACTCATGTTGAGTTAAGCCATCCTGTAAGTTCACCACTGTAATACATATCATAACTATGACATTGCTGCACAAGTCAGTTGAGGATGGATTAAGCTTAAGTTACTTCTATCTCCTGAACCAGAGGAAATAAACTTATGCCTCCACAGCCTTTTTTCCACTTACTATCCATTTAGTCATGGCTCCAAAAGTCCTGAAAACCTTTCAATTCACTCTCCTATGTGAAGTTGTTAGGTTGGAAAGAACTGAGAAAAAGACAAAGCAAAGATTATTTCAAAATAATGAGGGACACAACAAGCACTTTCATGCTGATTTTATCATAGTCCATTCAAAGCATCACTGGCTTAGAGATACTAATTTTGTTAATCAACACTCACAGTGCAGCTGAAGCACTTTAGTGGGTTCTTGGTCTAACTTGAAAAAGCTGGAAGGTTACAGACTGATATGAGCTATGGCTAGGTGTCTGTTAGCAGGAGGGTGATCCTGTGAGTGTACAGTGCAAATTTTGCTTGTGGAAAGCGCTGCTCACATTGCCACGTTTGAGGTGAATCAGTCTGAAACACTTGAGTTCTGTCCCGACCCCAGCTACTGAACTGAGAGCTAACATCTGCCAAGGCAGAACTTTCATACTGTAAGAGGAGCCAATTCAGTGTTAGGAATGCCCATGGTGACTGTGCATGCACACAGCCCCAGGTTTAAATATCTGCTCATGATCAGAAAGCTATGGAAGTATCACTTCATCTGACAGCAGTTCACTGGCTGGGTTTCCTCACAACACGCACAATAAAAACTTTCGGGGGAGGCAATAAAGCATTCGAATGGAAAGACCCTTGAGATTGCTGCATGCAGAAAACAACAACATAATCATCTCTGCCACCCATCTTCCCAGAGCACACTGTAAAAAATTAACATAAAATCTTCTTTTGTTGTCTCTCTCATTGGCCTAAAATACTCCACTGCACCACTAAGGGTTTTTCCTGCAAGTGTTCTCATTTTCATTTAGAATTACTTGCCAACCGGAAGCCACCTATTTATACCAACACATTCATTTTCCAATGTAAACAAGTTTCAAAAGCCATCACAACAGTGACTTTGCACAGCATTTTCAAGGTTTTTTTCAATACCAATAATCTTCTGAGATTTATAAGACACTTCCATGGTAGTGAAAGCTAGAGTAGGCAAGTTACATGATTTAAATATGCATTTCTTCAGAACTTAGCTGAGAAGCAATTCTAATGCCTACTGTCTCTAGGAAAAAAGAAAACTTATGCTCTATACTTTATTACAGTCACAGCGCATTAAGGCTGTGCTGTCCAAAGTACTCAAAACTCTTACTGATCTTTATCAATTTAAATTAACTGCAGGGTGCCATAAGGCCTGATAAAGTGCTTGTTCAACTCCAATTACACTGACCACATCTGGACAGGGAGAGGCTGACAAACGTGACAAGTTTTCTAAAGCCAGACAGGTCTGCTTGCACCAGATCAGTATTGTTTTAATTGTTGGCACTTACACAAACCCACCCTGAATAAGAATTTTGTCCTGTATCTCTGGCAGACACGCAGCAGTTTTGCACCTCTGATAGGCTGAATGCCTTTCAGAAATTTGTCATATATCCATTACATTTGCTACATACCATAAACTAGTTCCTTACCATTTGAAGGTCCTCTATTTGCACCTACCCCTTTTGCTGTGCAGTTATGCTTTTAATCAATATCACAAACTTCTCTTCCTCCTTCACTGGTCACATGTAAACCAGGGGGGAAGGAAATAGCCTATCCAGTGCATCTACAAGTATGAGAAATACCACTTATGCCTTCTTACCACAGAGATAGGAACTAGCTGATGATACAACCCTGCTGTTGCAGCAACTGACTGAAGGCCAGGATCTCATGAACTGAATTTTAAGCTGTCAGTGGATTGGTACAGCCTCAGGTGATGGCGGATGCTCTCAGTTCCTTCTATTGTGAAGCCAGCTGTTGCCTTCCCCAAAAGATGGAAGAATTCATTAAACAATATGCTTAGATATGTGAATGTTAAGTATGAATTTCCTGTGCATGCTTGCAAAGGTCAAAATCAGACAGTTTATTAGACAGCTTTGTGTTTAGTGATGGAAACTTCTTTGTTCTCCAAATTTTTATCACTACTACAGAAAAGTTGGTTTTTTAAAATTCTTTCTTAACACAAACAGTTATCCTACTTGCTAGTTAGCTGAAGTTCAGCCCAGCTAACGCAGGGTGGCACAAGGTATCAGCTCCGGATGATTATGTCTACAAGATAAATGAATAAAGCATCTGTGGCCCTGGAGGAAGAGGCCAGGGCCCACAACCAAGACACTACTCTGCATGCTTCCTGCTTTCTCTTATCAGCTTCCTGAACACACTGCACAGAGGCGATAGCACAAAGAAATTCCACCTCCTCTGTGCAGTGTGTTCAGTTCTATACTCACCTCAACAACTCATTTTTGTCCCTGAAAAAGTCTCATGATACCTCCTGCAAATCAAAAACTGGCCAATACAATTTCACAGTCAAACTTTGATGCACTTACTGACTGTAAGAGATTCCATTTCTCCTAAAGACACAAACTGTGCTATATAATAATCTACTTCACTACAGAGCAGAGGAGGTCAGGAATATAGACTGCCTACTAGACTGACAGTAGGCAATAAAATGGCCAATTAGATCAAGCAAGCAAGCGATATCACCAGTGGCTTTTCCTTTATCCCTAAACACCTTCTTATATAGCTGTTCTCTCTACAGCACAGAATCACATTTGTTTATGAAGGAGAAGTAAAGCAACATCCTTAGTTCTAAACACTGAGCATCTGTGCCCTTCTTAAGGGAACAAAAAAAAAAAAAAAAACGTGAGGCAAATTGCTACAGACGTTGCATGAAGAAATTTCTGAAGTTCCTTTAAGTCGTTTACTTAGAATGTCAAGTCATGTGTTGACTTTACGTTAAGTGAAAGAGAAAAAAAGAAAAAAAAACTAAAAATAAAGCTGACTCATCAGTAGCTTCCCAGAAGGACCAAGGGCATTGATACATACAAGTGAAAGAAGTAGAAAAGCACTTACAGATTAGTCTAAAGGCAACAGGACACAACACATAAGTTTAAGAAGAAGCAACAAGAGGTGGTTTTTCTCCTGGACCCTACTAACAGCGCAATTCACGGGCTCTCACAAGCAAATAAAACCCACCTGGGCATGGCATTGCCACCCCGGGTAGGGCGAGCCCACCAGGCCTCCCCGCACACGGGGGGCTGGGGCAGCCCGCAGCCACGGCGGGGGCTCGGAGGAGCCGGGACAGAACCCCCGGCGCTACGGCCGCCCCATTACTCCGCGCAGCCGATACGGGACGGCAATCACTGGGCCAGCGCGGCCGGACCGCGCCAGGCCCACCTCGCCCCACAGAGGCAGCCGCAGCCCGCCGCACACGGGGCGGCACGGAGGAGGACACGGACCGGATGGGACAGCCTGCCGCCCTACCCGGGGCGCCGCAAGCTGCCACAGCCCAACCCGTCACACACCTACCGGCACCGCCGCCGCCGCCGCTCCCTCACGCCGGGCCGGCCCACCCCTTTAAGCTCCCATGTCCCGCCCGTCCCCGCCGCCCAGCGCCGGCCCGAGCGCGTCACCGCCGCCCCGGAAGCGGGGCCGGCCCCGCGCCGCTGATCCGCCGCTCCCAATGGAAAGGAGCCGCCCCCACACGGCACGGGGCGGGCACGCCGGCCTGTGTACACCCAGCATGGCGCCAGGCGCCGGCTGCTGCGCCTGCTTCCCTTCCCACAGCCGGCACTGACACCCCGCACACCCCACACACTGCCGCAGCGTCTGCGGGGGTGCGCGGGGTGTCAGTGCCCGCTGTGGGCTGCTCGTGTGGGGGCCCGCGGTCCCGCCGTGCTGAACGGAGCTGCGGCAGCAAACAACGCCGTACAGAAGTGGCCCTATTTGTATTAGTGGGGTTTTTCTCCAGTTACTACTCTCGACTAGGACGATGTGTGTCAGTCCGCTTCTGTCACCAGCAGAGAGAAGGAGGGCAGAAAGGGAAAGCTGCTGTTCGCAATCACTGACCTCATCCTTTGTAGGTGAACCGCTCAGCCTTTCCTGAGGTATATTCTTTTTCAGGTGTGGAAAAGTTCTTTCCTGAAGCTGCTGTCAGATACCGTACCTGCTGTAGGACTGTAAGCACAGCCGGTGGCTTTTACAGCATCAGGGCCTGCATCAACTCACGTGGCTCCTAAAATCCCTCTTCCAGTGAAACTGCTGCGATCTCAGAGCTGGGTCTTGGTTTCCCTCCTCTCTCTCAGCATCTCGGGATGCTCCAAGCCTCTGTGGACTTCGGCCTCGTGAAAGGTACCAGTGGAGTAAGGCTTATTGCACTCTGAACAGCCCGCGCCCTTCTCCTGCCTTCAAAATCGCCACTGGAGCAGAATTCCCAGGCGCGTCCGCCCAGCTTGATGTCCACGGCGTCTGGCTGCTGAGGTACCCGCCGTCTGCAACGCGTTAGGTAGTAATACGGTAATACGTGGCACTAAGCGTGTTTAAGGCACTGTATTTTACACACACCAACAATAACGTTTATTATCATTATCTGTTGGTAAATGCCCCCGGTGTCGGTGCCCTCGCCAATAAGTTCCTCCGCCTGTCCCCTACCTCCGCCAGGACTGCATTTCCCGGCAGGCCCCGCGGGCACGCAGGCGTGCCTCCCAGCGTGCAGCGCGGCCGCGTTCCCGCCGGCCCATTGGTGGGCTGTGCTGTGGCCCCGCCAAGCCGCGCGAGGTCCTGCGGGCTGGGCCCGCTGCGGGCGCCGTGCGGGCGGCCGGTCCCGGCGCCGTGGTGACCGGGCCTCCGGGGTCCCACAGGGGAATGGGCTGCCGGGCCGCTGCCCTGGAGAGGGGTGCGATCCGTGAGTACCGGGGCTGTACGGAGCAGAGGGCTTGGGGAGCGCGGTGGCAGCCGTGGTGGCCGGGGGCGATGGGGGTTGCTCCGGCGGAGTGGGCGGCCTGTGGAGGCAGCAGGCGAGCCCGGCCTAGAGGGGCTGCGGAAGCAGGGATCTCGCCTTGGGGCCGGCAGGCGCTTTGCTTTGCCTTGAGAGCATCCCCTAGTGCTGTGGCGATCCCTGGACTTTGATGCCCTGCTGTAGAACAGCTTTGTTAAAGCGGAGGACTCTGTCCCAGGTGTGTAGCTGCCCTGCTGCCTCTTCATACTTGCCTAAAGTGTTTCCGCGGATGAAGCGTCGCGGAATGCAGAGTTGCCTTCCTCAAAAGCAAATACCTAAAAATGTGTTGTAGGGAAAGCGAGTTTAGTGATAAATGATAACTTGAAAGGAGTGAGACGGACAACATGAAACAAGTCATAATAGTACGATGAAATATGAGGTGTTTGAAAGTAATCATTCATCGTTGCACACAGAGAAGTTCAAATCCAAACTTATATTAAGAAGTGTTTGGGGTTTCATATAAACATCAATTCGTAAAAGTTTATGAAACGTTGCGTACAAGTGGCATTGATGATTAAAGTTCATACTTCAGTATACTTCATTGATGGAAGTTTGGTAACAGTCTTCTCAGGCAAGTAAAAAACATTCCTTTTCACCTTCCCTCCTACGCCTGATGAAGTGCAACTTTAAAGAACAGATAGGTTCTGAGGATGTAACCTGAGAGAGAAGAGGATTGAGAATTTGTGGACTTTGTTTTCAACACGAGTTTATGGGCTTGCATTTCCTATAGCTCTGCTATTTATTGCTGTTCTTCAGTTATTTGCTGCTTCTTTCAGTTAAACCTCAATTATTGCATTAAACTAATTGAACTGACAGAGCCTGGGCTTAAAAAAAATCCAAACACTTAAGTCTTCCAAAAATTTGATTAATAGCTTTGCCAAAGTTTAGAGGCTAATTCCTATTAGCACTGCAGTATTTGGGGTTACTATTGCAGGCTCTAAGGGCCAATGCAGTGTGTCTCTATAACTTTTTACCTTGGAAAATAGATTTCTGTCCTGAAGTCCCTCCTGTTAAAAGCAACTGAATTATATTTTAGGGTTTTTTTGGCTTGACTTCAGCTGAACTGGCAGTACAAGGCAGCTGCACTTGCTCTTCTCTGTATGTTCCACTAATGACTGAATTTTGTCTGTAAAGTTAGCTAAATAGGTGCTATGCTCTGGCATTTTCAGTTTGGAACAAGACATTGCTTTCACCCAAATTATGTTTGTAGGTTCCCTAAGTCAGTTTGGTCACTGTGACCAAACTTCGTAGCTTCTATTCCCTATGTTCAAAAATATCACAAATTTGAAGAGATATCAGCTAAAGACATCTTAATTCCTGCAGGGCTGTGAATCCAGTACAGAGTAACAGCAATCACTATCCCCTAAATGAGTACCTAAATTGTGTACAGAGATACTACAACTTGTAATATCTAGGTAAAACGAAAGTATTTTTCTAGCAATTTTTTCCACCTTTTTTCTTCCTTTGTAAAGAAAAAAATCATAAGATATCCAGAATAAAATTTTAATTTGTTTGGAATCAAATTTAAATTGTTAAAGCTCTTTTTAACGTCTGATAATCCTCTTCTGTTAACTCTGCCACCAGATGGTGTCATAAGATTTGAGGTGTTATCTGAGTGGAGCTGATTCCAGCAAAGTAAGGGGATACCTTACAAGTAACTTCTTTGTTTTTATAAAGCATAGTTTTATATTCGTGATGTAAGGTTTTTGGGTTTCTTTCATCAAGTCTGAGACTATTATATATTGGTCCCATCATGGTAGAGCTGCTGGTGTTCAGCCCTGGGACAAACTGCATTACAGAGATACGATAATTTAGGCAGAGCCCTGTATTTCTATTACCTGGCCATTAATGAATACTATCTTAATGTTTGATATCCGTACCTTGAATTTTCTTGGCATGAAAGCTCCTTTTACTGAAGAGTGACTTAGTGCCTTGGTTTGAGTGCTTCAAATCACTCTCCAGTGATTCTTCATACTCTGTAATGACACTATAAATAGGAGAAGCCCAATTTCTTACTGAATGCTCTCCCTGCTTGTTCTCTTGTGTCTATACAGCTCTTTCTTAGGGAGTCTTGAGTTATTTTGACAAGGCTGGGTACCTGCTTCTGTGGAACTGCAGTAGTTGGGATGTAGAGAATAATCTGTTTTGATGTGGCTTTTGAGTCCTTGTTCTTAACTTATTACCAGTGAAAGAGATGTCATGCATATCTGTGAAGGATATTATGAGCTGAAATAGCCTAGGAAGGGGAAAAAATGATACAACTAAATGTTACAGACATAATTGTAAAATTAAGTGTTGGCTATTTCTGTCATTCTTATAAGGGTCTGTATAGTGAAGACCCTTTATAAAGTGACTCAAGGTTACCAGAATAAGCTGATGTAAATTCTTTTGTAGGTCAGAGAAATATTTAAATTATTAGATTTAAATATTTAAACCTGATATTTACTTTGGTTATTCTCCCCACATCTCGTGGATCACTATGTTGCTTCTTAGTAAGGCTTTGTCCCAATCATTATCAATTATGTTTGAGGCTGTGACACAGACAACTCCCTTCTCCTAAGGGTGCTAATAGGGGTGTTAGCTGGAGTACTATATCTGGTTTTGAACAATTGTCTTTAAGTGCTTTGGGCAGTTTGGAAGGGGGAATAGCAATTTTAATAAGCCCAAGAAATGTGATGTTTGAGGAAAATATCTGAAGAAAACAAAACTTGCGTATATATGCCTTAAACCAAACAGGAAGTGTGGGAGAAAACAGAAGCTTTCCGGGTATGTGGATTTTAGGTGTTCTAAATGACAGCAATAATGCTGAACAGCTCTCCGTTCCAATTTGGACAGAATATATTCCTGAATCTTCTGGTGTGTGAAAAGCTCTTGTGAATAAGATAGCAATAAGGCATTTAGTTTCACTAGAGAGGAATTATCATCTTGATTTACAGCAAGGAAAACTTACTTTGTATATTAGGAAATTATTAGCATTGCTTATGTATAGGACTCGGAGAGCTGCGATTTGGTTGTGGCTTAAAGTGTATTTGTTCTGGTCTGTGCCCTGTTTTCAGACTTACATGAAATAAAAATAGAAGTCGGTGAAAACTCTTTGTTCCTGCCAGGTGTTCTTGTGCCTGTGTTGGTCTGTTTAAGCTATTTCTCTGTAATGTCCTTATCTCCAGCAGACTTTCCTTGTATATTGTAAAAATCCCAGTGCTCAAACAGTTTCTGCTAGATGTTTTCTAGGCCAGTTGGTGAGGTAAGTTTTATTGCTTTTAACAGGGGCTTAAAGAACTTTGATCTGTGAAATAACTCTTTTTTTCCCTGGCCTAATGTCAAAACAGTTGAGCGCTTGTCTCCCCAGTTACAAGATTTGCTTTGTAGTAGTGCTGCTTCAGTGTTCAGGGGTCTAGACTACCCTTAGTTTGTCACATGGATGAAGATAAATCTTGGAAAGCAGGGAGAAATTTACCTTAAAAGTTTTGCTTCTGGTACAAGTATTTTAACTTCTGGAATGCAAAAAACAAAAAGTTTTCTCCTTTGCCCTGTAAAAATAAGAAACCAACAATAAAGTAGTTTGTACAGTGCCTGACAGTGTGCTGGAGGAGAATCATGCTGTTAGTCATGACTTAACTTTAATAAGTCATGAAGTTTTTGTTTGTTGCCTGGGTTAGGTTGCACTGTTCAAGATCTCAGAAGGAAAGTTAGTGCCTTGCACATGTGCCCAGAAGGAGGGTTAAGGTAATTAGTAGAAGTTATGGTCTAGTGGGGGATGCACGATGGATTCAAATGCTTCAGGGGCAATGAATCTTGGACAGGAAGACAGTTTGTAAATGTCGGTGCTTTATTCCATGTACATTCTGCTGGAGGTGGTGATGAAATTGGAGCATAGAGCTCTGTATTATTAATATTTCTGTTCTACGGTTCAGCTGGTATGTCTGCAATCGGTTGCTGCAGGAGAGAAGTCTGTAAGGCACTAAGGAGTGACATCTCTGCAAGGAGCAGAGCACGTGCTGAGCATGTTGCTGCAGAACATTCTGCACGGTGAATTTGTAGCCTCCTGTTCTTCTCAAGTGTTCAATTTGCACTGCTCTCTGTAGGGACATGCAGCATTTAGGCAGGCTTTTAGACAGGCCAGTACTGCTGATCTCTTTGAAGCCTCCTGAGGATTTCTAGGCAGCTGGAATGTCAGGCTGCACACCCCACTCCATGGCACTTGTGGCTTTATATAGTCAGAGTTCAGCCACTAATCTGTAGCAGATTTAATCTTGGCGTGCATTTTTAATGTATGTTATCCGGTAAGGTTGAATAACTGTGGACAAATGGATGTTGTAGCAGGAAGTAGTCTAATGCCTAATTTTCTTTGTAGACTATTTTTAGTTGTGAGGAAGGTTCTCCAAAATCTCTGTAGCAGACTTGCTTAATTTAATTAAAATGGTGTGGTGTTTCCAAACTCTGTACAGGTGCAGGCTATGGGCAAGTTGCGTTTACATTGCATAGTTGTAAAATGCATCCCTTCCCTTTAGAACAAACAAATCAATCACCCATAGAACACATTCCCTCAAAATATAAAGTAGTTGTAATATCTCGTTTGTTTCAAAGGCTTTACATTTTGCTCTTAACAGGTGTTCTTTTTATATGGTGGTGGGGTCTTTTTGGCAAAATCTTATCTTTGTTTACGGTTTCTCATTTTTTAAAGTAACTCATCTTCCTTCTCAAGTCCCTTGTGATTTTCTATGTTATGCAGCAAGTTAATGATTTCAAAAACACAAGGTGTTAAAGCTGATAAAAGCTTGAAGGTTGTTAAAATATGTGGAGGTTTTTTGTTTTTTTTTTCAAGGATCCAAATGTGCCTGCATTTCTCTAGAGAGAGCTCTGTTTCTGAAGTTTCTTTATTAAGAATGGAAGTTTTGAGATCATACAAACCAGTATATGATGAAATGAAATGCAGTGACTACATGGCTCAAAAGCTGTCTGATTCTTGTTGATTTTGTATGGTGACTGAGGAAATACCTTTGATTTATTATGTTATTCAAACAACTTCATGAAAGTTCTTTTACAGTATAATTGAAGCACTTAATAAAAGTGAACTGTGAGGGTTATGGGTTTAGCAGCATTTGGGAGAAAGCTGGGGATGATGGGAAGTGGTTTTTATCTATGTAAGACAGTAAGTCAAGAGGTGATCTGGAAATAGAATGTGTGTCTATGTTCTCCCTGTCCCTGTAACATCTACCAAATCTCTTTATTTCTGAGTCCATGCCTCTGAGGGCTTCTCTCTGTAGAGTTGAAAGTTTCTCTTTTCATAGTGACATCCAATAGCATTTGAATTCTATTAGTATTTTTAGTACTCTGTCATAAGTAATGCCCAGCTGATTGGGCAGTTTGCCGGAAACTCTTCCTGTAATCGTGTATAGTTACTATATGTTTTAATTAGCCAAAACAGGTGTAATGGTTGCTCTGCTGGTGGAAGCTTTTTTATGTTCCATGCTAACTGGCCTGCTTTTCCTGATTTAAGTCCCATGCTGCTGTCAGCCCAGCGCAGAACAAAATCTGTAAATACGTGGGTAATCTTGAATGAGATCTTGAGCACATGCAGGGTATTACTCCACTAAACTACAAAGTAGTGCCACTGAAGAATGTTGTGGGACTACAGAATATTTTAATACAAAAAGAAGTGTCTGGAATTGGTGCAAGGATTAGCAGCTTCGCTTTCCATGAGTACTTACTTCCACATTAATTGCATTAAACCAGCTGTACTATGTTGGATAGGCATCTAAACATTTGTCAGTTGTGTATGATCATTAATAATTGCTTTAGATCTGTTGCAGCTGCACAGATCTGTGCATAAACAGTATATTGATGATGTGCTACGGTACTCACCTAATAACTCTCTAGACAATCAGGAGTTTGCAATAGCTCATTTTCTGTCTTTACTTGTATTAGCTTAAAATTTCCTAACTGCTGTCTCAGTTGAGATATGTTTAAAAACAAGTTATGATCTTTATAAATGCTTTCAAAATAATTCATTCCAAAAGGTAGTATTTCTGTGTCCTGAGCTTCCATGAAGGCAGGTGCTTTTGCATGGACATCACTATACCATATGAATTTATATGCAGGCTGGTGCAAAGTTTTGAATAATCTTCTACCTTTGTTGGGGGGTTATGTGTTAAAATGAACAGCTGCTGGTAATGATTCAGATATATCAGGTGCCCATATGATGAAGCTAAAAAATGCATATTTAAATACTGACAGGTATCTCAGGGAGATCAAGAATGGTGGTTAGGGAGCATGAGATGACTGAATCTCCTGTTGTGTTTTAAATGTGTCTTTTTTAGTACGATGATGTGGATTTTTTTGAGGGAGAAAACTTTTTCTCTTGTCTAATGGTGAAAGTGGTATTGCAACTCTCAGTTTCTTCCCCTTTAACCTAGACAGATGCTGGTACCTTTTGTGTAAATGGACATGAAAACCTGTAGGGAAAGAGTTACTTGTCAAAGAACTATGTTTTGGACTTAAAGAGTTGTGGGTTTACTTGCTGGTTTTTGTTTACAGTTGAACAGAACAACTGAATATCAGACCTGCTTTAGCGCTAGGTAATCTGGATTTGGTAAAAATCCCGTTCCTGCCTTTTGCTGACAGCTGCTAGTCAGTACCAGATTTGGAGATTTTGATGCCCCTGATAAAAAAGGTTGATGTTGAATAATTAGAATTAACTTCATAGGGTCATTTGTGGAGAAGAGTTCTTGAAGAAGACTCTTGCAGGTTAAGTTTTATGCTGTTAGCCAAAGTAGCTCTGAGGTTGCATAATATAAGATAGAAAAACCTGATTGGAATTGTAATTTTCTGTGCAGGTACAAAAATGCTTAGTATTAAAAAAAAACTTGTTTCCAGTTTAGGTTGAGGAACTGCCTCTGCCAAGTCAATAAAAATGATGATAATGCTCAATCATTCTTCATTTTCGTGTACTTTAAGGGAAAGAAAAGTACAAAAATTATGCCACATACACAGACATGTTTTTGTGTTATAACCTAGACTCTCTAATTTTATTGCACTCCTTATGACTTAAACATTATGATAAAATACATATGCTGTTTAATTTGACCTGCTTTCATTTGCATATATGCAAGTCTTAAGTAGATTAGTGTTAAAATGCCATCTAAATTGAGTATTTCAGTACATGCATATGTGTACTTCTTAAAGGGCTAATGAGGAAAATACTGAATTGGAAGCACTTCAGTTTTTATTTTATGGTGAGTTAATGGATTGATGAAACTTGAAGTCTAGTGATCTTTAATATTATAAATGTCCTCTGTTTCATTTTCCTAGGGCTTTAAATATCTTCCTTGTGCAGTCCTGTACGCTAAAATAAAGATCTGAGTTTGCCCTGCTTGGTTTTCCCAATTCCTTATCTCCGTGTCATCATCCTAGTTGAAAAGTATTTTGTTAATCTGATTTGAATAGTTGAGAGGATTCCTACAGATCTCTGGCTGTTGAATGAGTACCATGTCTTGGATGACAAGGAACAAAATGAAAGAAAGGGAAAGCTACTTTTTATTGTAGATGTTTTAGATGACTGTTCATAACTATCTTATCTTTTTTTGAAGAATATCAGCTATGCATGAGAGGCATGTATTCTCTTAAGCTCAGCACAATAGTTTTCATGAACATTAACTTTGCTTACTTTATTTAGTAAAATAGATTAATTAAACAAGTAATCCTGAACGTTGGCTATTTTAAAATTGTTTTTATTTGCAGGTATGGGATAAGACATTTCCAGAGTAATAAGCATGGTTCTGCAACGAAAATGTGCATTATGTCACATTGTGTACAACTCAAAAAAGGTAAATAATTAATGCTTGACATGTTTTGGTAGATATGGATATGAAATATGAATGAGAAATGCCTCCATTTTAAAATTGTGCAAATTACCATTTCCCTTTACCAGGTATATATTGCCCTAAGTCTGTCTTAAATCAAAAAATATAATTGCATGCTTTGGAGTATCTTTCTTGAGGCAAGGTGTGCAGTGTGCTTGATTCTGAATGTTAAAAATAGTGAGGTCTTTGAGGTTTTTTCTATTATTTTATAAAGATCTAAAGTGAAAAGCACTCATACCTGTTTGGCTTGATTCACATTTTGACAATGCAAGTTGTGATATATATGTAGGAAGAATACTGTAGTACCTGATTTTATAGATTTCTTTATGGAGGTCTGTGCTTCCATAATGAAGAACAGAATGGAATTGTGTAGCACAGAATGTGTTTTCATTAATGTGTCAGTTTGGTGTCCATCTTCTGTGTGCTTGTATTTATGCAAAATCTGCTTTGAAACTGAGTGTTTCTTTATCGACCTTCATGTACTGTTTAGCCACGTGGCATGAGGAGATGTGGCAAATGACAGTGTTTTAATTTACACAACTATTCAAGGTTGTAAGGTGTTCCTTTCCCTTTCAGACAGGATTTCAGGGGCTAAAGAGGATAGTGATTAGTATCTGGTCTTTGAAGATTTCCAAACACTTTGAGTCAAACGCCAAAAGAAAATTAAATCATCTGGACTGCTTCTTTTTGCTGAGAGATGAATGTTCTTTCTCTTCCAGCAACTCCCTTTCAATAGTAAATAATTATAACAGTACTGCAGTTCATGGATCAGGGTGGCTGTAAGCAACAAACTCACATGTACATCTCAGTTTTTGAAGTGTCTAGCCAAGTAAAATAGTATGTGATGATGAATTTACAGCTGTTGTACAATACAAATGCAGAGAAACTGTTCAGATTGCACAGGGAAACTGTTTTAAGTACTGTGATTCTGAAGAGTGGTATTAGCGAGACTTTAATTAAAATTATTCTTAACAGTGATTTGTCAAAAATCAGTCTAATAAACTTGGCTACATGCACTGTTATTTGACTTTCTCCTGGAATTCTGCTTCCATTGTGTTGAGTTTTAATGACTTGTATGTCTTCTTCTTGGGAAAGGTAACATAACTTCATGCAGGTGTGCCTACTTGTGCTTCCGTAGTCACAGAAAGAAGAATGGCAACTGCTACAGCCCTGCAGGAGTAGAGTAAAACCTTGTGCAAGGCAGGAGAATTCTCCAAAATGAGCTTTTCAGACATGATACAGCGTTTTGTTTTGACCAATTTTATTTTTTTTTCTGCATGTTGAAGGAGATGAAAGAACACATGAGAAGCATGCTTCACCACAGAGAATTGGAAAACCTGAAGGGAAGGTATGAGAACAGTCTTGCATCCTTCTTCCCTGTACCATTTTGTATGTCACTTTCTGGAAGAGCTCCTGACCTATTTCTCATACAAGCTGAATTGCACAATTTATTTTTACATTTCACTTTTGTAGCGTGCCTTGTCGTACAGCTGGCAATGAATGTATTCTCATGATGTCAGAAACTCAGGAGGCAAACAATCATGTGGAAGAGAACTCACCTTCATTGCTTTGACTGCAGTGAAATAAAATCGCTTCATTCTTGGCAGTTTCATGCTTAGTTCTTTAGGGTTTTGGTTTGTTTGGTTTTTGGTTTTTGGTTTGGTTTTTTTTTTTTTTTGCAAGCCTTTATCAGAATTAGGAACATTTTAGGAATTAGGAAAAAAATTTAAATTTTTTTGTTTTATTTAAAGTTTTCAATGATATAAAAACAATTGTTGATCTTTTAAAGCACTTTGAGAATGACATCTGCTTGAGTGATTGTCATTTGCCACTATGGTCCAATTGATTCATTGAGAGACCTTACCATGCTGGATGGTGTTTTCTTTAAGGTTTCCTTGTTTTGTTTGAAACCCTTGGGAAGAAGAAAGGGGAAGTTAAGGGATATTCCAATATCATCCTAATAATAGGGAATTAGGTTGCAACCAGAGTACACTTAAAAGTGATTTCGGGTGTATGGATTTTGAGGTAGCCACAGAGATCAGATACTGTCAAATACTTGAGTATTTGATCTACAGTTAAATTTTTAAGCATCTTGCAGCACAAACTTTAACAAATGACAAATCTGTTTTAAATACCTTTTAAAGAACTAAAAGTAATCTCTTTCTACTCTTTCTTGTCTGGGGGATTCATTTTGTCAAGACATCTGTCTTATACCCAGGGAAAAAAAGCCAGAATGCTCTCTGCTGTAGAAACTGACATTTGGCTTCTGGTCAGCTATCTTGTGGAGCGCTTCTGTTCTGGACTGTCTTCTTCTGACAATGATTCTGAAATTTCGCTTAGTTTGACATCTTATTTCTGGTCTTCTACATTTTATTTTTGTTTTAAGTTTAGTTAATGGCTCTGAAAAGTAACACTAATTTCTAGAAATTATATATTGTGCCTGCAGTGGCTTGCAAATAGTAAGGTTTTTGGTTTTCCATTTCCATAGGACTGATGTTAAGTTAAATTTCTTTCATCATCATCACATTTTTTATTACTAATGTAGCTATCTATCTTCATTACTCTTTCAGAAGAATGCATGGAAGATGCTTGTTCTCAAAATAACGAACTTAATTTTTAACTGCAGCAGCAGCCTTGTTCTCTCTCTTGTGCCCCTTCTTCTTCCTCCCATTTATATTTAATTAGAAGTTTTTTAGGTGTCTGTTACAACCATGTACTTCAAGAAGAAAAGGTGAAACACAAGCAAAAGCCTCATGAGTGTGGCTGAATTGTGTAACAGAGGATAGTATCATTAAAGTGGGTAGAGTATTAACATCTTGCTACTACTATCTTATTGACATTTAATATCCAACTAGAAGTTACTTTTCAGACTTCCTGTATGGAAGAGGTAAAGGAAACGCACACATGGATTCATATGTTTTTTTTCCTTTTGAAGTTAGCTTAGCAATCTCAAGGGCTAGAATAATTTTCTGGAAACATTTTAAGACTCTTCTCCTTTTCTTGAAGTCATACTCCATGTGATATAAGGAGAATTTGATGCCAAGTACAAAGCCATAGCATATTTGGGCTTTGTTTGTTTTTACTTGAAAGTGAAACAATGCTTTGTTACAAGGGACATTGAGTCTACAGTCTGAAGTACACATGTAGTAAATAAAGCTCTTGGATGCTTTCATACTGAGAATAGTGATGTCATGTTTACTTCAAACTTCTTTTTGCCACCTTCTTGAAAAACTAAGATTGTGTGGTGTTCCTGTATGGTAGGGGAATGTGTAGACATGATCAGTGTATGTCATGGACTGTGCTAGTTCTGGATGGCATTAGTGGGAATAGGAAAAGTATAGAACTGAAAGAAATCTAAATTCCCCTAAGGGTAGCTGTCTGAATTCCTAACCAGTTTATCTTCAATTAAAGCAGTTGTTCATAAAGAAAAAAAAGTTGTTTTTTCTTTAGACACTTACAGATTAACAGCAGGTCAGAGAAGTCTTTTCAAACTGTCGGGTGGTACAAAATCCACAGCTTTGTAATTAATAACTCATAAGTTAGAAGTGATAGAAACAAATTCTTAGTCCTCAGTCCAGCTGTTAACTCACTGGCTTTGTCCAAAGTAAATAAAACTTCGTGTTTAGTTAGTCTATAAATGAGGATAGTAAAAGTTTTATGGAACATGTGTCTTATGAAGGATGTGGATTGTTCTTTGAAACCTAATTACCACCACATTAGAACAACTGGGGTGTGTTTCTTGTTGAGAGTCCTTATGAATGAAGTGCAACATTATGTAAAAAGAGCATCTTTTTCAGTGAGAAGCTGACTTTCTATTTGCAGTTTGCTTTGCGTGATGACCTAAGTTAAAAATAAGTCTTACTAGCTATGCACAGCTGTGCCATTTATGAGTGTGAAGAGGATTCTTCCAATGACATTAGTAAAATATACTGGTTTGGTTACCTTTATTGCGTTAATAAGATAGCCCAAAGTACAATATATAGGATCTGGGCTTTAAATATTTACTAGTGAGTGTGAGGTGTACAAAATTATTACACTTAGTTCTGGAAAGTAGGCTAAATTTGGAAGCTACTGACATCATAAATGAAATTTGTCTTGGTGTTTAATCTGAAATTAATTAGGCTGCAATGTACAGAATAATTAAATAAAAAAATTCTGATTTTTAATGCTTAGGCTGTTTAAAATAAAGCTGTCTCTAGGTGTGTCTGAATGACTGAAATATTGATTGAATATCTCAACTATGTTAGTAGGGAAAACCACTGATATCCAGGATAAATGAAACATACCTGATGACGCTTGTTTGACCACTCTGATAAGGATGTTGCCTTAATACCTTGAGTGAATGTACATATTTTGATCTTTCTCTTATTTTTAATTGTTCACTAAAAAAACAAGGGTTCATGTATGTCTTTTTCCTTTATGGATCCCATTTTCTTGACACTACTCATGAACTGTGTGTCATATTGTAATGCTTCTGTTGTACGACCTTGGTGTCAAGTGCTCTATGGGGTCATACAGATCTGCTTTTATGAATTAACTGGCAGAATTGAAAGAAGCATTGTGGAGGCAGTCAGTGAATCCTGTCCTTGTCCTGCTGAGTTATTTGCAGTGGAGTATGCTCTGATTATTTTTTTTCAGATTTTATTTTTTTTAATCTGGTGAACATATTTTCCTTGTTTAGGAAGTTAACAATGTACTTCATTAACACTGGAGTATAGGAAGGATTTGTCAGAAGAACAAATGATGTGGTTTTAGAAATGTGAATTTCTTAAAAAGATAAAAGTAAAGTCTTGTAACCTTAATCCAGTAACATGAGTAAAGCCATTTGTCTGATACAGCTGTCAATTTTCTCCAGCTGAAATTATTTCTATATTTTTTAAGATAAGTCCTCTAAAGTAGAAAGCAGACCTCATGCACGCTTGTACCAAATAAAGTACAGTGAACTGAAGACACCCTCCCATCACTCACTGTGCTGTGGAGTCTTTGGATTCCAGGCAGCAGTCTCAGCTGTCCCAGTTTAGGTTATGTTGTATCAGGATTGGCTGTATCCATGTACTGCCTCCTCCCTTTTCTAAATTTCACTGGGGGAAGGCTCAAGGCAAGGATTAAATGTAGACACTGTCACCAGGCTTCCCCAGTGCAGCTGGCAGCATGGATGGGCTTCAGAGCTCCTGCTAGCTCTGGAAGCCTTTCATTCTGCCTCCTCGCTCACTATGTTTCCTCTGAATAGATTTTGAGTACAACAATTCAAGAAGAATTCCTTTTCCCAGTTAACACAGCTTTATTACCAAGTCTTTTACCTCTTGATTGTTGGAAAAAAATCTTGTTAAAACTGACCATCAAAAAACAAACCTTGAAAGAAAAAGCCAGAGAATTCAAATAACTTAAATATACTGAGCAAAACCTAGTTGCCTTTAACTCAAGCACATTCAGAGGAAACAAAGTAAGACCAGAGCTACCTGCCATGCCAGTTGGCAGAGTTGAAAGTCCACCCTCTGCCTCTCTTCCTAGGGATAGCAGCCATGAATGCCGGGTGTGCAGGGTGACGCTGGTGGGCTTGTCAGCATATGCCAAGCACATCTCCAGTCAGCTGCACAAAGACAATGTTGATGCCCATGACAGAAAAGAGGAAGAGAAAGAAGAGGCAGAAGAAGAATACCTTGACAAAGAACTCATTCAACTAATCAAGCAAAAGAAGGAACATAACCGGTGAGTTTTCCTTTCTCCACTTAGGTGATAGAATTGCTTTTAACGTAATGCGCATGTGCTCCTGAGGCTTAGGTGCTCATGAAATGTAAACTGCCTGTAGCCAGTGTGAGAACAATCCAAGAGACCTGTGTGGATATTGTAGTTTCAACATGTAAACTTGACTCTGCTGAATGTTCTTGTCCTGTTCTTTAACTACTAGTATGGAAATACAATAATTCTCCATTATGGGTAAAAACAGTCTTGTGTTTTGAGAACCTGAATGTTTTTATTTTAATATTTGATACCTTTTAAACTAAATAAATGGACAGTAGTGCTACTGTTGTTTATAGTGGAGGTTGTCTGTAGGAACCTGACCTTTAAGAAATTGCTGCTGAGCATGTTTTTTTATAAAATGAATTGGATTATTTTGTAAATGTTGCACTGAAATCGCCTAATCCGTGAATGAAATTTCTTACTTGTTTTACCTTGCTGCTTACCATTAGCTAAACATAGTTCCAGTGGTTCACTATGAAATAGAAGGCTTCAGAAAGTAATAAGTATTGTCTTTCATTTTACATGAAAGTCTGCATGTGTGCATTGCTTGTGTGATGTTCCAGTTGGGAATATATAATATGAATAGATTTATGGCATGGTGATGGTACTAAAAGGGCATATTATTTTTAAAATAAGCTCTTGTGTTTTGTGGCTAGAAATTTGAATTATTGTTTCCAGATGCTGAAATCTGTGGTGATTATTAGGTTTTGACATCACTCTGTTGAAGTAGTAATGCTGTCAGTGCAGTGTTGTTCTGAGGCAACTAAAACCATAGAAAATCTGTCTGCTGGGTGCTTGTTTGGAGAGGGGGGAAAACCAGAAAGTACAAGGACTATGTTTCTAATTCAGCAAAATTGTTTCCATTAGACTGTAATCTAGTTGTAATCTAGGATTTAATGTATCACTTAGACATCATTTTTTTGAATTCTTGTTTTAGAGCTCAGATTATTTTGCAAAGTAGACTAGTTACCTTTATTGCATTAATAACTACTATAAGATAATATATTGCAGTAATAGCTATATTTTCCATTAGAGAGTAGTTATTAGTGAATCTTATAGCAGAACTGGAATGTATCAAAACCATAAAGGGTGATACAATAGGAATTTTCAGTTTACCCAAATCAATTGTTTTTGAGTAGTAGTGTGAAAGTTTACTGTCTTTCTTGTCCAGGGATCTAGAATGGATGTGTTTCTGTGATCAGTTTCTAGAAAAACCTTTTAATGAAAACTCCTCATTTGGTAGGATAGGATAAATATTTAGAATGTTTGGATTGCTGACCCTGGGAATGGCTGTTGCTGTTAAGGGAGCATTTATCTTTAAATGTACATGTGATAGTTTGCCACGTGTTAGTGATAAGTTGCCAAGCACAAGAGCTATTCAAAGGACAGTCGATAGTGCTGCTGGGAGGCTCATACAGATTCAGCATTGCATGCTGTGGACTGTTCCAGTCTCATGATTGAAAGAAGACAAATTTTTTTTGTATCTGATCTACATCTTCTGTGGATTTTGACATCTGTGTTTTAATTTAACCTTTCTAAACAAAGCCATCATGTCAATTGTTCCCTCCAGTAAGGATGATGACGGGTTTTTCAGCCTAACTTTCCTCTGTATTATGTCAGTTCAATCTAGTTAGACCTTCTAACACGAGCAGAATAGTCTTCACAAAAAAAACATTATCTCACTACTGAGTTTTCTATCTACTAAGATGGATCAAATTATGAAAATTATATAACATAAAGAAGCTTTCTTTTTATTAGTTTCTTATTAGTCCAGTAGTAAATATGAAGGAATATTATCTTTCAAGTTAGAGACAAGTATTTGAGAATTAGTCTATTGAACTGTCCCTGCACCAAATCAGTTGTTCTTGTAAGATAAATTTTGAAATTATCATGTTTAAATAAAGGTACAGCATTAGTTTTGAAAGTCAAACATTGATGAAGCTTGAACAGCAAAGCTGTTAAAAACATATCTGTTTCTTTTTATAATGAATATTTTTAAAAAATATTTTATTCCCAGTGCAGATAAAATTCATGAAGTTTGTAGACTGTTGGATTTTAGTAGAATAGCATCAGAATTTAGGCTTTTCTCAATTCTTTTGTAGGCAAACTGAACCAAGTTGTGCAAACCAAGAATTAGAATGTGATGATAGGAGATCACAGAGAAGGCGAGAAGAAAGAGCTGCTTACAAAGAAAGAGAAGCTTATGATCAGTCATCGTGGCATCATCATAATGCATCACAATGGGACTGGAAGTGGGAAAAGGATGATTATGTCAGTCCTAGACAAGGCAAATTTTCACACTCTCAGAGGAACCTTAATATAAACAGACATTCAGGTGGTGCAAGGGGACGCTCTGGGTGGCACCAGAATGTTTCAGGGAGCCCTTTGAATCGACATAACTATGGGAATGCTGGAAATGCTTGGCATCTAAGTGGGCGGGGAGGAGGAACACCAAATTGGCATCATGGTCCCAGGGAAAGAAATTCTACTAGGCATTCAGAAGAAACAGGTCATTTTTCTAGCTGGAACTCCAAGGGTTATGGAGGAAACTGGAAACCAACTCCTCATGGTGCAAGTGGTTGGAATTTTGGAAGCTCAGGAGATTCATATTCATCAGAGCCAAATATATACAGTAAGGAAAGGTACATGTGGCAGCGGCCAGAGAAAGACAGTGTTCTGCCATACAGAAATCAAAGAAATAGGGATGATCATTTGGATTTTACTAGTGATAAGCTTGCTGCTGAGGGGGTATTGGATTTTAGTAAGGTAAAACAACCAGAAAGCAAAACTTCAAGAGCCAGTGGAAAAAGTGTCAGTCCTTCCAGAGATAAAACATATCGCTGGACTCCCTACCCATCCCAGAAAACTGCAGAGCAGCAGCCGCGGTCTGAAGATAATGTTTCGAAAACTTCGGATAAAATGGATTCTATACTTATGCCTCTTACTGATTCATCAACGAAAGGAAAAACCTGTGAAGCCATTGTTAGCCTTTCAAAACTTAAAGAACATGAAGCATTTTCCCCTTTTAATGGAACCTCAGATCACCTTGATTTTTGCAAGGTTATGAAAGACTCTTCCAATGGTGAAAAGCCTGACAAAGATGATAGCAGAAGTAATAGGATGCCGTCAGTGAAATCCCCTCTTCTGAATATCACAGGTATGAAGTTTTCCTTGACAAAGCAAGACACGAACAGTCTCTTAAAAAATGTCAGGCTTCTGTTATCCTCAACTAGTGGTGAAGAGCAGAATCATTTGAATGCAGTGAACTTGGAAACAGACAGTTTCTCGTCTTATTCATCAAAGCTGCATGGTGCTTGTGTTGGTAGCTTACAAGACAACAAAGACATGCTTAGTAGCAATCTTGGAGAGCCTATTAATAGCTTAAATGAAGCAGAACAAAATCCTAACCATGTACAGTCCAACCATTCCTTGCAAAATTCACACTTAAGCTCTTGCAAAGATACAAGTGACCAGAATAGGAAAGAAACTGGGAAAGCATTGCCAAAGAAAGAGTTCAGACTAGATTCATTAGAAGATGGGAATGGTGATGATTTAATGGGAAGTGAGAAGTCAGAAGCAAGAGTTGAAAAGTCGGATTCTTCTGTTAGTTCTTATTTACCCTGTGAGACTCCTGAAGGTAAAACTACCACGTCTGAAAAGAAAGATGATGAAAAGCCATCTGCTTCAAGTACCTCTTCTGCTGAGTTAAAAAATTTTACATTTCGGATAGACCCCAAAGTTTCTTCATCAAGCAGTCAGGACCATTTGCATGTGGATTTGAAAACCTCACAGGATGGGGAGGGAAATGAAGAGTGCGTCAAGTCACATGATCAATTTGAAATGGAAGGTTTTGAAAATCCTTCAGATAATGAGCTTCAGAAAGGAGGAAGCCAGTCAGGAGGCCTCCTTCTTCCTGATTTGAGCAAACTTGGCCTGCCTGCTTCTCTGCAAAGAGACCTGACACGACATATCAGTCTGAAGAGCAAAGTCGGGACGCATCTCCCAGAGCCCAATCTCAATAACGCACGTCGCATTCGAAATGTGAATTGCCTTCGGAGAAGTGAGACAGAGAAGGAATCGGGTCTCAAACCTACCCTCAGGCAGATTCTTAGTGCTTCCCGGCGAAATGTTAACTGGGATCAGGTCATCCAGCAGGTAACCAAGAAGAAACAGGAACTTGGCAAAGGTTTACCAAGGTTGGTAGCTTTCAGATCTAGCCATGCCTCTCAGGGCATGCTGAGGGGGGAGGGTTGGGTTTTTTTTTCATATCTGAATTGAACTCCAAAATCCTTAAACTAAGGATTAACTAAGAGTTCGTAATGAAGCTTGCTGTGCATGCCATGATCTTTTTCAGAGTTTCTGAAAATTATGCAAATTTTTTGCAGATAATGCAGAGTCCTTACTGATTGATGCTATGAATGAATATCTGTCCATAGATAAGTAAAAGTAATCTCCACAGAAAAGATTCTGATCAATTCATAATGGTTGCTTTAATATCGGAAGGTGGATGGTAACAGTTTCTTTTCAAGTTCTAGTAATTGAAGAATGTAAAAATGCAGTCAGGATGGGAACAATGCTATGATGGTTGCCAATTTCCTCATTTATTTCAGACTACAAGAAATGCTTGCACTGCTGCAAGCAGTATAAATGCTCACTCTTTGTTAATCTTTTATTCTGATACGCAGTTTGCTTTTATGTTTAAGGAAGCAATTATATAATACTGCATTTTGTGAACTTTCTTTAAACCTGAAGTATTTGAAGTGTCTTGAACAGATATCACATTTGATTATTCCAACCTTGCTTGGGAATAATTTATAACATGATTTCTGACTTGAAAATCATGCTGCCAGTTCTTAGCCACTAAGTCTGGTTATGTGATACACAAGAGATGTTCCATTGTCAGATGAGGTAGAAAGCACAGAATACCAGTGTAAAGGTATTAAACCTACTGCTTAAAGCACTAATGTACGTTTGGGGAAGGGGGAGGCTTTTTTGTGTGTAGCAGCCTTTTAACATTTTTACTTACATTTCTCTTTATCTTGTTAAAGGTTTGGCATAGAAATGGTGCCTCTTGTTCAAAATGAGCAAGAGGGTCTAGAACTCAGTGAAGAATCTGATCCGTCTACTCTAGAAGGATTCCAGTGGGAAGGGATTTCCTTAGCAGTGTCTGGCTCGGCCAGAAAACGTAGCTTTTCTGAAAGCAGTGTCATAGCAGACAGAAATCCTTCTGCATATAGCTTTTTCAGTGAACAAGCCAAAATGAAAGGAAGAGAACAAAGGCAAGTAATTGCAGCCAGCCACTCACAACATCTAACATCTGGATATGAGGCAAGCAATGACATTGAAGCTGATCAGAAAGAGGAGACACCATCTCTTGCTTTGTCACCTTTTATAACTGAAAGAACTGAGGCTCACAGAAGAAGTCACAGCGTACAGGCCACCTCTGAGATCACAGGCCTCACAGAACAAGACCAGGAGAACCCAGAGAAAAGAACACCTCTTCTTGAAAAACAAAATGTATTAGAGGTCTCAGAAGAAAACTGTCCAGCTTCAAATAGTGCTTCACTGCCTGCAACGTCTAATAACATAGATGCAGCTACAGATAGTAGCTGTACATCTGGTACTGAACAGAATGACAGCCAAGGAATTGGAAAGAAGCGAAGAGCAACTGGAGTAAGTGTGCAATTCTGTCCACCTTTGATGTGCTGAAAAGGTTCTTTCCCTGTCAATGTTCATTCAGCTTTGGAATGATCTGTGCAAGGAGGACTTTACCCATCTGATAGTCTTGTACATTGATAACATCAAATGCATTTCTTGTTTGACTTAATTTTCTTTAAATTTTTACTTTCATAGTGCAGGACTTCTGATAATTTTTTGTAATCAGTAGGAATGAAAAATGTTCTTGATTTGATTTGGTGCCTGGCATACTATGTGGGTAAACAGGAGCTGTTAAAATATTTCTGTGGAAGTACTAGGTTTTTTAGCAAGAATCTTGGTGTTTTACAACACAATTTAAATGGAAGCTTGCCTGTAATAGAATTTCGTTTTCCTTAGATGTTTCTGATTTTATGGTTAAGCAAGTAATAAAAACATTTTTAAAAATTATATACCTAAAATTGTATCATTAAATCTGAATTTGTTTCGCAGTCCAGTCTTAGACTTATCAAAAGGTTAAAAAAAGTCTTGTTGATCAATTTCACAAAATAGTTTTGCAGAAAGCAATAATTTTAATTCCTTACTGTTTAATCCTCTACACTTCCAACTAAAACTGTAGAGCAGAAACTCTGATTCAAGTGTGATCTTAAACATCTGAGCAAGAAGGTTGTTGGCTTATTTAATCATTCTTCCTAGTTGAGATGAAAACATGGCACTCTGTTGTCCTCCCTCTTTTAAGAGCAGAGCAAATGATGAATTATACAAGAATGTGCAAGCAAATTGTGGATTCTTCTCTGTGCCTACAACTAATGATGGAAAAGATGCTGGATGTTCAGCTTCTTGATTGAGGCAAAATTTTCTTGTTACTTTTTAATAGATGATTTTACTTGCAGGAGGGATCTTCTCCTGAAATCCCTAGTCTAGAAAGAAAGAATAAAAGAAGAAAAATCAAAAGTAAAAAAGGTGAGTGAATATCATACATGTGTGCATGTGGTGTAGGCATTATAAACACCCAGTAGTGTTTTGACTTGGCTGAAGTAGTAGTTCCTTAATGTTACTAGGCTGCTTCTTGGGCCTTTACTGAAGTTTGTAGCATGGACTGCTCACTGTCACTGGACACATTCTTCTCTGAAGACCTTTATCTTGTCGTAAGTTATTTCTGAGAGAAGGGTATGTGCATCCTTTCTGCCTGCAGTTCATATTCCTGACTCTACGGATGGGACCTTTGCTTTCCCCCTGCATGGGGTAGTGAGGTTTGTTGCCTCTTTGGATGGAAGTTCTTAGGGGAGAAGTCCCCAGTTAACTTTATTCTAATTTTCCATGCAACTTGCCCTTTCTAATTCTGCGTGGTCTCACCAGAAAAACTGTATTTTCTGCATCATTTGGTCTCTGTCCTGTTTTTGTTATCTCTGGTAATACTTTTGACATTTTTAATGCCCTCAGTGGAAATGAGTGCTTCTTCCTCCTGACCAAAGAAAGCTCTAATTCTGGCATTAGTCAGATCTTTCTCAAACATGATCTTTCTAAAACTTCCTCATCACCATGTCTCAAAATGAGCCATCCAACTGTTGTGTTTTAGGCGGAGTATTTTCTTTGGTAACTAAACCAATGCTAGGAGCTTTGGGCTCCAGAAGATGGCTTTCAAATGTACCAACTTATCTTTTTTTTTGTTGTTTATTTATGCTAAGTTGTTTGTAATGTAGGACAATAATATGACTCTTCTGTGGGAATGAATATTTCACCACTTGAAAAGGTGGGGGGTTTTATCAACCTCTGTCTTCAATGATTGGTGTCTGTTAGAGAGACTAATAACACATTTAGTAAAATCTCTTTCCCATTACTTTGTTTTAAAGTGTTATTGTAGTAAATTTGGTAAAGGACACTGTAACCTGAATGCAGTTAAGCAGTGCCCAAATGGAAATTTGTTTGGACAGTCTCTGTAATGCCAGAAGTCCCTAGGAGGGATAGGAGTATCTTTTACTTAGTACAGTGGTCTCTTTCTCAAGAGATTGCAAACACCGGTCTCATTGCCCAAAATGATCTTCAGTAGTAAACTGTTTTTTTAATCATTGGGTTCTTTTTCTCTGAAGCAGCTTTTCTTTGGCTTATGCATTCACTGAATAATTTAAATCTTTTTTCACTTAGGCCTTTGCCTTTTTGATTACATTAACGGCAGGTGCGTATTTGTACTTCTTATACACATGTACTTCAAGAAAAGATCTTCGTGGAAGAGAATTACTTCATTTATTTGAACTAAATCAGTGATCGCAAAGCTGTGATGGAATTAATTACTAGAGTCAAGGTTAAGATTCCTTAAAGAGGAATACTTGACTTTATCCTTCATCCATGTAGCCTTGGCTAGTCCTGTCCAGAAATACTGTCCTGTCCTTTTCAGCTTGTATAATTATCGATGTTTGAATGTTTGACCTAATTTATGTGATTTTTCCATTCTGAGGTGGTATTATTTATTGTGGTATCACAGGTAATGTGTCTTAATGCATTCAGTGCAATTAGACTCTATATTTTGTTTCTTTTTTCAGAACGTTCTCAGGTAGACCAGTTGTTGGCTATTTCTCTGAGGGAAGAAGAGTTAAGCAAGTCCCTGCATAGTGTGGACAGCAGCCTCTTGCAGGCGAGGGCTGCCCTGCAGGCTGCCTATGTTGAGGTTCAACGGTTCCTTGTGTTAAAGCAGCAGGTAACAGTGGCCTTTGGAAACTGTCTGAACTAGAAGTTAGCAGCATGAAGAACTGCCTGTTAAATCCGTGGGACTAATGTAAGCCACAACTGTTTTGCAGATAACTATGGAAATGAGTACACTGAGAAGTCAAAGAATCCAGGTCTTGCAGGGGCTACAAGGTACAGGATATCATAGAGCTACAACAGTAGAATGCTTACTCTTGCATTCTTTGAACTCAGAATCTTATAAAAAGTGCATTTAACTTGAATCTGCTCATTTAAGCTACAATAAAATTGTAGACTTTCAAAATGAGGCCTTTATTGTCAAAGGTGAACTGTCAGTTATGATAGTTCCCTCTAGTGTCTTTTTTTCAAATTTTTATCTTCCTTGACTCTGTCCCCCCCAAGAAATGAGCTTCTGGCACCACTAAATTTTATTGTAAAATATAAATATTTTTGTTCTGTTCTTTATTTGTTTGTTTGTTTAATGTATCTCTTCTTTTGCCATTAGAAACATATGAACCTTCTGAACTCTCAGAGCAACTTTCCTGCAGTACCCTAACTGAGAGACGAAACAGTAAATCTGAGATGGCAGCTGACTCAATTCCTTCAGGCTCTCTCCTGCCCCTTTTGGACATTTTGTCTTCCTCTGTACCTCCACGAGGAGCTTCTGTTCCTGTAACCATGCCATCACCATTCCAGTGTTCTAGCAGTACACCTTCCAATACTCCTGACTCCTCAATGCAAGTTAAAAAAGAACCTGTGTCTCCAAAAGGCACAGAACTAAATGTGAATTCTGTACTCCAGAACTCTCCATGTGCTCCACAAACAGAAGAGGTGGAACAGAATGATGGTATTTGTAGTTTTGATTTAAGATAATTAGCTTTAAGAAAATAAGGGAATTAATTATTTTTTTCCCCAAAAGAATGTAAATTGTGTCTCAGTTTGCAGTCTGTCAGGCAAGGGTGAACTCTCATTAACTTGTGTAGGACTTTCTAGTTTTGCTTTGAAAATAGAACAAACATGAATTTGAAGGTTACATCCCCTTAGAATAATTGAGTGAACTTAAAAAACCCAAACCAACCCAACAAACCTGAGAATCTCCTCTATAATTTTTGTCTTCTACTCTGCATGATTTAATGAGCACTGGTAGCAAAACTTCTGCCTACAAAGGAAAAAGATGTGCCTGAAAATATTTTTTTAAAAAATTATGAAGAGCTACATCAAGATTGTTCTGCGTTCTTCTTGGGCTCTGCTGGATAATCACAAAGAGTATAATTTGTAATATTAGAAGTAACAATCCATCTTCTACTAATTGGCTGTTAGGCACTGTTCACTCATGTGAGGGGCATGGGAGGGCAAGCAGTGAAGATAGGGGTTTACTTTTATCTGGAGGAGAAACTGCTGAAGTAATTGAACTACTAATGGGTGAGCTTCTGCCTCAGCAAAGTGAGATCTTAATGACTACAGCTGAAATAGCCAGCTCTTTATTTAGACAGTTTAAACCCCATAAAACTTGAGTGCTGTGGTCAAAGGCTTAAATGTTATTGGTAGTTTTCAACTTGCTACTGTGACTGAAGGTAAAAATGGAGATTAAAAGCTCATCCCATACTTTCTTAAGAGCCTGTGAAGTCAAGCAGGGTGACTCTAATGACAGTTGTCTGCCATAACAATGTCACTTATCCAGACCTTTAACTTAGATAATATGAGAAAAACATTTGTAAGATTGATCCTTGTTAAAGATAGCCAACGCAATTTTTTTCCACTCCAACTGAAGTACAAAATACTATTGGAAGAAGTAATTTTCTACCTTACTAAGCATTTTTTTTCTCAAGCACAAGATGAATGTTAGCTCAATTGAAGTTTAGACTTCTTTAATTAAAAGGATTTGGTTATTTTTTCAACTTCTGTTTAGTTTGCTTCAGCTGTAGAGTTGCATGTAAGTGGTGGGTTTTTTTAGTCACCATTGCATTTTCTGTATTTCATTTTGTTAAAATATATTAATGTAGTATTCTGAGTTTTGTTTCCTCTCTTTTTGGAGGATTTGACAGGGAATGTGAAGCTCTGGGGGTATTCACTAAAGTAAATTTGGGGCAGGGGAAGAATTAGCTTTTTTGTTTCTTTGCATTGTTAATATTCAGCTTATTAGAAGCCATTACCTTTCCTTGCTTCCCTGTTTTTATTGGCATATACCATAGTGTTATCCTTAAACATCAGTGAAAATTTTATATTTATTTCCATCAGTGAAATTCTTATTTTCAGTTTTCCAACTCTAAGGAAAGATTTAGTGATCACTAGCTGCAGTGGCATGTAGTGTCTTGCTTGCAGAATCTTGAATCTTCACAACAGAGAAGTTGAAGAGGTTTTTAATTTTTTTCTAATGAAGATGAATCTTCATTATATACCTACATTTGCTATTTAAATAATGAATTTAGAAAACTTTTAATCACATTATTGTTCTGTTTCCTACAAACTTAATATTGATGAATTAAAAGCAAGAAGGTTTTTTTAACGTTTATTTGTCTAGTTACCATAGTATTGATGAACTTCAATATGTGCTACATTTTAAATGAGTTTGCCTTCGGATAAATTTAGTAATTTGCAGGGAAATAAGCATTTGC